>VWYP01026963.1:121-10735 GCA_013400435.1 Pycnonotus jocosus | reverse complement strand
CGGCTCCCCTGAGGAGGGCGGGCGGCCGGGCCGGGCGAAGGCCGCGGCCGAGCCGGGGGCTCGCGTAGATGTGCAGCCCGGGGGAGGCCCCCCCTGGGCCGGTCCCGGCCGGGGACCTGCCCCCGGAGTGGGAGACGGATGACGAGCGCATGGCCTTCCTGTTCTCGGCCTTCAAGCAGAGCCGCGAGGTGAACAGCACCGAGTGGGACAGCAAGATGGCCTTCTGGGTCGGGCTGGTGCTGGCCCGCGGCCGGCGGAGGGGCGCGGTGAGGACGTGCCTGAGGGAGCTGCAGAACGGCTTCGAGCGGCGGGGCAGCGTCCCCTTGGGGCTGGGCACCGTGCTCAGGGAGCTGCTCAGGTAAAGGAACTCGGGGCTGGCCTTGGGGAGGCTGTCAGGGGATGCGGCTGGCGATGGATCCGCGCTCTGCCAGCCTGCAGGGTGAATTCTGCGCTGTGAGGCCCCGGCACGGCGTGCCCGGAGAAGCTGTGGCTGCCCCTGGAATCCTGGAAGTGTCCAAGGAGAGGCTGGACGGGGCTTAGAGCAACCCGAGACAGTGGAAGGTGTCTCTGGGCACGGCAGGGGTGGCACCGGCTGGCAGTTAAGGTCCTTCCAACCCAAACCAGTCTGGGATTGTGTGAATTGCGGTTTATGGTGTGTTTGTGTGGAATTTAGGAGGACAGGGAATCAGAGCTCAGCCAGGAGGTGTGGGAGGATGGGGGATCCACAGGAATATTGAGGATCCCACAGGAATATTGGGGTTAAAGGGGGTGATGTTCCCTGCAATGCTGGGGTGTCACAGCTGCTGAGGGCACTGGGGATGTGTTGAGTTGCTGTTTGCAACCAAAGGTTTTGTGCTGTGAAATTGGAGCCCGGGACTGGCACCTCGAAGAGGCTCCAAACAGCAGGAGCTCTGTTGGTGACCTGAGGATTAAATCCAGCAGATCTGAGCAGCTCTTGTTGCAATGTAATATAAAACCAGAATTATCCTGAAATGGTTGATTACCCCGAAAATTGACCCTCCACGTTCATTTCTTTGTTTGATGCCTCATCAGTTTGGAGTCAGAAAACTGGGAGAAACTTACAAAATGGGAAAAAGAGTAAACAAAAGGCACTTGGGGGAGGAATGGAAACCTCTGTGTGCATCCAGCCGTAAAATCTCAAACTTGAGCTGGATTTGGTGATAGAAATTCCCCCTGGAGTGGAGGATGTGCAGGATCTCCAAGGTTTAGACTGGCTGTGTTCAGTTCCACGTGAATTATCTCCTCCCTAGACGTGGGAAGCTGCAGAGGGAGTCAGACTTCATGGCCAGTGTAGACAGCAGCTGGATCTCGTGGGGTGTGGGAGTTTTCATCCTGAAGCCCCTCAAGTGGACCCTCTCCAGCGTGCTGGGGGACAGCAAAATCCCCGAGGAGGACGAGGTGCTGATTTACGTGGAGCTGCTTCAGGTGAGTGGTGCAGAGGGCTTGGCTGGGATTGTGCATCTCCAGGAGAACCAGGAGTCATTTCACTGCTGGGGAGGAGGGGTCAGATCTCCTGAGAGCTGAGCAGACCTTCCTTGGTGCTCCTGAGGTGTTCAAAAGCCTGGGGAGAGATGGATGGAGTGGCTTGGGGATGGGAAGGGATTCAGCTCTGCTGATGTGCCTGGAAAATAATGGAGCTGCTCTGAGGGCTGGAGAGCTGGAGGTGCTCACCTGGAGAGGAAAAGGCTCCAGACAGAGCTCAGAGCCCCATATTTCACTTCTGTTTATTCTTTTTGGGGCCTGAGGCTGCAGAGTGTCCTTGAGTTTCGGGCCCAGAGGGGAATTGTTTTGTCTGCCCAAAATGCAAAGATAACACTCGATATGGAGTTCAGAGTTATGCACTAAAGCAGCACGGGATTTGGAAAACACAAAAAGCACAATGCTGAGGCGTGCCCTGGATCCCTTGCAGGAGAAGGCAGAGGAAGTTTATCGCTTCTACCAGAACTCTGCCCTCTCTTCCCACCCCGTGGTCGCCCTGTCCGAGCTCCGCTCGCTCTGTGCCGGGCTCTGCCCAGACGAGAGGACCTTCTACCTGTTGCTGCTGCAGCTGCAGAAGGAGAAGAGGGTCACCATCCTGGAACAGAATGGAGAGAAGGTACAGGGTCCAGGTGACTGCTTTTGGGTGGAATCATCCCTGTCTTGCTTGGAGAGAAAGGGAGTTTCAGCCATTTCTGTGGCTGAAATGGGTGTTCTCTGCCTGGAAAGGTAAATTCCACCTGCTCCGGTGTTGTTACCTGGTTGTGACAAGAAATCCTCATTCTGGCATGGCAGGTTCTTTAAGCATTTATAATTAATTCTAATTTAGAGTTAAAAACATGGCAGAGCCTGCAGGTTGACTGTTCCCAACCACACAAAGCCTGCACAAAGTGGAATTCCACGTTTTTTGAAAAGCTTTTTCTGTTTGTCACTTCCTGCAGAGGTGCAGGCACTCAGCTCTGAGATTCCAGTTGCCCTGTAGTGTTTTGAAGTCCTTGGCAGTCTGACATTCCCATCCACTTCCAGAATCCAGGGACAGCTTTAAATCTCCCAGGTGTTCCATTCGGGCTTTTTGTTTCCACCCTGCTGATCCCGATCCTACCTGCTTTAATATTAAATCCTCATGACTCCAAGGCCTAAGTTGGGGCGTGCAAAAACTTCTTTTCCTTCCTTTCTTCCTTCCTAATTCCAGTTTTTAGGAAGTGACTCCAGCCTGTGCTGCTCTGATTTTAGATTGTGAAGTTTGCCCGAGGCCTCCACGCCAAGGTGTCCCCGATGAACGACGTGGACATCGGGGTTTACCAGCTGATGCAGAGTGAGCAGCTGCTCTCACAGAAGGTGGAGTCCCTTGCCCAGGAAGCAGAGAAGTAATTTTTGGGGAAGGGTGGTGGGAACAGCATCTGTGGGGTGTGGAACTTTGGGACGTGATTAGAAGCTGCTTTCTCGTGTTGTTTTTTCCTGCTCGTAAACAAAACCAGTCCCAGCCCCAAAAACCAGTCCCAGCCGTGTGCTGGGGCAGCTTTTCCAGCCTTTGTTCCCTGTTCCCTGTGAAAACAAGGTGCAGGGAATGGCTGAGGAATGTTTTCAGGGCTTTGGAATGCATTCCAGTGGGCATCAGCAGTGCTTTGAGGGTGGTTTTATCCAAAATTCACCTCTGTGGTCTCCTCAGAGCAAGGGAGAGGGTGGTGGTGGGTTGTAAATCAAGGAAGAAATTTCCTTTCCTTTCTCCTTTTTTCCATCTTCCAGGTGTAAAGAGGATGCCAGGAGTGCTTGCAGAGCTGGGAAGAAGCAGCTGGTGAGTGGAACTCGCAGGGAAATGTCCTGGAGCTGCTCCAGAAGTGCAGATCATGCCCAGGGTTCACCCTGGGGAATTCATCCCAGGAGTGTTGGAGTGGCAGCTCTGAAGCCAAAGCTCTCCCTAAGGTGAAGGATTTCTTTTTCCAGAGTGAGGTGATGAAGGGAAATGGAAATAAACTCCTAAACTCACTTGTTCTCTGGTGCCTCAGGGATTCCTGGTTGTTTTGGGGGTTTTTTAATGGCACTTCCAATGCCAGAATATCCCAAGTCAGAAGGGACCCACTGAGAATCATCAAAATCCAACTCCTGGCTCTTAAATGTTTTTTAAAATTTGTCGGTAATTTTTTTTCTTGAGATGGTCATTTCTGAACAAATTTTACACAAACACACATTTCACAACCTTTCCCTGCTTTTCCTGTATCATGCAGCAGGCTACAAACACCTGCTTTTAATCAGCATGGAATTCCACAGGGATTCCTTTTTTTGAAGGAAACTCCAACACCCAGGAATGTGAATGGCTGCAGGTGCCAGCTGGGATATTTCAGATGGCCTGACCACCTTTCCAAAGTAGCATCCAGGATTTTTCTGCTGGATGTGACCCAGGAATACCTGGATGAGCCCAGGAGTGCAGCATGGAGGCCATTCCCCGTTTTTAGCACCTCATCCCAATTTCCCCGTGGTGCCAGCAGGAATCCTTGCACTCACCAAAGCAGGAATAAACCCAGGGGAGGGGAGGCTTTCCAGAATGGTGTGCAGAGCTGAGCTGAGCTCTGTGTGTGTGTGATTGTGCCCCTGGCAGGCCCTGAGGTGCCTCAAGTCGAAGCGGAGGACGGAGCGGCGCATCGAGGAGCTGCACTCCAAGCTGGACGCGGTGCAGGGGATCCTGGATCGGATCTACGCCTCCCAGACCGACCAGATGGTACCCTGGGCTCCCCTCCTGGGCTCCTGCTCCTGCTCCAGCCCCTCCATTCCCCTCCTTCCTTCACCCCAGGGCCGGGATTTACCCTGGGAATGTCCCCCTGGATAAAGCCCCCTCCATTTCTGTTCTTTCTCCAAGGATCCTGCTTGGGAAGCAGCTCTGGAGAGGAGCTGCCACTGTTTCCATCAGCATTGTGCAGATTTCTGTCTTTTATTTTTAATTTCGAGGTATTTAATACCTACCAGCCTGGAGTTCATCAGCATTGTGCATCTTTCTGTCTTTTGTTTTTAATTTCAAAATGTTCAGTGCCTACCAGGCTCAAGTTCATGAGCATTAAACATCTTCATCTCTTTTATTTCTAATTTCCAAGTGTTTAATGCCTGCCAGCCTGGAGTTCACCATCATTTTTTTATCTTTCTCTCTTTTATTTTGAATTTCCAGGTGTTTAATGCCTACCAGGCTGGAGTGGGAGCTCTGAAGCTTTCCATGAAGGATGTGACTGTGGAGAGGGCAGAGAACCTGGTGGATCAGATCCAGGAGGTACAGGAACACTGAAAGGAGCAGCCAGGGGGGTGTGGATATTCCCAACAAACCTGCCCAGATATTAATTAACTATTAATTCTTTAGTTGCTTTTAATTATTTAGGAGTATTTTTCCTTCATGGGACTAAAGCAAGCTGGCTTAATTTTGAGCTAAAACATCGGCAAGAAGATTTCTCTGCATTTTGTGGGATTTTTTGATCAGCAATATTAGGGAGGCACCCAGCTTTCCTAGAATGTCTTCAGGTGTATTAAAAACACAAATCAAACCTTTGGAAGCTGGAATGCAACTGTGTGCATGAAACAGCCTGACCTTTTTGTTTGTTTGTTTTATTTTATCTTATTTTATTTTTGGGTTTCTTTTTTCATAGTTTGGGCTTGATCTCAGAGATCTTTTCCAACCTCGTTAATTCTGTAATCTCCTGCATTTCAGGCAGGAAAAGGAGTTAATTCCTGCTGCCTTTAGGTCAACTTTGGATTGTTTTTGATATTTCTGCTTTTGATAAAGCAGCTGCAGCAGGGCACAAAATGAATTCCTGATCTTGATCTAATTGTGTTTGTTTTACCTCAGCTTTGTGACACTCAAGATGAAGTGGCCCAGACCCTGGCTGGAGTGGGGATCAATGGTCTGGGTATGTGCTGGGCTTTTTAAACCTTTGCTCATCCCTTCCCTGCTCCCCCTTTTCCCTGCTCCATCCCCACATCCAGCACCTTCCTGTGGGAATAAACTCTTCCCAAAATTCCCAGCTTGGTGCCTTGAAGGGAATGGGGAGCAGGGATTTCTCCCCTCTGACAGTTTATTCATCTCCAAATCCTCCCTGTTTGGGGCTGGATTTCAGTTCAAAGCTGTGTAATATCAGTTGAAATCTATTTTTAGGGTGACTGCAGCTTTGGTTTTTTTTTGAAGTGATGAGCTTTTTCCTCTGGCCTCTGCTGGAAGGTGCCAGAGCTTCTTGGCCTCAGTGCCAAGAAAAAACAAAAATATTCTCCTCCCTGACATCAGGACTGAATTTTCAGTCCTTTAAAAGCAGTAACAATGGCTGGGAGGAATAAGAGCTCTGCTTTGGATCTCAGTGTGTGCTGCAATGTTCCCTTTGCCCAGCAGAGATGGACTCTGAGGAGCTGGAGAAGGAGCTGGACAGTCTCCTGCAGGATTCCAGCAAGGATTCCCTGGATCTGCCCCCCGTGCCCCAGAGGGTGCCCGGTGCCCCCATCTCCGACGCCGAGCTGGAAGCGGAGCTGGAGCAGCTCTCAGTGTCCTCTGGAGGTGGGAATGGCTGCAGGGGCTGCCAGGGGGCTGCTCTGGGAGCTGGGACAGCCCTGGGGGCTCAGCAGAGCCCAGATGGGAATTCTGCTGGGTCCTGGGTCAGCACAACTAAACTGGGAATTCTGCCTGGATTCTGGGTCAGCAGAACTCACCCCCAGTTCTGGGAGAGTTGGGAATTCTGCCTGGATCCTGGTTCAGCAGAGTCCTGGGAGAGCTGGGAATTGTGCCTGGATCTTTTGCCAAGGGTGGAGGGAAAGCTGAAGGCTCTGTGAGGGAGCTGCTGCTTGGACTAATTGCTTTTTTTAAATTTAACAAAGTTGTGCAAAGGCAGGCAGTGCTGGAAGGGATAAACCTGACAGGATTTGTCCAGCACTCAGCATTTTCCCTGGAATGCTCTTTATGTGGGACAGGCCTGCTTAAACTGGGCTTTATTTACTGATAAGGAAATAAATAATAAGAATGGTAAATAAATCATACTTTATGGTTTATTAATGCTCTTTTTGGGTCCTTTCCAACTCAGGATATCCTATGATTTAGTGACAGTAAACCAGAGTTTATGGGCTTGAACTGAGCTTCCCCTACAGCTGCCTTGGACAGTTTCAGTTTTCCTTTTGGGAATCTGTTCATGAACAATCCCACAGGATTGGCTGGGGAGTTTTCCTTCTGTTTGGGCAGGTTACAACCTGGATTTCCAGAGCATTCCCTATCAAAGATGGAACCTGGGATTCCAGAGGGATGGAACATGGGATTCCAGGGGATGGAACCTCTGATTCCAGGGAATTGGAACATGGGATTCCAGGGAGTTGGAACATGAAATTCCAGGGAATTGGAACATGGGATTCCAGGGGATGGAACATGGGATTCCAGGGAGTTGGAACATGGGATTCCAGGGAATGGAACCTCTGATTCCAGGGAATTGGAACCTGGGATTCCAGGAGATGGAACATGGGATTCCCAGGAGATGGAGCTGAGCAGGGAAGCACCGAGGCTCTCTGGAATTTCCTTGGGTGGTTGTGGATTTGTTTGATGAGTTCTGATCTCTTCCCTGTCTCAATTCTCTTTGCAGATCTGGCCCAAAAGACTCCCTCTGCTTCTTCTGAACCCAAAACAGCTCTGGGACTGAATCTCTGAGGAGCCAACAGAATCCTGCTGCTGCAGTGTGGGAAGTTGTCTCGATGTCCCTTAACTTATGACCAGAACTTCCAAGGAGAGGGAGGGGGACACCCCGCTGTCCTTCTGGACCTGTCTCTGCCCAGCAGCAGGAGCTCCTGCCGTGACAATCCACTCTGGACCTGGCCCCAGCTGGTTTTTGTCATCTCTGTGCCAACATCTGACTCGTGGCCCCGAGTCACTGCCACATCCAACCTTCCCTCCTTGGGAAGGCGACTCCAGTCAAGACAAACTCTTCTTGTGTCCATAACAGTGCTCGGTTTTGGGTTTGGTTTTTTTTTTTTGATTTCTCTTCCTTTTGCTGTGGCTGATGTTGAGAATCTGAGTAGCAGCAGCGTTGCAGTGGCTCAGCCTTTGGCTCTTTGTGTGGTTGTTTTAGAACACTTTGGCACTTCAGTCCTTGCCCTTGCCCCACCTGCAGCCAGCCTCAAACACCTGGTGCTCGTTGTGCCCCTCCCTGTGGATCCTGCACTCACAGCCAGGCTCTGGCACTGCTCACTTTTAGGAGATTTTGGTGCTGCTCAGAGCAGGCAGCCTTGGCAAAGCACAAGAGAACAGAATCCCTCTCTCTGTGGTGATGTGAAGGCCTCAAAAGGGAAACCTGCAAAAGATTCCCCTGGGGGAGTTGGCCACGCTTCCATCCAGCCTTTTCCTGCTGGGTTTCCACTTGGAATCGGAGCTGGTGGCTGTTTTTGTGTCCTCCCTGTGAGCAGAGCTGCCTGGGAGCTGCAGGGTGGGATCTGAGCTGCCACAGGGGTTTGGGGTGGGAAGGGAAGGGATCCCTTGGGAGGGCTGCACGGAACAGCCTCGGCTTTGCCTTCAGTGCTGCAATCCCACAGGGCTGTGTGTCCCCAAAAAGCCCCAAAAAGCCCCTGTGGATGTGTTTGATGCACAAACCCCTGAGCACCTAACCTGCAGCTGCTCCAGGGCTGCCTCCCCCCTCACCAGCCAACCCCTCCTCATCTCCAGGTCACTTCTTACCCCAAATCCCTGGAAAATGGAGCTTCCAGGAGGGGAATGTGCCCTTCCCTGAGATCCCTGAGCTGGCAGGGAGTGCCTGGCTGCCTGTGGGGGCATCAGCAGCCCTGGGCCCCTCTCCCTGACAGGGAATGTGTCCCACAGCACTGGGAATGAATGTGTCCCACAGCACTGGGAATGCATTCCAGCACTACTGGGAATGTATCCCACACCATTTGGAATGTTTAACACCATTGGGAATGTGTCCCACACCATTGGGAATATTCCCACACCTTTGGGAATGTATTCCAGCACCATTTGGAATATTCCCACACCACTGGGAATGTGTCCCACACCTTTGGGAATGTATTTCCAGCCGCACTGGGAATGTGTTCCAGCACTTCCACACTGCCTCTCCAAACTCCACCCCTCAGGGGCCGTTTGGGGCTGCAGTTTCCCCTCCTGGTGATCATTTTTGCCCACTCAGCTCCAGCCCAGGGATAAGGCCAGGAGTGACAGTGGGGCTGTCCCCAGGGCTGGGTGGCAGTGGGGATGTCCCCAGGGTGGTAATGGGGATGTCACCAGGGGTGGCACTGGGGCTGTCCCCAGGGCCTCTGTCCCCTCTGTCACCCCTCAGCAGTGCAGGCTCCTGCCCGGGGAGGGGGAGGCTGCAGCTCCCGTTCCCCCTCCCATGGAATGATGTACAAAGATTGAAGCTCTGTGTTCCTTTCCTCTGCAAGTAAACGGGAGAAAGACCTCGCTGTTTTCTGCCTCTGTGTGACAAAAAGGGGATGGGAGGGACCTGAGGGGGCCTCCTGGGCTCTTTTTCCCTGTTCCAGCTGCTGTTCCAGCTGTGCTGGAATCCAGGGATATCCTGGGCTGCTTTATCCAAACCCAAACTGAGCACCTGCTGCACCAGATTTTAACCTGGGTTTAAAAAGCCCGTTATTAAATATTACCACAATGAACCATTTGTCTGTTTTTCCTCTGCTGCTCTTTGGGTGGCACCACCTTCATTCCTGGGGTCATTTTGGACACAATTCCTGCTTTTCCTTTCCCCTTCTTTTTTATCACTTTGCATTTCAAACCTGCACTTCCAAGGCTCACAGTCACAGCCCTTTGCCTGAACCACTTTGCCCGTGGAGAAAAGGAAATCAATCCTAATGAACCCTTTGGTTTTGTACCAGACCATTCCTAAAGCTGATTTTGGGACAGTTTTTCACTCAGCTTCTTGTTCTGATTCTAATTAAGCAGCCCAGACTGGGAGCCTGGTACTGATTTTCCCTCTGCCTGAAGAAAATCGATGTAAATTGAGTGGCCTGGTGTATAAAAACCCAAATTTCCCTCTAAAACCACCTAAACCTGGAATTCCCAGGCTGTTGGTGCTGGTTCCTCTGGCTGAGGTTTTTTCTGATCCCTGGAGAGCTCCCATGGATTTTTTTACAGAGCTCAGGTCTCACCTACAACCCAAATTTTTGTTTCTAAAGTCTGACTCCTCCTCCTTTCTCCCCTGATCTCAGAACTTGTCCCTTCCCTGGAAATCTGGAGGGATTCCTGCAGGAATAAACTCTCCCCTGTCATCCTGGGATGCATCAGCCGTGCTGGAAGTGACATTTAGGAGTTAAACCCGAGCAGCTGCTGCTTTATTTGGAGTGGTTGGTAATTTTCTGCCTTTGATGCAGAGTGGGGGATGTAATCAGGGTGCCTGAATGGAGAATTTTCAGGATATTTTGGTGAGACAGCGGGGAAAGGAAATCAAGGGCAGCCTCTTGCTGGGTGAGGAAATTAAATATAAAAACTTTGAGCTGAATTGCCACCAAACTGGAATCTTTTCATGCTGGAGAGCAGTTTAAAATAGTGCTTAACTTGAGCCTGGGGAAAAAAAAATAGCTGCTGAATTGTTGATTATAAAATAATGCAGCTTCCTCAGGGGAGGAGGTTGGATCTGGCAGGAGGAGCTGCTGGGGTTGGTTTGCCTGGGACAGCAGAACCCACAGGGATTCCTGCATCAGGTGGGGCCCAAAATGCACAGAAATGGGACAAATTGGATCCCATCCCAATCCCATCCTATCCCATCCCAACCCAAACTGACCCCATCCCAATCTCATCCCANACCCATCCCAATCCCATCTTCCCAGCCCAGCTCCAGCTGAAGGGAGAGCGAGGGGAGATCCTTTTTTTACAGCCTCAGGTTGTGCCAGGGGAGGTTCAGGTTGGAAATTGGGACGAAATCCTTGGTGGGAAATGCCAGGTGCTGGAAGGGTGGGATCACCATCCCTGGAGGGGTTCCAAATGTGAGGATGTGGCACTTGGGGACACGGGTTGGGGGTGGCCTCGGCAGGGCTGGGTCTTGAAGGTGTTTGCCAACCTTAACAACTCTGAAATTTGATCTTTTGGAGCTCCTAAGGAGGAGGAGCTGATTTGTATCTCCAAGGATTCCCTGGGAGCCTCCTGGCTTGGGATGAGCT
>VWYP01026952.1:86172-109926 GCA_013400435.1 Pycnonotus jocosus | reverse complement strand
ATATATTTTATATATATTATATATTTATAGCTGAAAGCAGCCCACCATGCAGAAAGCTCCGTCTGCTCGACCTTCCATCCCCATGTGTCAGCAGATCTCCAGTTTTTGCATCTCCATGCTTTGCCCTCACAGGGAAGGAACAGAGGCTGACAACAGATAACACCCAAATAACTGGAGGCGTTCTCGCTGCAACAGGGAATATTTTAGACTGCAGTCTCTGGAGGGAGGTCAGACCTAGAGCAAGTGGGCAGGACTTGCTGAACTTTGCTATTCAGGAAGAGCCAGTCCAGTCTGTCACTCCTGTAAGCATAATTTTGAACCTTTGATGGTATTTATTGAAATAAGTACTCCTATTGGAAGGTTGTAGCCAGAAAAATGATTCCTAGACTGTACTGTATCCTGAGGTTTCACTATTATTTCTAACTAATCTGGATGCAATCCTCATGGTATTTTGGGAAGGAAGTGACAGAAATAAGGAGGTTTTTAGGTTATAAAAGTCTAAATTAAGCTCAGTTAGAGAGACTGTATGTCAGGCTCTAGACAGGAATACCTACTTTCCAGACTCACCTTTCTCCCTGTGGTGAAATCACTTATAAATTTGAACCTTCTAACTAGAAGGATCTATTTAATTTAAATTGTGACAGTCAGCTCCAAATATTTAAACACCAACTCAGCAGTACTCTCTCCTGGACAGGGCATATTAATGGAATTAAAAAGAAATGTGTTTTGTAGGATCTCCTCTTTGCTCCACCAGCTGCTGGCTGATGAGCTGGGTGAGCAGATCCTGCCTCTGACAGCCAAAGGGTGGAACATCACTGAAGGGTTAAACTCTGTATTGTTTCTCAATTAAGTAAAAGGTTCCAACTAGTTGGCTTTAAATATTGATGCTGAAGAGAGGGCGGTGACATATGAGCAGCTCCCCTCACCGCCGAGGATATTTGGCTCCATTTAATTAATTCCATTGGCCATTGTCTTAAGTGCGCCCAGGATTCACCCAAGAGGAATTCACTTGTGTTGCTGTTATTGAAAAGTGTAACACAGCATTATCTGCCTCAGACAGACTTTTTGTAGCATTGAATCAATTCCCCAGTTCTTGAAAACAACTACCTCATTTGATTCCTTTCATAATTAATGAAATTCGGTAGTAATGCTTTTGCCCCTGAGCTCAGGCTGGAAAAAAATGTTCCAAAACTTCAGTTTTCAAGCTGAAAGCACTCTAATTTTCAGCCTAAATGGACTTGTGGTACTTGTGGCAACATTTAGCCTGCTCTTCATTTTCAGCAGTTCTGCCTCAGGTGTACCACCCCCTGCTTGGGCTGATAACTGGGCCAGACAAAATTTTGTGGTCTTTCCTACAAGAGGGTGCTGCTTTTCTTTCTTCCTAATCATGTCAACTCTTTTCTCAGTCTTTTTTCCTTTCAGTCAGTGTTTCTTGCACAGATATTCAAGGTTAGGTCTTCCCACAGACTTGGAAAGCAGAATTCAGTCTCCCACGTGGAAATGGCTCACCTGATCCAGCCTGGGGATTGTGTTTATCTCTTTCATTCCCACTTTTTTAGACATTAAAAGTAAACAACCAGGACATGGAGATTCTGCTGTCCTTTAATCTCTTGCATCCAATGCATTCATTAGGAAAACTAAAGAGCAAACCTGCCTTAAGCCTTTTCATAGAACATAAAACATGTTCCTACACGTGATAACAGTTTTTGTAATTAATTTTTAAGGTGTTCAATTTAAACAAAGAAGTAACATTCTTATAAAACTGAGCAACCCTCTGCAAACGGCACATTTAAAATAAATGAAACCAAACCATTTAAAAATACCCCAGTGCTAATACATTAAAAAAAAAAAAAAAAGTCCTTTAGAGATGAAAAAGGATTATCATGGAATTATCCTGAAATTCATGAAGACACTTTGTGCAGAACACAGAAATAATTTTGAAAGCATACAGGTATGAAGCCCTACTAGAGAAAGCTTTACAGTTACCATATTTTGCAATCACATAGTACATTTTATAGTCACTTTTGCTGAGGAGGGTTATTCTTCAGTGCAGGGACTCAGGGCCCAAGGGAAGGTGGCCAGATGCAGGCAGGGCAGGGCAGGAGAGGAGCCAGATGCACCTTGGATCATTTGCCATTTAGCAGAGTTTGGGGCACAAATCAGGGAAAAACAGCTTTTATCTTGGTGGTACCTACAATGACAGACTTCACTCAAGGTGCAGGAACTCATGGTTGGATCCACATCACTTCATGCTCCTCTTTCTAGGACAGGCTGGCTGTGACCTACACAGAAAAGGCTTTTTTTTTTTTTTTTTCTATTTATATCAGGAGTCAACTGGCTCCTGAGCAGCACAGGTTTTCCCTTCAGAAGTGATATTGGAAGAACCAGAAAGGCGACTAAAAAATAGACAGTGAAGGTGATGACCTCAAAATCACTGTTTGACTGTCTTCTATCCAAGCCATAGATACATTCATTTAAACCAATCTCTTAATCTCATTTCTATGGTTTCCTAGAAGTTCAGAAGTTCCTGCAAAGATAGTCTTTGTGTATATATATATATATTTGTGTGAAAGCACATGTAATGACCTCTTTCATCTCTATTTAAAGATGATTATTTTAGGGTGTTATAATGATCCTACCTTCCTTTCCTCTTTTGAAAGTATTTCAGTTGATGTGTTTGAATGAAAATCAAAAGATAGCACTAAAAATTAATGAATAAATAATTAAACCACTGTAATACCTGGATTATAAATACAGCCTTATCTGAAGATCACTCAATGCAATGGATCAAGGGTAGAACTTATATTTAGGCACAATTACAAGCAGTGGAATACTTGAATTATTGTTTTAACTTTGTTCTTAATGCAAGATGCACAGTCATTTCTGAATTGACATTTGATGTCTGCTTTAAAATATCTTCTGTTTCATCATCTTATGGTTTGAATTTGGGGTTCAACTATGAGAAAAGCAATTTTTTTTTGTTATTTTTGCAGGTAGCTAGATGGAGGCAGAAGAAAAGGTGAGGGAGAGACTTAAGAAAAGAGGATGATTGAAACATGGTGACATGGGGAAAGGGAAAGAAAATGGAAGGATATTAAAACAACATAGTTTGCTTCATTATTTGTCTGAATCTGGTTTATTTTGGGGTACGGTAGCAGACATTGCCTGCTGAGTGGGAAACAGTGCCAGGCAAGGCAGAGCAGCAATCTCATCTTTTCTGATAAAGTTTTTAAAAAATTGTTTGCATTTGGAGAATGTGAGAATGGAGAAGAGCCATTAGAATTATAGTTTCTCTTATCAATAACCCACAAGGAGAATGCTGTTTGAAGGCAAGTGTTTAACTGGTGAATTGCAACCCAGAAAACTAAGTTAGCGGAATTCACCTTTTCCAAACAATTGCTTATTTGGAATTTGTTTGTAGCTGTCCCTGCTCAAGTTACAGGTCATTCACAGCAATAAAGCTTTCTAATTCTCTGACAGAATATTCATAATGTCTTTAAAATACTCAGCTGGATAATGGTCCCCAGGATCTGGACAGCAAGACTTCAAAAGGCAGAGTCCTCTGATCTCCAGTTTCCTTATTCTCTCTAAGCTTGGAAGGTTTCAGCTATCAAGTTTTATTGGTTGATAGTCTAATTGCATTTGTATTATCTTTCCCCTTAATATTATTTTCTTTTCCCTGCATTGGATTTCATCCAAATATTCCTGTGGCCATGAAGCAGTTTTCTGAAATGTTTTTGCTTTCGCTTTGATGCTTAACTGCTTTACACGTGAGTGCTGCAATAAGGTGCAGGCTTCTGATAATAGTTTTCCTTCTCTGAGGAAAAGTTTCCACAATCTCCTGTACTTTGCTTACATTTGATAGAGCCCTTCAGTTTGAGGCTTTTCATGGACAAGATAAGGTTTGGTTAAACATCTGAACTTTTGAATGTTTATCTGAACTGGATTCGACCCCTAAATTTGTCCATCATTAGTTATTTTGCTTTTCTTTTTCGAGACTAAATTATGCTATTAAATATGTTCTAAAGTAGGTTAAGCCCCTGTGCAGTTTGTCAGCTGGAACATTAATTTTGAAGCTAAAGCAGCCTTCTGTTGGCTCTTTTTAACATCTTGCCTGAATTTTGACCATGGCTGGTCAAACAGAGAGTCAGTGCACCCATGAAAACCCCACACGTAGCTGATTGAAGAGTCTCAGAGTTGTTGTGATGACTGCCCTGGTTTTATTTCAGGAAAATATCCTGATAATTAGTAACTATTTGCCTGCTCAAGCAGCTTGTTCCAGTGCAGCTGTTCTGGAGACTAGATAAAGTACTAAATGTCACCACATGCCCTGCAGTATCTCTGGAGCTGTCCCACTCAGCCACCACACAAAGACCAGGCAGACTTGGGGTCCCAGCCACAAAATCCTTGGCTAAATAAACCAACAGCTCCTTTCTGGACTTTCCTTTCCCTCCTGTGATTCCCCTGTCTCAGGCCAACAGGAGGATGACCCACAGCACATCTCACAGGGCACCTTCTCCACTCACAGACTCACAAAAAAAAAACAACTGTAGCCTGCTTTTGGTCCTGTTTGTTGGTTTCTTTATTTTATGCAGATCCTAAATCACCTTTAGAGAAACTTTTGCAGTGTCCTCACACGGATACTACCTGAGCAAAGAGCTGTAACTGCTCAAAAGTCTAAAGATCAGTTGTGTTTCAGCAAATGGAAATTATTTCTGTATAAAAATGAGATTTACTTGATGGCATGAGGGTGACTGTCTAAGGTTGGTATTTATTTGAACATAGATATTGGAGATTCTTACCAGAATTTTCACTTGAGGTAAGAAGTAAAAAGAGTTCTAAAATCTGACCACATGCTCCTTTTAAAAATGAGCTCATGGGTGATCTTTTGTTGTTATTCTTACCCTAATGATATAATTGAGGTAGGGATAATTTGATAAGGTATAGTTGACAGAGTACAGCAAATGGCTTTCAGATCTCTGGCTAGATATTTTTTGATTACTTTAAAGATAATGGGTGTGCCTTTCTCTTTCATAAACTACCACATCTACATTCACTGGAAAGTACTAAACTTGCTGTTTAAAAGAGAAAAATGTGCTGGAACTTGTGGTTTGAAGCAGCAAATATGCTGAATGTCACTACTGTTTCTCATTGGAAATAAACAGTTTTAGCATGTTGGTTTCATAACTTAGGCACTGTGAATTAATTCTGTCCTTTATTGTATAAGAAACACTAGAAGTTCATTGTGGGTCAAAAAATATAGGGCTGTGAATATGATCAGAGGCTGAGTGCCATAGAATATAATTAAATGTTAAAATAATTTACTTGTAAAATTTAGAAGAATGAAACATAATTGATAAAAGTTTCAAGAAAAAGGAAATTGTCTGATAGGATATTCTTTCTGGAAGGGTCCCAAAAGACCCTTCGGGATCTGAATAAGAGGCTCAACACAGTATCCCAGCACACATCAAAATTTCAATATATGAAACGTTTGTATAATTCTTAACAAGACTGATATAAATACAAGATTCCCTTGTTCTCTACAGATAATTAATTTGCTTCCAAAAGCACAAGGCAGAATTATATGTAGGTTTTAAGGTACAACTTCCACATGGCTACTAGGACCCAGCCTCCCAAAAGGGTTTTCTTTTGGTGTAAATCTGTCCAGTGCTCCTATTAGGAAAAGAAACCATATCATTCTCTTGTCCTGTTGCCTGAGGAATTTAGTGTGAGTGATGACTATTCATAACATTTGCAAAAGGTTGAAAAGGGTTGTTTTTTTTCAGATTAACTCAGGAGGCAACTTTAAAGATTTGAAAGTTATTTGCATCTATTTCACAACACAAGAAAACAAACAAAATTCCATATTCTAAAAGCCCCTGAATTTATTGTAAATTACTTGTTTGTAAATTACTTGTTCAACTCAATCTGGAAATAGTCTACAGTGTCTTGTTTTGTCTTCCTCAACCTCCAGTTGCATGAGATTTCTTTTTTGTTTCATGAAGTCTTCTTAAATACTATTTAATCTTATATATGTCAGCTTCATAAGTCATTAATTGAAATTTTGAAGTTCTTTTGCTCAGTAATTGTCATGTTTTGTGAGTGGGATAAGTCTGTGTGGCTGCAAACACTGATTCACCCAGTGAGGTAAGGGCAAGGACCACTCTTCAGTTCCCGTCTTTGACCATCCACTGAGTGTTGTCCTGGGAATATTTTCACAGCAAAGAGGCTGTGTCAAGAGCCCCAGTCCCTGACACGAGGTTGGGCAGACCAGTTTCCCCTTCCCAAGCACACTGTGCTCTCTCTTCCTAGGTTCTAAATGGTCTGACTTGGTGTGCTGTAGCAGATTTCATCCGAGTCCCACATGTTTTACATTAGATGAACATAAACTGGTCATACTGTATGAATAAAATGAATTCATTGATTTCTGGCGTTGCGGTTTTTTTATTCGAATTAAGTTTGTATAACAGTGTTTCTAATATTGTGACAATACCAAAAAAAAAAAAAAATTGTGGAAAGAAAGGCTTGGCAAGTCCTGGGTGATCTAGTCCAGTCTCTCCTGTCACAAGGTACTGTGTGCTGTGTCCCCATACATAAATTTATTAAGCTGCATCTTAAATTCTTTTAGTTTTATTTGCCACCACGACTTCTTTAAAAGGGTGGTTTGGAACTTCTTATTATGGCCAGTTTATACTCATCTATTCTCATGCCAACATTGTTCTTCAGTTAAAACAGCTCTTCTCCCTCCCTGCTGTCCTCTTCTCGTCTCCTGCTCCTTTTCCCACCCCCACCAGCAAATTCATAGAGAACAATCACAGCTCTTCCCAGCCATTTTCTAGCTGGCCAAACATGCCAAGCTCCCTGTCTCCTTCCAAAATCTCAGCAACTGCTGCTGCCTGCACCTATTTTGCAAGGAATTTCCACCTCACATATGAATGTATGAAGTTATACACTCACGAGAGAGAATTTTTTTATTATTATTATTAATTAAAATTAAATATTTTGGATTTGTTGGTCAGGTGATGGAACAGGCTTCCCAGGGTTGAGTCATGATCCCTGGAAATGTTCAAAAGATGTGTAGCCATGGCACTTGAGGACATGGGTTAGTGGTGGGCTTGGAAGAGCTGAGGAAACAGGAAGATACCCTGTTTTTGTTACTCCTAATACAATTATTTTCCCCGTGTCAGGATTGTTTTTACAGCAGATTTCACATTTGCTCACTACTGATTGTATGATGTCAGTCATTCCCTTTCCTATTACTATTTTTTTTAGATGTTTCAGAATATTTTCATCCCCAAAATGTGTAGTTTTGTGCTCCCTTTGAGCTAGCTCTCAAAGGATCAGGAGTAGGACTACAACCTGATTTGCTGGTGTAACAGCCCACCCACTTTCTGTGATCTCAGCTTTAAGCAACTTGATTAGTTTGTGGTCTGCTTGGTCATATTTTGGGATGACCCCTGACAAATCAATCTCTTTTTGTGGAATTACTGCAAGGAAGAGTTGGACTTGATGGTCTTAGAGTTATTTTCCAACCTCAATGACTCTGTGATTCCATAATTCCAACCTTTCTCTAACCATGCTGTGGATGGTTCTAGTTTTAATCCAGTTAGAAGCTCCACTTCCCAGTCTCAAAGTCACCAAGTTTTTGCCTGATACCCCAAATTCTTGTCTCAACTGATGATGCTTCCAGCCTTGAGTCAACTAGTAATTTTTTGAATGCTTCCACTTCTCCTGCTGAAGTCTTTAATGAAAACACAAAGATCAGTTCCAAGAATATTTCAGGACTTCCACTAGTAACTTCCCTGCAATACAGTAGTTCTCCTTTCAACAAAGCTCATTTTAATACCTTATTTAGTCACTTCACAGTTATTGTTTTGGTTCTCTACATCTTCTCTAGTTTAACTAATCATTTCCTATTTGGCATCATATCAAATATACAACTGAAATCCAGATAGATTTGGCCTATTACATTTTTATTTTCTAAAAAAACATTATTTATTTTATTAAAGAGAGGTATCTGGTATGATCTGTGTTTATAAATCCAATATATACTCAGAAATATTGCTTATATTTCTAAATATTTATGGTACAAACACCACTAAGAAAAGCTGTGTGGGGAGTGACATTTTTATTTTACAATGTAAATGTGTGGTGATGTTTAACACACTATTAATTTATTTCCATTTATTATTAGAGGGGATTTTTTTTTTATTTTACATGCATAAGAGCATGATGCAAAATATGAATTATACAGTCATTTTATTGAATCTTTACTGCTAATGCACGCAAATTTCACAAAGTGTAATGACACTACTGAGCACTTAAGTTGTTAGGCTGTCATATTACAGAAAAATTATTTGTGCTATATAATCACTGTTTTCTTTTTCCTATTGTTTATTTCTGAGCTTACTTCATAAACATCTGTAAATGTAGATATACTTGCTGTGGCAAATATCTATTATTGCACCATAAACCAGAAGGTCTTCAGGTCCTTTGGTGCCAAATCAAAAATCTTCTGAGCCTCTCCTGGAAGGTGATACCCATTCTGATGCTGCACATTTTGAGTCTATGCTCTGTAGTTATGCTCTTCAAAATCTGTGATTTTGAAGCTTATAAGAATAATGGTCAGAGGAAATGCCCAATTCCTGCATTTTTTCCCCCTCAGGCATTTTTCTAGTGCCTTTAAGATGACCGTGTATGTGTATCTCATTCTATTCCTTTACAATTTAAAAAACAAAACAAACAAACAAACAAACCCCCAAACCCCAAAATTCATAATTATAATGTGTGTAATTCAGAGACATGCCCAGGGATTTCACTAATGGATAGCATAAGATGACTGGCAAAAGTTCTTAACTCAATAAAGAAGGTGAAGTGGATTCTTTATCCTTAGCGAGCAGATTTTATTGGCTCCATCCCAGAGCATCACAAAGAAAAGGAAGGAAGAAGGACTTGGTTTTGTCACTTTCAAAACCCTGGTGCTGGTTGAAAACCTGTCTATTTTTACAGGAAATGATGCATGATGCCCCTTCCTTAAAGAACTAACAGTAGCTTCACATCTGCTGCAGGCCAAAAAAAATTTGATGAAATGTTGCATTCTGGATTCCAGTGGTATCCAATAAAACTTGAAGTCATGAGTCAACCTATATTAAATTACAATGTCTTTTAGAATGTGGGCATAATCATAAACATTAAGGTATATTTCTTCAAAAATATGAGATATTCAGCAATTAAGCATTCCTATTACTTGAAATTAATTAATTACTAAGTAATACCTTCCAATTAATATTTTTTTGATATATCTGATAGCACTGCTGTTAGACTGGCACTTTCTTTCTCCAAAGTCACAGAGATCTATTTCTGCCTCCCTCTTTTGCCATCTCAGCTTGTTTCTGTCCTGCAAAGTGTTGCTGAAGACTCTGGAGTCTGTAAAGGACTTTAGAAAATTACTAGTTTAAGACATCAGTGATAAGAGTGAAATACATAAGTCATATGTATTTTAAGAAAGTTGCAGCTAGGATTTTTGGTCAGAGTATTCTGTATTTTGAATGGTCAAGCCTGTCATTTTTAGTATTCTTAGGGAAATTATTACCTAAACTCCATTTATGGGTGTTATCATTATGCTACAACTCATCTCTTTCTAAGAACTTCACAAAATTTTAATGTCTTTGAAGAGTATTAAAAAAAAAATATGCATGGTCCAGACTAATTGTTTCTGTTTTTTCCTGGAGATCAAGGCTGATGGAAGAGAAGGTAGAAATGTAAAGATATTTGAATCTCTTAATGCCTTATCCATTCCCACTGCTGCTCTTCATTCCACTCTTTCCACTCAAATGAATTACATACGGTAATTTTGGGTGTTATAATAAACAGATAGGCATCGTAATAATGTATTTCAGTTAGGAAGAGGTACTTGAAAGAAATTGGTTTTGCAATACACATGATGTGAGACAATCAATAGTGCTTTAGCCTGACAAGCGTTGTCAATATCCATTGTCACAGTTCAGAAAGTCATTAATGGATAGTTCTTCAAAAACCAATGCCTTCAACACATTGGAAGTGTTCAGATACACTGTACCTGGCAGGAATTAATCATAGGTAAACCCCTGAGATTATGTACGAATGCAGAGTAAATTAAGAGTGAAATAAAAGTCATTGGAAGGAACTTGAGATCATGTTATGGGGAGTTACAAAGTCTTACCAACACAATATAGAGTTTAGGACATATTAAAAAATTTTACACTCTGAATCATCCAAGCTTTGCTCAGAACATCACACCCAGGAAAAACATTCTGCTAGAAACACATTGTCAAGGTGCATGATTAAATTCACAGGAGGTAATCTCATAAACATTTTTATCCTGGCCCTGAGGAGTTCAGAGCCTTGCCTACCTCTCTGAGTGTTCAGCTTGCCAAAATTTTGGAGAAAGGTTTTTGCAGCTTCACCCTGCAACTTGTTGGCCACTGCTTGATCCTGATTAAACTACAGTAAATTTATTCTTGTTACATCACAGATACAATCCAGGGCATTGAATATTAAAGAGTAATTATTCAGCTGCACATCTCAAAACTTTATTTGATTTCTGCAGAACTGTATCAGTAGGAGGTATTGCATTCATTCTTGCCTTCCATGCTTCTGTTATTTATATGTTATTATTAAGGCTAGAATTGAATAAGGATTCAGACAATTTATATAAGCCAGAAAAGGACAGTTTTTGATCAGTGTTTTTTTGGTTTTGTTTTCTTTTTTCTTTTCTGAGCATTTAACTGGTACTTATCCCCTCTAATTCAGCCAATGTTATTACAGTGCTATCCAACAATAAGGCCCAAAGATGTGTTCTTTCTTTTAGGCCTAAAAATGTGTTTATGTTATTTTATTTTTGTACCCAATCTGAATGGAACTCCCCTATTGTGATTAGATGGTTTGGCTGCATATACTTACGAGAATTGAGGAAAAGATCTTGCCATTATTTCATCTGTCCCTTCATACCTTTCCAACCTGTGGAATAATGGAGGTCTAATAAAGAGTTAAAAGTAATCACAAGTGCTTTTCTAGATCTAAGAGTTCAACTTACTACCAGGCAAATATGAAAATCAGGCAATATTCAGGTTACATTTTTGCTGATGAGGTGTCCTTGCATGCACTTGCGCTAGCAGAAAAAAATGTATTATTATTTTATTCTTCAGTCCTTAAAAGTCTTATTTTTGCTTCTGTATGGAACTGTCTTCTCCTTTTTTTTTTAATGTTGTTTGGTATTCGCCAGCTCTCTTTCATGTAGGATACTTCTGGCCAAATCCAGAACCTGAAATTTAAAAAGGAAGGTGTTAAAAAAAAGAAGTGATTTTTGAGTTTTATACCTATTGTTTTTTGTTTTTTTGTTGTTTTTCTTTTTTTTTGTTGTTTTTCTTTTTCCTAATGTTTGGTCTTCTTTGCATTCCCAAAAAGAATAGCAAAGCCATTTTAATGTGGGGATATCATGAGAATTGTTTGGCAGGAGAAAGAATATTTCTAAGTGAGATCCCAACAGGAATATTTCTGCCCAAGCTTGGTTTTGGAACATGCTATCTAAACCCTTAAATTTCTGTGAGGCTTGGAGGTTTTTTTTCTGGTGACTCACATGTATTTAATAGAATAAAATGAGAAATTCCTCAACTGTTGTTTTGAACTCTGTACTGTACAGCAAAATGTGGTACATACAAAGATATCCATGACAATAATTATTCCTACCTCTAGATGTAGTTTTAACACCATAATTGCTGTTTCAGGTATGAAACTTTGAGCTGGGTTAATTGCCTTTCTAAAGAGAGGGATGTTCACCCTGCTGTCCTACCCATCACAGGATGACCACATGTACTTCACTTGGAACACCTTAACCAGGCTGGTGTAGATTCAAAGTAGGCATAAAATAATTCTGAGCCCCCAGAATGGGAAAACCTGGCAGGCAAATGATTAATTTAAAGTGTATTTTTCACTCCTGCGTCATTTACATCACTTGAGGAAGCTTCAGGACAAAGCCAACCTAGTTGTGAATTGCTATGGACAGAGTGACACTGAGCAACAAAAGAGACCCCAAACTAAATACAATTCACTTCTCTGTTTCAAAGTACCACTAAGATGCAGAATTAGAAACATCCATTTGTTGTTCTTTTTATAGCACAGCCAAATGACTTGGAATTTTTGCTTGTCCCTGCCAAGGATTGCTCAATTTTGAACAGAAAGTCCTTCCCTATAATGTTAAAAAAGCACCAACCATCAATTGAATGCTAATCTTTATGTTCTATGATACATCACTCCAGGAATGCTACCATTAAAAAAAATGTGAATTTTAGTTTTCATAAGTGATGGATTATTGTACCAAGCCATGTATTTTCCAGTAAAGTGTCCTTTTATTTGTCCTGTGTGATTACTAGTTTGTGGAAGTATGTGTGGGGTCATTTTAGTGCTGTGGGAAAATGGAACACTCCTCTGTTAAAATCAGTAGTGAAATCAGAAGCAAACTATGCTCTGATCATTGTAGGCATGTGTTTAAATATTGCTTTCCTTAATTGGCTATGTTCTATTTACTTAAAATGAACAATTTGGCAAGTTTTTCTCCCTTGACAACAGCAAAGCGTAAACCATTTTATAAGTTTGGCTGTTAAAATCAGATTTGTAATGTAAACCACAATATTCCAGGGTTGTTGCTGTTGCTTAAACAGTTATTTTAGCTCACCATTGTTTTATAATTGTGCACCTTTAAATATTCTGGTTCTCTTTAAAACTAATGTGAAATGCCTTGATAAAAAAATTATAATAATCATATTTTTAATTTTTCTCTCTGTCTTTGCTTTTCTCTCTGTCTGAAGATTGTTGCATTATAAGGGAGATTCAGTCTGGATGGGGAGAGTAGGGAGCATGTCTGTAACTACAGCTAAATTATCTCTTAAAAAATTCTGTCAGAGTGACAATGGACCAGGCTCCTGCCAATTCACCTCGTGGAGAATATTGTATTTTGGTGGATTGACTGATTGATTGATTGATTGGTTAATTGATTTCCAAGAGAAGATGGAAAGCTGTTCTTTCCTTAGAAAGAAGAGGCCACCTCTCTTCTGAGCTGGAGGCCTTTGCCAAGGGAGGCTGCGTCACTCTGGCTGCCCCATTAAACCACTCCAAAATGGGCACAGTGACAGAGCTCAGGACACTGAACAAGAGTTATTTGAGGGTGGCAAATCTCAGGTGATTTGTTAAAAATCTTTAAAAACCTGCTTGTTCAGGAAAAACTCCAGGAAAGGTCTCCCCATGTCATCTCTGCTGCTGCTGGAGCATGCTGAACTTCTCCTCCTTACAGGCACTGCCTATTTTGATAGCCATCACAGTGCCCTGTAAGCACCTCAGCAGAGAAAAAGTTGAATTTATGTCTTTGAAACCTCCCCCAGGGGATTTTCTGCAGCTGGATTCCGTGTCTTTTTGACACAGAGCAGGAATAAATTGCGCTCAGATTGTTTCTCAGTTTGGTAAACGCTTAAATATAATAAAATATAATCATTAGGAGGGGAATACTTTTCTTTCCATAAATTAATGCGCCTCGCACACATTTCGTGGCACGCAGCCATGTTTTCTATAACTGCATTAAATATATATGTAACTCTCAATCCATCTTGGCAAGGGGATCCAGTCCTTCAGTGGCGGTGTGGCCGTCCATCCCTTCCCATCGCGAGGAGCACGCAGCTAATAGCGCGTAGCACGCTCAGAGTCTGGAACTGGAGCTGAAAAATCACCCATGTGAAACTTGTGGGGATTCGTGAGCACTTCACGAGCAAACTGGTCGCCATCCAAATGCTTATGGGCAATAAATAACGGAGCTCCGCGCATAACCGGCGGGGTGAACTCGCGGTGTTTATTCACAAAAGAATTAATCAGATGGTTTGTAATGTCCCACCAGCCATGCTGCTGACCTACCGCAGGACTGGGACCTTACCAGGGCTGTCATGGCCACTCTTTTCTCAGGGTATTTCAGAAACCTGCTGTTGATTTAGAAATATCGTTTCACTGAAAGTTTCTCTCTTGGTTTCCTTCAGTTTTCAGGCTGAACTACAGTGCCTCTGATACAAATGACAGAAACCGAGTTAAAAGCAGATTAAAGAAGTTCATCTCCCGAAGACCCTCTTTGAAAACATTGCAAGAAAAGGGACTTATTAAAGGTGTGTTCAGTCTTCTATTCTTCTTTTTGCTGTAAAAATTAAAAAATCACAAATGAGTGTTTAACTCAGTACATTGGACAAGCACTTCTTAAATATGATTTTGTTGCTGTGTCTCATAACACCCTGCTGAACTATAAAGAAAAAAGCATCAATGTATGGTTCATCTACCTCTGTGATATCTCACTGCTCCTCCAATTTTTCTGCTTTGGTGTGCAAGTGGTAGAAGCCCCTCCATTTAACACCATGAACAATGCAAATCAAGATAATGCACAACTCCATTTCTTTTTAAGAAAAGGATATCAATATAGTTTTATGTTTTAGAACTCAAAATAGGACCCTCAAGTGCTGTACTGACTGATTTGTTGAAAGACTTTCTGCTGTCTTCTCTCATTATTTTTCTAGCTCACCAACAAAATCCATTTTTAACAATTTGAAGTAGATGTCAGTGAATAAGAAATGCTTTGAATCTGAGGGGTTTTCTTCCTATTCCAATTTCTTGCTAAGCTGGTCAGCCATCACTTTCACATGTTCTTAAAAAATTGTTTCTTTGATAAAACGTGTTTGTTAGTTTATCCAAGAAGCGTTTCCCTGAGAAGCTGGTAGTTAACTTGAAGGCAGTAGCATTCTGACCACTAACATCCCAGTGAAGCTGTGCTTTTAAATGTTGTCTGGAATAACGCTTGAAAAATTTACGCACTCCCAAATAATTATGTGTGAAACCCACAACTGCACATGCAAATTGACTAGAAAGAGGCATTTTGCCAGCCGCCCCTGTCAATATCTGGAGTGTGAGTTTTCCAGTGGTGTGTCAAAAATAGCAAGGGGTGTTGCTAGTGTGTATTAAACTTGTCTGTCCTGAGCCAAGAGATTGACCCAGGCCAGTATAAGCTAAAGCAGCTACAAGAGTTCAACACCAGCTGGGCCCATGTCTGGAGAGAAGAAGATTTGATGAATTAGGCTCTTATGGTTTAGATACGTGCAGAGATGCTCAGTGCAGTGTTGTTTACTGTAAGGAAATCTTCATTATATGTGCCTCAGTTATGGGGATCTGCTTTCAGATGACACAGAAACTTTGAAAAAATGTCATTTATGTGTCAATATGCTTGTGTGAGGTGTGCACACTTGCACACTAAACTTTCAGAATCTGTCCTTACATATTTGTAGTTACTGACTTCAATACTTCATAGGGTTTTGCCTTTTTGAAGTACTTTGTGAGTTGAGGTTGGCATTTGAATGCATCATGTTAGTTTGTTTCAGTTATTACAGTAATAGAGGAGTAATTTAGAATCTTTTAATTTCTGGATTTAAGGGTTAGGGTTTTCTAGTTTAATAAAGTGTGGCTGATGAATCTCCTGCAGTGTTGCATAGGGATCAGATGCGATCCCTGCTAACAAATCCAGATTCATTAGCATAACTCAAATCCACCCTCTAATATATCTCTCTAGGAAAGCCAGATGAATTTGGGTTTGGCTAGAGTTGCATTAAGCTCTTGATTCATAAGCATAACTTGGTTCTACCTGGGATACCTTTCCATGGATAAGAGAGGTGTTGTTGATTTGTGGCACATTAACTCAGAATCTGTTCCCAGCACAGTTTTATTATCACACTAATATTGCAATGAAGAAAACATGTTAGTTATCTACCATGAAGTTCCATTAGGATTAGGTTTTGGCCATGCAAATGAGGCAGGATTCGTTAGCACGGCTTAATTCCAATCTACAGTAAGTCCATGTGAAATGCTCATTTGATAAGGTTCCTTCATTGTCTCCACCACAGTTTATCCCCTTAATCTGTTAAAATGTTATGAAAATGCAGTTGTGGTGCTTATGCAGAGACCACTTTTAAATGTTAATTTTCAGTCTGACATTAGAATATTTTTAAATCGCAAAATGCAACCACCCAGATTACCAATGAAAAGCTTGCCAAATTTTTGTACTACAAGATGCATCTATTTATTTTTCTAAAGGTGACTTAAATGGTTGCAGAAACCTCTCAGAACTATTTATTGGCTTGTTTCTTAAGGGAAAAAAATGTTAACCAATTTTTACAAGAAAAAAATTCCTCCAGCTCTGAGAACATGCCTACGACCTTTTATTCCATAGGGAAATACTTCTGTCAGAATTGTAAATCCCTTAAAATAGGGGCTCGTAATAAAAGTGTGCATAACGCCTTGCAGGACATCTTGGTCCCAAATTCCTGACAAAGAACTGTTCTGTGCGCTGGTGAAGAATTGATATAAATATCTGTGAAGCGTGTGGTGTTAATTACGCCAATGCAGTGGCACTGTAGGTGCTGTGAAAACCTTCACTTTTCATCAAGAGCTATTCATATTTGCCAGGGGCACTATAAAGCTCTCAAATCTATATTGATTTTTTACATTGTATGTCACACTGGAACCAAAACTCCAATAAATTTAACACGTAAATTATAGTCATGAGTAAATACATTTTAAGGTGGTAAGTTCACTTAAACACAGCCCTGTGCTCCGTGAGTCGCTGATGCGTGCACACTTGGCCAGGAGACTCGACACATTTCTCCACATTAACCAAATTTGGGAATACAGGCTTCAAAATTAAATAGCAGTTTGATCTCCTGGGGTACTTTGTTCTGCCAGCACTGTTATCAGGAAATCTAGAAATTATGTGATTGTCATTTAACTCTTACCCAAACTTTGCTTGCATAGAGTGTAGCAGATATCTGTGCAGAAAGTAAAGTAGGGAGTTAAATGAAAATAGTAAGGAGGATAACACTCAGACCAGGAAATGTAAAAGACTGATGGTTAAACGTTAGCTACGTGTTGATCTGAAAATGAAGATGCACCGACACTTTGCACGACAAAAAGTTATTTTTGTCATCATTGTCCCATTTGCTTTCTAGTCCTGTGCATAAAAGAGGCCAGGATGTGAACAGCACGTTGGCTCCATTCATTGCAATGGTGGCTGGGGCTCTTCATGCTCCAGTGAGAGCTCTAATGAAGATCATCTGTCCTTGTTCTATCTCACTCAGGCTTACACAAAACATCCTTGGTCTTGAAGCTTTTTGAAGCATTTCTGAGGTGATGTGCAATGCAGGGACATTGTGGAATGTGTTTGTGTCTCTGGGCACACTTGTGTTCTTAGATATACACGTGCACACAACCTCGAAACAGTAAATAAGAGGCATGTCCCACATCTGCCATTTGAGCAGTGTTATTTTGAGAATAACTGTTCAAATTTATACACTAGGGCAGGGGTCCTTGGTTCCTCGGGATTGAAATATTCTCAGAATTTACAGAATCTGCACTAATATGCTAGAAAAATAATATATAAATCTTTTTAAATTATTTTATAGCCTATAATTGAACTTTGATCTTTATGTTTGAGCTTTGTCGTGATTTAGTATTACCAAGAATGAATTGCCAACCTTCAACTTGATGCTGGCCTCCTAACATCCTGATTTCTGAGATTTTCTAGACCAACAAAGGAAAAGAAACTCCTGTGAAACTGTGATTTTGAAGCTATGATGGTTGTGTTGGTAATACACTATCACAAAAATACACGCTCAGCAAAGAGTAAAAAAACATGAGCAACAACCTCCCATAAATGACACTGTGGGAAATGAGGAAAATGAAGCTATGCAGCTGGCAAGAAATTTATTTAGGTTTCTTTTTTTTTTTTTTTTAAGGGTGGATCTTTCTTTCTCCAAAAGCTAGACACCGAAGGAACTTCATTGAATGCGTTTCATAAGCTGAGGCAAAAACCAAAACAGCATAAAATTTGGAATGGTTACAACTGTTTCAAGATGAAAAATAAAAGCTACTCAATTGCTAGTGAAAGGAGCTAGCTGTGATTTGGCTTGATAGCCCACAGAACAGGGCTCAGCATATGCTGGTGGTTGTGCAGATCGCAGCACAGAGATCACCAACCATTTCATTTCCAGGCAAGGGAAAATGTCTTTATTGTATCATATGTTTCACTGGACCTTGGAGTAGTTCAGTGTAATGAGCAGAATGTTCATGAGAAGCCCAAAAGAGCAGATTAAGGCCCACCTTTGGTGTGTTCTGTAATCCTTGCAGGCTATGAAGGAATTTTGCAAGTGTTCTGGTGCACATCAGAGCTTGGGGAAAGTTAGGAAATGTTTCCTTTGGCTTGCAGGGGCAAAGGGTCACAAGAGTATTTTTTTCTTTGATATGGACATTTGGAAGCACTTTTCCTAAGCCTTGTAGATGGCCAGACACTGAACAAAGTCATTTTTTCCTTTGACATGATGCTAAGAAATGATTCAGAGAATTTTTAAATGTCTCATTTTGAGAGAAGTGTTTTGAGCAGTTCAGCAGACACCCTGTCTTTGAATTCAAACAAGCTCTTGTCCCCAGTAAAACACCAGAATTTCTTAAGAGAGTCCTGTGTCTGTGGCACTATTTTTCCTTTTTTTCTGAGAATGTGAAAAAAATCTGGCAGCTCATATGCCACTTAATAGCAACTGTTCACAAATGTAATTTTTTTTTTTAATTGATGACCACCACGGATCAACGATATATAGTAAATCTCCACAATAAAAGGACTGGCAAGATTCCCAGCTTGCATAAATCAGGGGAGCTCCATTGACAACCTCGCCGACTTCAGTCAGCTGAGGACCTGCCCCACTCATTGTAAAAGTGTCGTGCCATTTTTTGGAGCCCCAGTCTGGAATCAGCATCACTTTAATGTCTGGCTTAATGTGTCTGACTAGAGACAGAGCAGCTAGGAGAAGTCACCTTTAAGAATGTGGCTCCAAAAGCATCACTTCCCTCTGCAAAAGTTCACAGCTCTGGTGCCTACTGTCCTGTCACTCTCCTTGTACATTCATCTCTGATTTTCTCTTTTCATTCTCCTTCCCTCTTTTCTTTCCCAACATTCAAACAGATATGAAGAAAACAGCTTGGATGTTGATACAAAGTTCTGTTAGTCCAGTAGTTCAAATCCAGATGTTGCACAGTTAATTCTATTCCTGAAAGGCAGAGGGTTACATAGATATAATTTATGATTCTAAAAATTTGGGCATTGTACCATTATACCATCTCCTCTCATGCCAGAATTTAAGCTTCTTCCTGAGACATGGGAGTATTTGCCATGCCCTTCCCCATTTTTTTAATAAAAAACACTGAAGTATGAGTTCCTTCCAAGTGTGGCCACATCTCATCCATGTACACCCAAAACAGTTAAACAATGACATTCTCAGTGAGGATGTGGCTTTAGTGATTTTGTTTTAATTGTTTCTTTTCCAGAAGAATTGTCTCCCATCGTGGAGATTTCTGCAGCCCAGAATTAGTGGCTTTGCTGCAGCCTGCGAGAGCTACTCAAAAGAAATTAAAAAAAAAAAAAAAAAAAAAAAGAAAAAAAAAAAAAAAATAGTCCTGTCAAGCTCAGGGAAAACTTGAAGCTCCCCAGAATGAGCAATTCATTGCAGCCATAATCATCATTTTATGTTATACAACTTGTGAATGTCCATTCCCTTCTCCTCTGGTGTCTGGTTTTATATCCCTGTGCAAAGCTGTCACCCACCCCAGCATCTCCAGCAGAAGTTTTAACGTGCAGATAGCAGGGATGTGTAATGTAAACCATACCACCAAACATATTATGAATATATTGCTCTTCTTAAAAATACTTGTTGGTTTTTCATACTACAGTATTGACTAACTGTCGGTGTTTGATGTATGGTTTACCAGCCTGATGTAGACTTATGGTTAGAGCTTAACTTGTTAGTTCTGCTTTTGCAGCCAATTCAGAATAACTACAGATGCCCCAAGATATTAAAATTGACTGCTCAAATGGACTCAGTGTGGGAGTTTCATTGGTTTTAAATTGATAACAGCTGAAAGAGTGAATGATTAAAGCTGTATATGGGCATAGTATGCAGCTCCTTTGTACGAGCCCTTGTGAACAGAATCCACTGCATGGGAATTGCCTTTGTTCTAATAAAAGATATTTCTGAACAATTGTTAGTTTAAATTTTTAAATGATGAAACAAGAGCATTGCAGGAGCCTATAGAGGAAATAATTCCTGAGAAACTGGAATATCTCTGAGAAGATAAAGTGGATTTCTATTCAGAGGGGAGCATTTAAAGTTAAGTAGCATTCCATAAGGTGGTAATTGTGTCTATTTCCCAGGCATTTGAGTTAAATAAGCTGGATAGGAAACATAAACTGTCATAACAGGAGGTTAGGAGTGTTGTGTACATCTCTTTTTTTCAAGTCATAAAAGATGAAGTTTTGGAGGACCTTATCACACATAAATCAAACAAAGGGGATTTTGCTTCCCTTATCCCTTTGGGAGCACTTCTTTCATTTTTTTGAAAAAATGTTCTGGAGAGCTTTCCCTTAAAGTAGTTTTAAAATATGTCTATATCTACACTGATAAAAGAATAAGAAAATAATATTTTAAATTTAGTTACATGGAAATTTAACCTAAAAAAGTGAGTACTTCACCATTCTTTGCTTTTTTAAATACCACACAAACAAATTTTAGTTGAGTTTTCCTCAAGTATCCCTGTGACCTCCACAAGTTGTAAATATGGCAGTGCTGCCATTCCCATGCTTATGTACAGAAACAGATCCAGCAAAAAAATCAATTGATTAGAGAGAGTCACAGAATTTGTGGTCCAGGAGTACTCAGAATTGAGAGTATTTGGATGACTCATGGGATCATGTACTTGTGAATACTCATGAATTTCTAGAAGAGGGGAAAAAAACCCTGCAAAGCAGTTGTGTGCTGTTGTTTTACCACAGTCTATTTTGATTCCCAGAAAGTATTAATGCTGTTTTGTTGTCCTTCCATCCAAAATAAAAGTCCTGAGTGCCAGTGTTCTAGAGAAGAGGTGATTTAAATCTCAGCTGCAGGGTACATAGTGTGACTGTATCCATACAGTGAAAGGTATAAAAAATGAGGTTAAATATTTTCCTGAATATATAGAATCTGAACCAAGAAATGAAGTAACGAACTAGGTGAGAATTGTAAAACTATTTTCAGCCTGTTTAAAATTTCCTCCCAGGAGCACCAAATATTCTGTGTTCATATTAGAGATTGAAACTGTGAAATAATCCTGGAAGTTGATTATAAAGTGGTTATAACACAGAAGAGAAACTGCTGAACAGCCACACATTAATTTCATTTCAGTTCTTCATGTGTTGCCATCTAAACACAGTGCAGTTCTTTGCCTGTTTTGCTTCTGAAATTGTTTACAAGTGTCTTTGTCCACCAAACAACACACATTTTTACTTCTTTTTTAACATAATTTACATTGGAGACCATTCCATATTATGCAAAGAATTTGACAGGTCTTTGCTAAAATTTTAAAAAACAATTAAGATGTCAAAAGAGGAAGTGCTAGTACATTTTAATCATAAATCTCTGTATGTATAATTACCACTGAAGGCAGCTATAAATGTTTTATGAAGAAAATGCAACCAGACTGTGCTTTGTCAGAAACATAACCCCAAAACATGTAACAGACTGTTCGCTAATGCTTAGCGCCACACATGCACACAACCTTCCTCAGAGCGGCTCTGTGAACCCAGTCCTCCATCCCTTCTGCAGCCCAAACTCCGACTTAACTTCAATCCAGGCTTTGCTGTACTCTCCCAGAATGCAGATCACACGCTCTGGGAGGTGCTGGAATAAAGTGCCCTGATGGATCTCGAGGAGTCCAAAGAAACCCCTGCCCCGCACCGCGTTTCTGTCACTGGGTTCATTCCCAGGAAAGAAAAGGCAATCGAGTCGCTCTTGAAATCTGAGCTGAGTATGAAATCGTGGTGATTAATGAAAATGAAGCTCCTTGCAGCACAGAAATTGAAAAAGAAAGAAATTAAAAATGGGCCTTTTGTTTGTTAGTGAGGAAAAGTTGGTTTTAAAGCAAAAAGCGCTCCTGTTGGTTATGGTGGAGTATAGTGGCACTGACTATGGAGAAAACATTCAATTCCATGGGAGCTGCTGCTGGGTTTGCTGTGCAGAGTCCAGACTGATGCTATCACCCTTCAGCTATCTATACAATAATTTTCAAATCCTCCACACCAATTTACAAACCGTAGTGCTCTGTTGAAATGCTATATGGAGACTGTCTCCTCGGATAAATGATGACAGTACACTCCTATTGTTTCAGCATTTAGATGGCTCCTATTGAGTAGTTCCTCTCATCTGTTTGATTCATTCTGATTTTAGCTGACAACGTCCCTGTTACTGATTGCTCTTTTCATAATCTCTCAAACACACCAGAGTGGAAATGAGGTGGAGGAAGCTAATTAGTAATCTGATGAGTTGAACCTGCTAATACAAATATGTTTCAAGATCAACAGTCAAAGTTGATCAAAACTTTGAAATCATAGGAACTGAAAGGTGACATTACCTAGTTAAAGAATTGGTCATGAAGGAAGTGAGACTATTCACTAGTTAAACATGAAGTAAGATGAAATCCTCATCAAAAAACATCTAATATCTTCTGTTTTTCTGAGCAGGCAATTCAATGAGTTAAAAAAAAAAAATATTTTGTGAAGTTGAGATGAAATTGTACCAAGTCCTGCTGATGCAAAGTAATGAAGTCCTTGCACTCACACAGCTCTCCATGAAAGAATGAAACTTCCAAATGCATGGAGGGGACAGGTCACCCAACCAGAGGAGTTTCTAGGTTGGACCAAGTGCATCATGTAGGAATTTGTGTTCAATGACTTAGGGAGCTGCAGCTCTGGAACAGCCTGCACATTGTCTATGGCAGGCCCAAGCAAACTCTGGAGACCTCCAAGCCTCAGAAAGGTCAAAATTAAGGTGCAAGTGGCAACTGAAACTTGAATCCAGAGGGAAGCATCAAGCTCCATGAGCAGCAGGTGTGGAGGGATTTGGTTCTGGGGCAAAAGCTAATGACCATTAGGACTCAAAAAGGATTTGATTCCATCTTTGCCTGTGCATCTTCAATATCTGAGTTTTAAATTAATAGGCAAGCTGAGAAGAGAGAATAATCCCACTAATAATAATATGCCTTAATGTATTTTCCTCTTGTTCTCCAAATGTAGATCAAATTTTTGGTTCCCATTTGCACCTGGTTTGTGAGCATGAGAAATCTACAGTCCCCCAGTTTGTAAGACTCTGCATAAAAGCTGTTGAAAGAAGAGGTGAGTACCTTATTATTTAATACTTTTTTTTCTCTCTAATAGTAACTAAAACTTTAACCTTGTAACTCTGCTTGGATTGCCAGGGTAGGCAGACAGCACAATCTATAACATAGTTATGAATGGAACTATATCACATTCTGTGGATCTTCATTTTCTTTATATGACAAGACATTGCTAGGTTTCATTCACGCTGATTATTCCCTATTTTTTTTTTTTTTAATATGTTGTTGGTTTACTCTTTCTCTGGGTAAGCAAATGCTAACCATCGATAAAATGTCAGTAACTTTCATTCTAAAGTCTGTGGTAAATATAAGAGTGATACTTTTTCCTAAGTCTTGAATTGTATTTAACCAAAATAAATGCTTTTCTAGTGTGGCTTTTTTTTTTTTTTTTTTTTTTTTTTTTTTTTTTTTTTTTGGGGGGGGGGGTTTTTTTTTTTTTTTTTTTTTTTTTTT
>VWYP01026952.1:57386-86158 GCA_013400435.1 Pycnonotus jocosus | reverse complement strand
TTTTTTTTTTTTTAATGAGTGCAGGTGTCTAATTTTTACAGTTATTCTAAAAGCCATGATATTGCAAAAATACTGAAATGAGTATCCATCCTCATTAAAAGTTTTGATTAATGAGAAGAATTTTCATAGTATAAAAAAGATGCACTTAACACCATTGCCTGCCTTCCTTTCTGCAGAGTGTATCTTCTCTCACTGAAGGTCATTTTCTTTGGAAGGTGCATGCGGTAGATGCAGAATCTTAAAATGTATTGTATAAAAATGTAAGGCTTCATCACCATCTGTTACAAGTTTACAACTTGTTCCAGGGATCTGGGGAAACATATATCTTGCAAAAGATAGAAAATTTATTTTCAGAATAAGGCTGGGTGAACCCATTGTCACTGCCATATACTTGTCTCAGAACAAGAGAATCCATGAAAAATAAAAAGATACTTAGAGTGTTACCCACAAAGGAAAAAGCTATTTTAATTCTGCCATTGTTACCTGGTTTTATAGTGAAAGGTGCAATAAAACTACCCTGGAGTTTCAAACTCAGGGAAATTCATGCTTTAATTATACAGCAAAGAGAGTACTGGGATATTATTATTCCCAGAATGATTGGCAGGAAGTCAGAGACTGAAACAAAGTGGAGATTGTTCAGTAGGGGGAGATAGTAGCATTGGGTTTTTCTGGAGGAAGGCTGGAGGCTGGATATAAAAAAAGGGGGAAAATGTGTGAAGTGACTATTAATAGAGGAGGAATTGTGAGGTGAAATCCAGAACATGAAAAGGAAAGGAAGAGATTAGATTGCAAAAATGCCACTCCACGCTGAACATGTCTAACAAACTGCTTGGTTACAACCTCAGCACAAGTTCCCCCAAGAATGCACTGGATATTTCGTAGATGTTTTGGAGTATCTGAATACTCCTCCAAGTAGAAGTGAGGCCAGAGGTCTCTGCACTGCTGAACTGTAATAGAAAAATTCAAGGAACGTAATTAGATGTTTACTGTCTGTGTGATTATCAAAAAAATGTTCATGTTAGAAATTGGATGTATCACTTCAACGAAGTTCATCCTTCCGAGTAGTGCATTACAGTTCTTGTGTTTCCTTCAAACTTAGGGAAGCTTACCCCTTTTGGTTAGCCTAATGTGTAAATAAACGCTAATCACATGGCATGAGATAAAAATTTCATGTTATCACTGTATTTATGGGTTTACATTTGATACGCAGGGTTTTGGGGTTTTTTTTCCTATTATCGTTCTCTTGGATTAAGACGCTTGCATTTACTCACATTCTATTTACTCAAAGTGTTGTTTTTACTAAGTTCTGGCATAAACTATCTCAGGACAGCAGTAATTTATGTGAAGCTAAGTCCAATGTTTATGCAAGCTTCTGATGACATTTTATGCCGGGGTTGGTATTAGGAAGCAGCGTGTGGAGGTGCCAAGTCTCCCGGCATGGCTGAGACTCAACAGATCTGAAGCCCTCCTCTTAATGGCCAGATATGCCTCCAGCCAAGATACTCAACTGCAGAGTCATGGGAAATACTTATGTACCAATTATGGGAAAGGCACATTTAATGAAAACTGTATGTTTACTTTCATAGACTTAGTAAGATGGCCTAGATACTCGGTACAGCTGGCATATTGGCTGTGGTAGAAAAGCTTTCTTTTCCTATTTAGAGAATATATCATCCACATACTGTAACTGTACCAAAAATGTTGCTTGCGTGCCTCGCTTAAGATAAAGGATTATTAGGGAAAAAGACCTTGGGAGACCATCCCTAAATGTTGCTTACAAACCATTTGTACTCCACTGAACGTTTGTGCTCTCAGCCATCAGCTCGTGGGTTTAATTGTTATTCACCTACTGGTTTTCTATTTGTTTTTCTGATTTTTTAAAGCATGATCACTGTGCACAGAAAGAAAGTCTAGCAGTGATCTGAATAAACCATATTAATTAGTACATTTCCCTGTGTAAACGAGGTTACACACAATAGCCAAATGTAGCAATATTATCCCACAGATTAAAAATGTAGAGGTTGCCATTAACCATTGGCAAGATTTTCTATTTAGTTACACTATTTTAAAATGAATATCGAAAGGATGCTTATTCTGAATATATTCTCCTCTAACTTAGATCAAGTTTGTTCATTTGTCCCAGAGTTTGCTTCCTCATCATTTCAGAACAGTGGTACTTTCTAAGATCTGATCTGAAAACTCTCACATCATAATGCATATTTGCCCATCCAGCAAGGATTCACTTGTCAATGTGATAAAAATGGGATGGATTCCACTTTTTCAGCCTCTTTTTGTATTTTTAGTTATTGAAGTAGAACTGTGAAGCAGAAGGTCTTTCTCCATTTTCTCAGCCATCTTGCAGAGCTGGTAGTGGAATTTAATAAAGAGAGGCAATAAAAATGTGCCCATTCTTGGAAACTTGCAAGGAAATGGTCACATTTATTTTTGGGGGTTTTTTTAAGGAAGCTTAGTTTTTCTCTTCATTCTTCCTGTACTTATGAATTACTTATAGTAATTACTGAATTATTCATTCATAATTTTTGATGAACTTCTAGTCCTGATTATTGAGCTTTGCAAACCTGTGCCTCTAAAACCAAAACTATCCTGGGAAGGCATTTTGTATCCTTGGTATTTCATGCAATATCCTAAATAGAAAAACCTCCCATGTCTGTGGTGTGACTTGGTGAAGATAAGAGAATAATTGTGCACCATGCACTAATCAGATTGAAGAAATACAGGGACTACTCAAAGATCTCCAGCATTTCTTTATTTTCTGTCTTCTCAGGGTCATCAGGGGAAAGGTTTTTTTAGGGAACAGCACGTTCTGTGGATTTTTTCTGTTTCTTCTTTTACTTTGCCATCCATACCTACCTTGGATGGACCTCAGGCTTTTCTGGGGCTATCTGTCGACCTGCCCTTTTCAATCTGCATTCCTGCTTTTCAATCTGTTTTTCAATCTGCTTCCTTCTCCTCCCTGGAAAGTGTCTGACAGGTAGCACCAGCCCTGAGCTGAGCAGTGCAGCCAGGAGAGCCTGGGACAATCCTCCCAGTGCACTGTAACTCTCACACTGAGCACTCCTGCCAAGGGTGGGGCCCATTTTTTGGTGTTTCTAGGCCAGATACAATTTCCAGTCATTTCTGGAGTGGCCTATTTATTTTGTTATCCACGACCCTTTAAAAATCCTGGCTGTCTTTTTTTTTCAGTTTTCTTTTTAAAAAAAATATGNTTTTTTTTTGTTTTCTTTTTAAAAAAAATATGTGAAAGGCATGAGTAGAACGCATTAAAAAAAATTAAAATATCAGTCTGTGTTGTACCTCAACAGCGTGCCATCCAATACTTCTCATAGTAGTGTTTTATTGTGTGAAAACAGTCTGATACTAAACTCTTTTCCAGGGAAGATCATTTGCCTGTGTGTCTAATGACAGAGTAAATGAACACCCCGAGCAGTCCTTATCCTAAACCTACCCAGGGTATCCAGTGTGGCTTGGGTTTTGTAAAGAAATACAGTCCTAATGCTCCAGGGAAATATAATTTAACTTTCATCTCTCTTCTGAGACATCCTTCATTTTCTGTCTCTGTTCCCAAACCCAAGTTAGAGTTCTCAAATCAGCCTAAATGACTTGAAAAATGACCCTGCAGGCAGCAAAGCTGGTGATTACAGGTATGGTTTCCATGCTAAGCTGGACCTTGCAGATATTGTTTTCTGTTGCTTTTCTTGGAGCACAGGATGCTCTGACAGGAATGATACACAAAATTACATATTTGATTCAATGCCTAAAAGCCACCCTGGGATCCATAACCTTGCTTAAAGATTTAAGAAAGACCTTTAGTCCACTTCTGAAAAGGTTCTTAGCTTAGAAAACTTTATCTTTCAACTTTACTTCTTAGCAGCTGTTATGTTTTTTTGCTGTCGTTTGTTTGACAGGATCCAGTTATAGGTTCCGATGTCTGTTTAAAGAAACAGGGAGGTTGTTGGCTTTAAAATTCCCTTACTGCTTGTGTGTTCAACATTTTCCCAGGCTTTTCTACATAGTTTGCCAAGTAAAGGGACTGACCTTTTGTAGCAAACACTTTTTCATTTCTAAATGCTCACTTTGATTTTTGTCCCATTTTATGCTCATTCCAAACTGTTTACAACCCACTAAAAATGACTGTGAATTATATGTTTGTGTAATGGATTCCTTTTGTGGTCGGAGTGGAATGTTTACTTTGAACAATTAGTTATCTTTGGGCAGATTATAGTGACCTGAAAAAAGAATGGCTAAAATTATTATAGTACCTTAACTATTTCCTTTTGTTATCTTCTCTGGGTGTCCAGTGTGTTATTTACTGGGTTTCATTGCTCTGAGACCCAGGGAACAAATCATGTTAAATAAGAGCAGTGACAAAAACCCCTCTGAGTGTGGGGCTTAGGGGGTGATCTGGGGTAGCAGCAGTGAGGCTTTAGAGGGCACCATTAGGCACTTAAAGGCTGGATGTGCAATTTTAAGAGGGCATGGTTTTGAAAAAAAAAAACTTAACTTCTTGCTCTCCAAAATTCAGATTTCTCACAGGCTCCAAAGTCTGACACCCCAAAGTGCCTAAAACTGATATTCATTTTGGCTTTAATTAGCTTAATGTTCATAGCTGTGCTCGATTATGCACAAGATCACTGCAGACATGCAGACACACAGTCTCATGCTGCAGAATATTCAGGGTTTAAGGAAGAAAATGCCTTTATGGGCAAAGATAAAGTAGCTTGTGGGATGTAGTAAAGAAATACAGTCATCCCAATGGAGAGAAATGAAGATAAAAACAGTATTTTAAACTACCTCACCTCCCAAATGCCATGCTGCCCTGTGACAGAAGGTTGTGTCCCTTTCATCAGTTTTATCTGTTAATCTAAAAGCTAAAGTGCAGCTAAAAGCACTTTAAAACCTATTTATTAAAAAAAAAAAAAAGAAAAAAGAAAAGGAAAAAGAAAGTGATATTTCATTACCTTCTAAATCATACATTGCTTAAAAGGTAGTCAGTATTCTAGTAGAATGTTTATACAGAGGAGAGTTCACTTATCTCAAGAAGTTAAGCAAAGAGGAAATGAGTTTTTAAAAATATAAAGTATTGTGAGTACATTTATGTTGCTAGGAAAAAAATGAGGTTTTAAAAAAGTCTAATGCTATCTCATTTTCTAATGGAAGAAAACATCGCAGAAGANGAATGTTTATACAGAGGAGAGTTCACTTATCTCAAGAAGTTAAGCAAAGAGGAAATGAGTTTTTAAAAATATAAAGTATTGTGAGTACATTTATGTTGCTAGGAAAAAAATGAGGTTTTAAAAAAGTCTAAAGCTGTCTCATTTTCTAATGGAAGGAAACATCGCGGAAGAATTTTAAAGAGAAAAAAAAATCCCAAACACCTCCTAAAGGTGAGAATTCCCATGCTGGGATCATTGGCTATGGTATGGTGGAGTGAGTGGATTATAAACCAGTGAGGATGGCAGAAGACACCAGGAATGGATTCACAGCCACTGTACAAAACCCCCAGAAATGTACAGAATTGTGTAGGTGGGAAAAGCCCTCCAAGATCACAGAGTCCAACCATTCCCCCACAGCTGTCATGGCCACCATTAAACCCTGTCCCCAAATGCCACATCTCCACAGCTTTTAAATCCCTCCAGGGATGGGGACTCCACCACCTATCTCCACCTCTGTATGTATTATAATACTCATAATCAGGTTTGAGTTCAACAACATGTTCTTCGGGATTTATTTAGCTTAAGCAAAATTTTAAGTTTATTTGGTGCTCAAAAATAGTTCCTTCCCATCCCTGAGGAGCTGAGGGAGGCAGCAGGAAAGTACAGGGTGGCTCTGCCAGGGTGTGCTCACCACCAGCTTGGGGCTCCCAGTAAATGCAGACTGTTCCTGGGATGCTTCCCAGCACGGTCAGACCAAACCCATCAGCCAGTGGCACAAAGGATTTGTTCTGGCAAGGCTTCCCTGAGAAGGGAAACCTCAGAGGACCGACCTATCCTGTGCCATTTTATATTTCTGTCTGAGTGCAGGATTATTCTCCAAGAGCCCTTGGCCCCTGAACAACCACTGAAATGTTTTCTGTGTTTTTTCACTCTCATACCTTTCTGTCCTCAGAGCAAGAAATTCTTCATGAATAGCAGTTTGTTTCCTACAAGTTCATTCACTGATTTTCAGTGCTTATTCTCCTCTGGAAACGTATTTTCCAAGCTCTTGTTTGATTCTCCCAGGCCTACACATGCTTCCTTGCTTACTCTGATATAATTTCACATTCTGTTTCCAGTGGCTTTAGAATTCAGTACCCTGAAACTACAGAGATCATGTTGCTCCACCAAAATGATCTGAGCTCCCAGTTCTGCTAATTTTGTACTGTTCATTCTTTCCCACTTTGGGATAATCTATTATGCTTGGATCCAGGCACGCACTAAAAGCTAATACTTCCATGAAGAATGTGCAATTTGTACTGTTTAGCTTGAGATGAGATTCCTGAAGTCTTTTATGATTCTATCTTGTTCCAAGGAGGCTTCTGCTCCCAAATTTTATATGCACTGAATGTAAAAGAAAAGAGAAAAAAAAAAGGGGGGGGGAGAAACAAAACAAACTGGTAGGAAAAAAAATTGCACGCACAAAAAATATCCATCAGTTCAGCAGATAAAGCCTTTTTCCAGGGAATTCTAGTGTGCAGAAGAAATCTGTTTCTGAGGGCATTGAACTATGTTTACTTTAAAGTGGCCAACGAGCATAAACTCAAATGTGCAGATGAATGCAATGCAAAACAACAAAGTTCTGAGAAAAGCCCTTGCGAGTTTGTGATTTAAAATGTTTGGTGCATTTTTAATTTTTTTTTTTTAAATAAACTCTTGAGTAGAAATTAAGAGCAGTTGAATTTAGTGCAAACATATTGGCAAGCTTTCCTCAGCCATTTCTGTCTTCAGGCTCAGGCAATCCCACTCTAGCCACCTTTCTTAGAGTAAGAGCCAGTTAATAGTGTTGTGCAAGGTCCAACTCAGAGCTGGCTCTGGAGGGTATTCACTCTGGGGCCTCTGTGTCTGCTAGAAAGCCACATTCTGAGTTAGAAAAAAATATCAAGAAGTGTCAACAGGAAACATCACGGAAGGGCATACAAGACAAATTAGAGAAAAGTAGACAACAGGCAAAAACCCAGAAAAACAAAACAAAAAAAAAAAAACCCAATGAAGAAAGGAATAAAAGCCTTGTAATGACAAGGCACAAAAGAGAATAAATATATAATTATTTAAAATTTTGAAAGAAGAGGATCCAAGTTGGTTAGAAGAGGGAAAAAAAAAGCCCTAAACCAGGCAGGCATTTGAAGCAGTTGTTGCCTTTGTCATAGTTACCTGATACCTGGTTCATTGATTAATCTGTTCCAGGGAAATGTATCCATTTCTATGAAAAAAAAAAAAAGGGGGATTTGTATTTTAAGCCGTGCCAGTAACAACAAGCAGACACTCAGTGTGCACCAGAGTAACATTTACAATGCCTGGGCCAAATTCATGCCTTGTGTAATTTTATTGCTTTTACTGGAATTACACCAGAGATGAGTTTGGCCTTTTGCCTTTTTTCTAGCATTGTATAATATATCTATTTGTGAACATGTAGAAGGAAACAGGGCATTTTGTCTTCCGAATTTTCCATAAAATCCTGTTCAAATAGGCATAATAAATAAAACAAACCACTTAACCTACGGAATAAGAAAGGATCAAACCACGTTTTTTAGATATTAGAATAATGTTAATACACTTTGTAAATCAAGGAGCTGACACTTGTACGGGCTGAAACAAAAAAATCCAGAGAAATTTAAAGGCAGCTGACTCTGTGTGTGTGTGCTACTTGCTCTGTGCAAAAGAGAGAATGAAGGTCCTGACTCACCCCCTGGTCAAAGGCAGATTCAGGGAAATTCACACACGAGGGTATTCACCTCCCAGCCATGAAAAAGGTAAAAAGAGAGACACAAAACTCCTCTTTTTTCCCCCTGAATAAGCTGAGGCTGTGAGGCACCATGCCCTGGTAGAGCACACATGCCATCACAGACAAGGAGCTGGCAGGATTTCCACTGCAAACCCCATTTAGTCAGACTTTGCAGTTCAGCCATTAATAGAACACTTTGGGCTAACACTTGACAAAATGAATCTTGGCCTAGAAGAGATGTTCACTCACACACAAACACACACAAAAATAGAAGTTAAGTCCATTAAGTTCCTTTAAAAGGAAAAAGAGGTGTAATTTCAGATCCTTTCAAATATCTCTCTGCTTAAATAGGAAGTTTCATTTTTAAAAATATTATGAAGGCACAATTCCACAGTGCAAACTAATCACTTTTTCTATGGGAAAAAAAAAAAAAGCTACTACAACTACACTGTAGTTTTTTTCAAAAAAGTTTTACAGCAATAAAAGAAAACACACTAAAAAGTTTTACTGTTTGTATGCCACACTGTGGGGTCAGTTTGAAAAAAAAAAAAGTCTTTTTTTTTTCTGCCTGCAATTCAAGAGAGCAAATAACTGCAGTTGTATTTTATTACTTCAATTATTTGCTGTAGCAGCTTGTGTTACATCAATGTTTTAATCATATAATACCACAGTCTAATGGGATTGATACCTAAGTGAGAGAAATTGTACCAACAGAGAGCTTCAGGAGGAAGGCAGAGGGCAAAGGAGGAGGACAGATTAAAAAGGAGGCTTTATGTGAAGGCTTTCACTTCTTTAAGAGAAGATTTCTTTAGCTGGTCTTGCTCCTCTGAAATTATGAAACTGATATTGTTAGCAATCTAGTAACAGAATTCTCCCCAAATTGGCTACTGCAATGACCCCTCAAGGAATTAACAAGTCTTTCAAAGATCTCCAGTTGTCTGTTGGCTCAGTAGATTGTTTCATTATGATCAGGATCCACACAGATCATGGATGCAATTATATAGCAAACCAACTCCTTTTGTCTTCACTCAAACAATGGTTTGGGAGGAAGGGCACAGATGTAAATGAGAGCAAAATGGGAATATTCTGTTTCATAACACAACAGACCCACACTTCTTGGATCCTCCAGCTCTCTCCTCGTGGTTCCTTCATGCACCTTTTTTTTGGTGTCAGAGGTGATGCCTTTCAAACAACAGAAATTTTGGGAGAACAGATATTGCAATCAGAAACTGCTTTCTCATGCCTCTTCTGCTTTGCAATGGATACAGGTTATTTCTTCCTATGGTTCCTACTTTTTTAATACAATCCTCTGTCCACCAAGACAGATGGAGACTTCTCTTGAGGGACCTGAATAGATCTACTCTGTGGTCAATGGTTGTCTTACAGTTAAGGAAATGGGTCAGACTTTTGTTGTTTCAGGGCCTTAAGTTTTTGAAAAAATGTAAATACCCAGATTTTGATTCAAGATTTATAAACAAAGGACAGGAACTTGTTTAATTGCCACGATTATGAGCCGTTAACAGGTGATACAGGTGATACTGTGGCTCTTAAAATCACCATGGCCACCTCCAAACCAAGGTGATATCTCAGAAATGTCTTCACTCAGAAGATAAGAAAGTCCCCAAAAGGCAGAAAGAGGTTATTCCATGCCTCTTTTCTTCACCTCCCCGGGAAAAATTTCCCCCCTAATATTTCAAACCTTATGCTTTGATTTGTCAGTCCTGAGCTGATGTTATGTGACAGAACACACCAAAGTAGCTGCCACCAAATGCCAGCAGTAACCACACAATGGTGCTGGAGGTACCACAGCTTTTTGTTTACTTAGAAACTGAATAATTTTGATGAGTGTATGGTATCAGTTAGCAAGTGTTGAGTTCCTCATGGTGATGCTGCTCATGTCGACTTAAATGGAAAACGGATTAGCTCAGAAACCTTTAATAAGAAAAGTTCCTCCGTGTGCTTGTAGTGATGCCCTGTGGAGCCACGAGAACTAAAAATCTGTCAGCATACTTGGTAGGAACTTTGTTTCATGGTTCTCTAACTCATATGATTGAGATTAAAGTGAACAAAATCTTGGCACGGAGCTTGGCAGGCGAGGAGCATTCCTGTGTTTGTGTGTGTGAGACAGGGGGACAAAAGAGAGGGGGAAATTTAGCAGCCACTCACTCGGTGTTAAATTATCAGGTGCTACATATTTCTAATAAACCTTAGTAGAAAGATAAGATACATCCTGTTCTATTGAAAACTGCTTTCACTTAGACGGCAAACTTGACTTTGAACCAGCTGAGCATCTCCTCTAATCACTGAAAACAAAACTACTCAAATTCTCCAGCCCAAACAAATTGCAGGCCAGACTTGAATCCAAACAAAGAGGTGGAAGGTTCTGGAAGGGTGTTATTTATGCAGGCAGGTTTTCCTACTCTTGACACTAAACCAAAGCAGCTACAAAACATTTTATTTAATGCCCTGGTCTGTGACCTGCAGGACTGTGCTCACAGCAGTGACTGCTAAGACACCGTATTTTTTACTACTTTTCAAAGTTTTATGATGTGGATGACTTGAGAAGTTTCTGAATTTGCACACTAGAAATGGTTCACTATGGTGTCTTTTATTATCTCTCTTTCAGTTGCATTTTTGTGTTCTAATATGACATACATTAAAAACACAAAGGCCACAGCTTACTGCCTTGGATGTCTGTACAGTATGTGTCATTAATAATTACTGGAATCTTCACCAAGGAAGGAAATTAGATATGGAAAGCATTTGATGCCAACTTCATCTTTTTAAGTCTTCAGAAACACCAGAGGGTCTATGTGAGCCCCAGTAAAAGGGATGAGATTGGATTTCTACCTTCCTTACATCATTCCATGCCACAGTCAGCATTAAGACACAAAGACAATGATGCAAATCAAATTTCTTCCTGTAGCTTTAAATTTTAAAATACTTATCCTCCGTGAAAATATCAAGTGATATTCACATTTATGCATTTACTTCACCCAAAATTCAGCTAACAGATAACCAGTGCATTTTATTGCCAGCAACTAGGGTTGTTTTTTTTTCTTATCAAAACTTATTTTTAGGTATTTCTTGCATGTCTCAGCTATGTTTTAGTTATATAATTTGTATTTCATTAAGGGGTTTTTTTTTAATTTGCATATTTCAAAGCAAAAAGCAATTTGTTCCTTTTCAGGCTATACTTGAAAAACCTTTTTGGAGGAGTCCCTGAGCAATTCATACACAAGTTTTGTGCTATTTTAGTGTAGTCTATCTTAAATGCGTGTCAAACCATAGCATGAAAACACTGGAGCTGCTTCTGCCAAAGTAATGAAGGATGCACCAGTCTCTTAAGTTTTGGCAATTATCACTATTTGTAATCCAGTTCAGGAGTTTTATGGTTTCTGCAGACACCTCGACTCCATCTTTTGCTCAGAATTGCTTTTGTGATCAGATTTTTCCCAAATTAAATGGAGGGGGAAAAAGAATTTTTAAGTTACTTGAACCTGTTTGGGGACAGAAAACACAGTGGAAATGACAGGAAAAATAATCTATATATACATCTGCAGAGTCCTGCAGCTAGGATGACAAACCAAAGTGGAAAAATATGTAAGAACAATAGGTTTGTGTCATATTAAAATTAATGTCTCTGTTGTGCTCCATAGTCCTGCTTAATGTCAGTGTTTCATAACGCTAAATATGAATTTCGCAAAAACAAGGAAATTTTACTCACTTCTTAGACTAGAGATTTATCACACTGAGGAAGGTGGGTAGGGCATTCAGTGGAATCCTATGGTTCTCACTGTTACTGGGTCTTGAAATGTGAGCAAAGTACGCTGAGAAAGTCTCTATTACAGTAGGAGTTATCTCTGTATGCACATGCACACACACCTTTGTGTTATCACATTCATATGTTGGGCAGATATGCAATGCTAAGAATTCAGTGAGCTGGTGTTGGATAGCTGTGTGAGCACTTATCTTCCCAGAGAGACTCTGGGTTTTCCACACAGCTGTGGACTGCAACACCCAAAGGTGTCTGATAGTGTGCCTTAGACTATGGAATCTACTTTTTAAATGTTTACTCCCTCTTAAAGATAAAAAGCAAACACAAAGATAGATGCCTACAGTACAATGTGAGTAACAATGACCACTACCAACAGAACTTAGAGCGGGGTTCTGCACATCCCTCTGCTAGAAACCCAGAACCTCTGTGATTTCTGTCCCTAAACAAGTCTGATTTCCAACTGCAGGACACACATCCAGCCTTCTGTGCTATGCAGCAAAACAAGTGCAGTCAAGTGCCCCAGTGATATTTCTTTAGCTGCTGCTGAACTGTAACAGTTAAAATCTGCCTTGGCATCCCTCATTTCCCAGCCATGCTGAGGAGATGCAGGATGTGTCCTTGGAAAGTTGAGTAGGACCTGATCCTGGAGATAACAGGGATACCCTTGAGACATCTAAGGCTGGACAGAGCACAGTGACAGGTTATCAAGTGATGGATTTGTTGTAAAGGGTGTTTGGCCTATCTGGACTCCTCAGCTATCACTAAAACCAAGAAAAGAAAAAATACAGAAGTAGCAGTTCTGTGACTTTCAATTTGCTTCCTCAATACCCTTAAACTTCCTATCCCAGTCGTTACCATTAAAAATTCGAATAAAAATTCCCTTTGCCAGGCAAAAGTGCTGCAGACTAGAAAATGCAACTCCTTACCCATTGTGGTTGCAGGTTCTGTTTGCTCCCCAGTTCCTCCACTTCCAACTGCTCAAAGTCCAACAAGAAGCAACATTAGTCAGGATGGGGAGGTGACATTACTGAAGTCTAATTTAATCTCTCACTATTGTGAAAGAAGGGAAAAGATTTGTCCCTGCTGTGCACTAAATTCTGTTTAAAATCAGCATTGGGAACAAGGGGTGTTTGGAGAATTGTAGCTGTCTCTTATCTTTAACCACAGTTCCTACTGGTGATGTCAGTGGATCTCACTGGAAGTTCTGCACACTCCTAAAATGACACTGGACCCCCAAAGTGCAGTTCCCTTTAGTGTTCTCAAAAAACACAGGCACGACGTCGGTGATGATGGATCCCCAAATGAAGCACAGTTCAACCAAAGTGGGAGGATTTAGCAAAATGCATAAATTTCTTGTCTGCTACTGTCTGTAAGAGGCAGATCTTTACAGTGAGCCTAAGTCACAGCTGGCTTTTTCTGGAATGGTTTATGCTCTTGACCCTCCTCGGCTGTATAGCCAATAGGGAGTTGTCAGGCTACATGTGTTTTTAAACTTCTTTTCAGCTAAATCAGAAATCCAAAAGCAAAATACAGCTCTCAGCAGTATCATGTGGAGTTGTGACACTCCCTGGAGGGCTGGGGTACATAAACCAATGAATGGATTACAATGAGGCATAAATGTAGTATTTTCATCCATGACAGATATAATCTCGAGCCTGTATTTTTCATGTTACTTAACTCTTTCAGAACATAATGTGTGACAGAAAATGTCTTATAATGCACATTGCAGTAAATATCAGTCAAGTATGCTTTATTGCTGAGCTCTACATGTTTCCAGAAGTTAACAGGCACAGCTGGGATATAAGAAATGGCAATGTTGTATATATTTCTTGAACATACAAAATACCTTGGCTCTCTTCTCCCCCACCCTCCACATTACATCCCCAGCTGTTCTGATCATGTCACACAGTGGATGAGTTTTTCCATCGTCAGCTTCTCCTAAAATGATAACCTTTATTCAGGCTTTCATCCTTCCCAAAATAAACAGCATTATCCACATTGTCATCATATTCAAATCAGACTATCAGAGTGTGGCACGGAATAATAGAAATGGGAGGTGGTAAACTGCCTGGTGGTAGCTGCACCTAGCAGAAAATGCTCAATGCAGGTAACATCCATTGATTTTAATATAAAATCATAGAATGATTTGCATTGGAAGAGACCTTAAAACTCATCTCATTCCACTCCTGCCATGGGCATGAACACCTTCTGCTCTCCCAGATTGCTCCAAGTCCTGTCCAACCTGTCCTTGAACATTTCCAGGGACGGGGCAGCCACAGTTTTCTGAGCAACCCATTCCAGTGCTTCCTCACCCTTGATCGCTGTTGAAAATGAAAAATTGTACTTGATAAAGTAGCAATAAACCAAAGAGATCTTATTTTATTTCAGATGAATTAAGGACCGGTCAGAGTGAACCTCCTAACCCGTATGTGGGAAGCAGTAACTGCAGAAAATGAAAGGGAGTAGGAGAGGTGAAGGAGGTATCAAAAGAGAAAACAAACATGTAAACAAAACAGAAATAAGCATTCCCAAAATTAAATACTCGTGTTACAGAGAGAGAACAGCTACTTCCAAGCATTTGGTAATTTCAGATATTATACTGTGTTGCATGAAGACAATGTTATTTCCTTTTAAACTGCCATTCCATTTAAACCAGCAAGCTGATATATGTACTTGAGGTCTGTATTTGGTAGGCATTTTTTCCCCTTTAGCATAAACCTTGTTGATTTAAAAAGTGAACAAAGATGAATCAGGTGGTAAATGTATTCATGTAATCATTTTCATTAATAAGCTGTTATAAATAATAGAGGGAAGGTTTTAAGTGTATAATTCTCTGTCGCACAATTGAGATTTTTCCACATCTTCAGCAGTAAGTTAATTAGAATCACCTGCATTTTCTTGGGCGGACACCAAATGGATTGCAAACAAAAACAGATTAAAATAGCTGTAGCTCATGGCATACAGATGACAAGATTCACAAAGAGGACAATCAGGCAATGAAAACCTCCTCTTTTTCAAACATTTTTAAAGGAAATTCAGCTCTTGTGAGTCGCTGTAAAAAGACGTTTGTAAGTGTTTCGCTGAAAGACTAGAATGGCTTTGTTTCTGATCCCATGATGAGTGAAAGAAATGTTTAAGAAAGATCACTTTACAGAGAGATTCAGACTGAAATGTGATGACTGTGATTCAAGCCAAGCCAAAAATTACAGCTCAGAATTAAAGGGGATGGACGTGGCTTGGGAATCCATTTTCCCACATTCCTGAATCTCAATCATCCCAGACAGTGTTTAAAAGAAAATACAGTGGAAAGCAATGAGGTCACTTTGTTTAGCTGCAAGAAGTGGGACTAGCAGTATGGCAAAAGTATATACTGGGGGTAAGGGCAAAATTACAGCGAGCACGCTGCGCGTTCGCCGGCTTCATTCAAAACAAATAGTCTCAAAGCTTAGTTCAGTTTCTTGTTACAGGCAGCATCCTGAGGAAGCCTCGTTGTTCCTGAGGCTTTAAAACCATAAACTTCTTGAATGTCAGAGCACAGTACAATAGAGAAGATGACAGAGGCAGAGCAAGCTTGATTTGGGCATTAAACAGCAGCTCCGTGTAGCAGTGAACTGTGTGCTCATTTAAATTACACTTGCTTTGTGCTCTCACTGCCCTTATTTATTTGTGTATAAATATCTAAGTGGAAATTCTACCATCGAGTGATGTGAAACAGAATGAAGTCTATCCTCCATCACATTCACTTGTTACTCATTCTCAGTATGTAATGCTCATATTCAGTGCTTTAATTGCTTCCATTAAACAGTTTCTATAAGGTCTTGAAAACAATAAGATCTTAGTCAAGCTTTTCTCCTTTCATTGCATCTTGGAGTTATTACTGCAAGAAAAAAATGAGATCTTCTTTTTATGTAGGAGTGCCCCTCATCTTCTTGATATTATTGCAGTCAAACATAGAATTATTTCTTTTCAGCTAATTTCCTAAAGAGATTCACCAAACCTCATGTCAGACACCTCCAATAGATCTGTTTCATAGCCTTTTAAGGACTAGTACAATATTCCTTCTCCTTTCTCCCACTGTCTCTGCCTTTATTAAATTCTAAAGCAATGTTGGGTTTCTACTGATCATAAGGAAAAGAAAACCTTGTTGATGCTACCTTGAATTCAGGCTTGCTGTCACAGGTCCTGCAGTTGGGCTGGAAGGAAGTCCAGTACTTTCAAATCCCATAAAATGTACTGATGGAGAGGACATTTCTCTGTCTTTAATAGGAAGAAACAAAGCTTTTATTTTATGTTTCATTTTATTTGTTTCATATCAAATGCAGTGCTTTACTACAGATCCTATTTGTAGCTCATGAAGAGGTTCAATCCCATCCCTGCTCCTGTGATACTCCTTTATAATTCAAGGGATTACCTTAGTCCTGTTTGTTGTAGCACAGAGCTCAGAGATCATGTTCAGCTCTTTATTTGAAGTAAACCTCAAGTTCTTTGTAGCCTAAATCCAGGGTGTTGGATGTACCTTGTGTTTCTCCATACCAAACCTGATCTTGCCAGATTGTGGCTGTTTAAGGTAGCAGTTCAGATCTTTTGTAACTTTACCTGTCCTTGTCATCATTTAATATCTCCCTGACCTTTGTGTCATCTCTTTATTTTGCCAAGGGAATTTTTTTTCTCTCCCTGTCCCATCTCTGATAGAGGTATTAGATGGCACTGGATGAGAGCTCTGCTCTCGAGAGCTGTGCCAGTTCTGACCTTGCTAACTGATATCTCCCATTAGCTACCACCTTTTGGGGTCTGTCACCCAGCCAGTTTTTAATCCATGTAATATATGCCCTATAGATTCTATAGAATGCAAGTGCTTTAAGCAAAATGTCACGTGGTACTGAGTCAAAGGCAGCACAGAAAGCCAAACACACTATTTCAACACCATTGCCTCCACCAACCAGACCTGTCAAATATTCAGTTCCATCAAAAAATGCAACAAGTTTTCTAGACAAAGCCCTGATTTCCATGAAACCCTGCTGGTTGGGGTTAATGATATTTTGTTATGAATTATTTGTTCATAGTGTCCTGAATTAATTATTTAAGTAGACTGTCTGAGACTGAGGTCAGTCTAGCCAGTCTCCAAGAGCATCGCTCCCACTGCTTTTACAATATCAGAACAACTCTTCAGCTTTAGTCGTTTCCAAATATTTCTCTGTGTTTTGTTTCCAAATGTGAGGCACAAGCACATCATGGCCACCAATGAAAATGGATGCTTTTTACAATGGATGCTTTTTTGTCCTTCAGACTGACTTCTGATATCATCCACTCTTTGGATGGCCTCTCCCAGTCCTGTTTTACCTCTGGTAAAAGTCTCTAACATGACGTTTTTGTGACATTTTTCATGGTAGCCAGGTATTCTCCCTGGACAGGGGATGGTCCCAATCAAATGATGATATGCTGCTGCTATGTTGCTGGGATGTTTTAAGCCTCAAAAATGTGATAATCTGCTGGGAGGAGAACAAGAAGGGAGTAATTCAGGTGACCAAAACAGCAGCTTTGTCCCATCAGAGCAGAGCCAACCTCAGTGCCAGTCCCCAGCACTGCTCCAGGAGCTTTGGGAATATAAAACCCCACCCTCTGCCACACCAAGAAGCAGGACAGGGATGTCAGCAACACTTTCTGGGGTGTAGCCCATGTTTGCTTCATGGTTTTCGTCATTTTCCCCTCTGATTTCCATGGCTCCAATCAAAAAATGTTATTTTTGCTCACACATTCACCTGAAACTCTGGGTTCATTTTGTCACCCTGTGAAGATACAGATTTTAATGTTAAATTTTAATGTGCTAGGTTCATTCTTTGCTAGCCTTCATGATTTTCCTTCTACTGGAATACACATATTGATCCCCTTGTGAAATATTATTTTTGTTTCACTTTGTTTTGTGTTTTTCTCATCACATTATTGTGACGTGGATGTATTTGCTGCATTCACTCATTTCTGCTTCTTTAAATGATTTCTTGCCTCACTTTTGTGCCCTTAGTAAACTCTAAAAAAAATTGTTTATAAATCAGATATTTATGGTAAGATGCATGTGAAAACACGAGGAAAGAATTATAGTTTTAGGGAGAACATACCCTGATAATGACCTCTTAAATATTTGTAAAGATAGCCCTGGGCATCTGAGCCCACAAAATAGTTTATAATACAACAGCTTGATTGCATAATGATACTTTAGTTTTAAAACGTATGATCTTTCTGTTTATGGGAAGGCATAATAGGCTCCTTTGAAATACAATAGTTTTGCCCTGAACATAACAGATTTTAAATGAAAGGACTAACTAAAGAATGCCTTTCTTCAAGTTTGTACTTCACTTTGTTGTTGAATCCAGCACGATGGTTTCTTTTACAAAACAGGCCTGGGGACCACACCTATTTCAGGATGCATTAATTGGGAAAGTTCCGTGGGTTTCTGTGCAGGAAGTTACCTAGTGCTGTTTAAAATGGTATGGTTTAAATTCTGAATCTTATTAAAAACCAGAGAGATTTCTGCATGCCACCACCCCTTTTTCCCTGCATGTAGAGAATTTCTTTTTATATTCAGTTTGAAGGTATTATCAAATAGAGATTAAGATTAGACCGAATCCAGTGTGATTTGGGAGAGGGATTTTCTTTCTATGCAGCAGAAATGAGTTAGTGAGAACATTTAACTACAGACAGTTCCTAAATGATTTGGAGTACCTCAATCAGTATTGAAATCTAGTATTTTAAAACATTTTTTTGAATAAATATATCACCTAAACTCTGATTTTCTTCTGTCTGTTAATATTTCAATGCAACACCTGGGTCCAGCTCAAACTGGTCCTAGATCTGACTCTGGCCTGCACTTGTTACTATTTTTGGATAGGAGGCAAGAAATGTTTTAAATAAATATTCTTCTAACATCTCTTGTGCCATACAGAGTGACTATAAATTCCATTATTACTCATGAATCTCAGCCAAATCTGAGTCCAGATGCCTTCTAACTTTCTTATCAGGAGCACCTGTGTAATTTTTTAAAACGAAAATCATTAAAATTTGCTCTTAGTTTGGCAGCTCAAGTGATGCATTGTCGAGTAAGACCTTTTCCTAAATTTCTTGTACAATTACAAAATTTAGTGTGGAAATCATTATCGTGCTTTTGGCTATAATTTCTAGTTGTGGGTCCATCCTGTTCTCAGGTTCCTCATTAAAACAAACAGAAACAGAATTGGAGACTGGAAAATAAAGCAAATAAAATATTTGTTCTCCTTTAGGGCAAAATCCAATGATTCTTCCCCGATAAACCCCACTACAAAACAAAAGAAGGTCATCCTATAGTGAACTAAAGCTGACTTTATTACAAATATCTTTTTCCTGAAAGTTTCTTTACCACTTTACTTAAGCTCCAGCACCAGATAGGAAACTGGGCAAGGCTTTTGTTTCATCTTGTTCCCTAAGTATTTATAGCCTGCCGTGAAGAAACACTTACAGCAGTGCAGTGATGTTTTTATTCTTGATAGAGATGCCCTTAAAAGTGAATTTGCTTTGAAAATTGTTCATAGAATCAGGTTATAAGAACTATGAACTAAACTTTTCTCTCTCTTTCTCTGCCTTTCTCCTTTGTGCCTAATTGGATTTCCAAAATAAGTTGTAACCAATCCAGCTAAGATAATGTGGTTGTGAAAAGGATGTCCAAATCCACCAATTTGCATTGGTTTGGCTTAACTTTCAAAGTTCTTGAAGCAGAAAGTTGATGGCACGTGAATGTTATAATCAGCTTGATTTTTTTTTCTGTATTTTTTAATCTGTCATATTGTATAGAGCCCAAATGAAATGCTAATCAAACCTCATTTCTGGACCAAAATTAATTTATTAACAAAAATAATGCACTTGTGTACTCCAGATCATGCTGCAAGATGTAATAGCCACCAATTTACAACACAGCTTGTTCATTTTCACTTGATCTGGGTGACTTATGCAGGTTCCAAATTGATGCTCTTAATGTGAGACTATTTCATCCAAAGTGACATGGATTGTTTTCACTTCCATATAACCAATGAGGTTAAGAACTGAATTGAGCTAGATCCAAACAAAAGTTAACATTCTGTCTGGTGGCTTGCTTGTTTGTTAGTTTGATTTATTTTTCCTTTTTAATTTCTGTTTTAGACTTCAATTTACATGATGCAATTCTTCATCCTCTACCACAAGAGTCCCACAGTCCTGTGCTGGAAATGATTCTTTCACTCTCCCCTTACAAAAACAGAATTAAACTCCTCAGATTTAGGTTAGAATTGCATTACTTAAACATTTTAGTAATTTCCATTTGCTCATATGTTATATATCCAGCATATGGATAATTTCCAAGATTTCTTGATTACCAAATCCTTTTTGATTTTTCTTAAATAAACTTTTTCTTTATCCCTCTGTAACTGAAGAGATCTTCCTGAAATGAATCATCACTCTCAGCATTATGTTGCAGGACACCCACTGGTGCAGAGTAGAACACTATCATAGAAACACGCAGAGAAGAACAGAAATATTATTAATGATTGGAAAAGATAAATTATTATTAATTTTTAAAATAAGGGGGTTTTAATGCAAACCAAATCAGGATGTTCCAGGGGGCATAGACCTGAGATGAGAAATGTATTTTGTAAAGAGACAAAACAAACATGAAAACACATAAAAGATTTTATTTGGTGTTGGTCTGCATCAAAAGCAAAAGTAATTTTTTTGAAATATTTCTAGATCAGTGAGAAATGCCTCCAAACACTTGAGTCCACTGGCCATGGTACTCTTATGTGCCAAGGCATGGTGCAAGTGTCAAGAAAGACTTGAACCTCAGCTCCTTCTTCTTTAACTGTTATCACAACTGGGCTTCTGGGCTTTTCCATTTCTTTTTCCTCTTACCTATACCTTCAGATTTCCTTTTCCCCTCACCTCAAATTGGTAAACCATTCCCCCTAGATATATCGTCAGGAAGCGTTCTCTGAAAATTTTTGGGTTTGACAAATTGAGCGTTTTTCCAAGAGAAAGGCTTTCTCTGAGATTCCTTGCCAAAACCTAATTAAAACTTGTGTTCCAAGGGATAAGTAGCCTTTTTAAAAAAACCTGGTTTGTTGTAGCTTCTCTTGGCTTCTTATGTACTTGCAAGTTTTAAATGTGGAATGACAATGTACATTTTAGTGGGTTTGATTTTTCAACACCCAGACTGGGTCGGTGTTGCACTGCAGCGAATTCTCCCGGAAAAGGGAGAGCAGTTCCCGTGTGCTTTGAAATGCTACAGCTATGCAACAGGGGCTGGAAGTGCTATTTTAAACACTGATATCAGCAGAGCTTGCTTCAGGAGATAATATGTCACAAAAGGGGGTATGACATCTGGTTTCACCTAGAAGATAAACCTTGAGGAGATATGCATGGAGAAACAAGACTGTCGGGTTGTCCTTGAAAAGAATGGCCTATATGAATGAAGAAATGTACCCCAGGGCATGTGCTGCTTGGGATGTTTAATTTCATCCTCCAACCTGTCTGATCTGCTATGAAGAATACAGTAGAGAAAGGGTAGTGGTGTGGAGTCTCACACACATCATGATTTAAGGGTGGGCACCTCAGTGCTTTATTCTCAGAAAGGTCACAGCCTCAGAACTTCATGTGTGAAAAGCCCAGAGCCCAGACAGAGAAGTTTCCCTGGCACTGTTAATACAAATTCAAGCAGGGCTGGCAGGGCACTGTGCCTGTCCCAAGCAGCCTTCCTCGATGAGCACGAGAGCCAATTACCCCTCGCCTTCCTGTCACACTCCAACCCCCTCGCAGAGCCATATTCTGCTGACAGAATTACAAGATAATTACAGCTAGGTGTTTTGTATTCACTTAAGTTAATCTCCCACTTTTATTTTTCGTTGTTGCTTTAATCAGCGAGGAGGCACTTCAGTTGTTGTCAGGTGGATTATTTTTCAGCCGCTCGCTGCGCTGCTCTTCTTCAGACTTTGCGAGGGTGCTTCTGCCTTCCTGACAGACGCACAAAGAGAAATACTTCTATGATCTAAAATGAAATATGTGTTTCTTTTTTCAGGTCTAGATGTTGATGGAATATACAGAGTTAGCGGCAATCTGGCAACAATACAGAAGTTACGATTTGTTGTCAATCAGGGTAAGTGATTCCTCCACCCTGGTAATGTTTTGTTTAGTACTTAACTGTCTCAGATGACAGTATTTCAGAATCTGCTATACATTAGTGGCAGAGAATGATGAGCCCTGTTTTGGAAAAGAGAGGAAAGGGAAGGTAGAAAGATATTGCACAGAGGGAAATGTCAGCTAGGAGAGAGGAAAAAGAGCAGAGTAAGCAGAGGAAAATAGTAGTTAAACTTGAGATGAGAAACAAACAACAAACAAATCTAAAAATACGGGAGGAAATGGAGACGTGAAATAAGGTGGCAAAAAGCAAAGCATATGTAGAAACCGAGGAATCAAAGTGAGGGGGAAAGAAAAAAGATTAAAAGGAAAAATAGCAGATTGTTTGGATGTTGAAAGTTAAACAAAACCAAAAGTAGAGCAGGGATCCAAAGGAAACCAGTGAAAGAGAAAAAAGGTGCTGAAAAGAACTTAAAAGGAAATACTAAAAGTGGAGTATTGGCTGTGCCAAAGTCAGTGGAAGATTTACCACTGATTTTGAAAACACATAGATTTGACCCCAGAAAATGAAAGAGGAAAGATGAATATTTTGGGGACCTGCTAGCCAGAATTAGAACCATCCTGCATATGTTTACTGAACATATTTCCACAGATTCTCTGTATAATGAACATATTTCCACAAATACAACAGCACATTTTCACTGATGTGGCCTAAAGAAATCTAACATTGATCAGTAGATCCTGTTACAGGTGTGGAAGCTGATATTGGAAACTAATAAGCATGAATGACAAATGCATTTATCTCCAAATGATTTACTACTCTTACCAAAGACTAACTCTCCCCACATTTAAAAGCTTAGCATCAGTGATAGTCAACATCATGATACTACTTAACAAGCAAATAAAACCAAGTTTCTTATAAATTAGGAAAAAATTGCATTAAAGACCTTATACACTTTTGAGTGGATCAAGTATACACGTGAAGCTGCTGCAACATTTTGTCCTACTTTTTACAATCTTTTTATGAGTTACCTGGAGACTATTACTAGAACTGCTAAATATTGTGTATTCTGTGTGAGGGTGATAGCTGTTGGAGAACAGCTTCCTCACGTAGCTTGGTACTATACATAAACTAAGACTTTTGACTCAAATATTCTCATGAAATTGAGAGATAGGAGAGATGTAAAAATATTCCCACCTTCAAGCCTCCATTTACATCTCTAGGGAAAGTTTCAGGGGATCAGTAGGTGTTTGCCACCTCCTCAGCTGCTCCAGATCAGTCTTGTCTTCAGCTGAAACTGGAGGGTGAACTCTGGTTTATGAGGAATCAGTATTTATGCCAGGAAATTCAGAACGACTGAATAAATCATCATTTACCAATCAGCCTCACGGTTTTGATTCATTACTCAGGTTCTCTCGAATTTATAGTTGTTGGGTATTTGTGTGCCGATAACGAAGCCTGCCTTGGCTTTCAAATGACTGTGAGCTGTATTTTGTTTGGAGACACACAGGCAAAAATGGGAATTTCTATCCTTCTTCATTGCCTGAGCTCTTTGCTCAGGAAAAAAACCCGTGCCATAAAAATAATGGTCCTGTCTATCATGTCTCGTGGCATCCAAAGGTTAACATACTTGAGGTTAACATTACTGCTCAAGTTTTCACCTAAAACAGATGGGCTGATACTGTAAACTAGACAGAAGTCTAAGCTGGCTTTCTGCAGCAGAGAGGGACCAGACACCTTTTTCTTCTGGTTTATACCACTGTGAAAAATGAAAATATAACGGGGGAGTTAATAGAACATTAAAGCCACTCTGGCACTGGTTACTTAAGGCATGTGAAAAAAACCCTGCCTACTGAGTGACCAAAGGAAATGCAAAGAAATCTAATGCCCATGGAGAACTATGTCATCATCTTATCAGTTATGATAAACACTGTTCCTTATGTTAGTCTTTATTGATAAAACAAGGGCATTCATGCAGTTTATGTCATGATGGAGTGGATTTTTGATGGGCAGTGATAATACCCACCCAAACTCCCTTTACACATCCTTTAAAATCCCTTCTATAAAAAATTTCAGGTCTGTACTTGGGTTTTTCCTCAGGCAAATGCATACAGAAATGCTGATTTAGGCAAACCCTAATGCCACTTAGCAGTCCCCAGGGGCCACCCCAACGCCACGGAAGGGAAGTGGAAGAGCTGAGCATTGTAGATCCCAGAGAATAATCCAGTAATTTTTAATCATAACATTCAAGAAGATCCACAGACACAAAGGATATCCAGCCACTGTTTCAATATTGTAAATAACATCCTTTTTCTGTGCTAAGTAGGAACCTGCAGGCAGGGAAGAGCCCACTGAGTCATGGTGTACCTGGCAAATGCTGAGGGGAGAACGGGGAACAGGATTTATTTATGGTGTGCTTGGGAGAGCATTCTCCACCCAATGTGTCCCAGAGCCTGATGTTCCCTGTCAATTAGGTGCTGAGGTCAGCAGCAGTTTCAGATGGCTCCATGAAGGAAAAAAAATGACCAGGAAAACTCTTGTGTGCTCCCAAGCTTTTTTTTCCCCCCCATTCTCTTGAAACTCTACAGTGATATGATGGTTAATAACTCACTGTCCACACATCCTCACCTCTCAGTAATTATTGTGACCTCCCTGGGTCAATCCCTGTACCTTCATTTTTTGGTAATTAACAGTGGGAAAGGAATACTTATATATATGATTTTGCCATAGCAACTTTTTTTTTCTTTTTAATTTTAGTTAAAGTTTAATTTAATTTTAAATGCAAACAAATGTTCTGACAAAGAGTATTTGCATTGCAGAGATTGACTGCAATCAGTTCTTCTACAGGCCAAATACTCATTGGGCTCTTTCTTACTGCTTGCTTTGCCATTGTGTTACACCTACATTTAGAGGATATAAATAATATGGATCACACTGAAAATCATAGAAGGCACTCTAGGCTGGCTGCCATATCAAAGTATTTTTTATTAGAATAATCATTAATTAGAAGATAGCAAAGCTTTATTTGGCTCCTTTTCCTATACTGTTAATGTCATCTGCGGTATCAAAAAATTAAATGAGAGAACTGGTGAATATGAGAGGAAAAAAACCCTAACAGTTGACAGCTTTATCATTAAAGAAGAAATAAGAACAGTAAAACTATAAAAAGACTGTAAATTCTAGATTTTTGCGGATGAAAAGGAATAAAAAACCCCAAACTTGGTATCTTTTTAGATTCTCTGGATATACTTTGTGTTTTGTTCTCATTTCTTGAGGTAGGCAGCTCCTGAAGGGGGTTTTGGCCTTGCCAACACTAGCAGCAGCAGAACAAACTACCTTATTTACTTCATCCCTCTCACAGAGTTTTCTTTTTTCATATAAAAGTCTATTGATATCACACCTTTTTTGCTTCTGTGCAACAGGATTATCTTTTATCTATGATTTATTTTCCCATTAAGAGCTGAAAAGATCAGTTGATCATAAGAGGACTGGGCTATAACATCTCTCAGCACTTTCGAAACTCTGTGTCATCGTTTTTCAAATCACTGAATCAAGGCAGTAGAAGCTGCTTGTACCAAACTGACATCAGGAAATTCGTACTTTTCTTACTCTATAAGCACTGAAAAATTTGGGGTTTAGGAACCAAGCCACCAGGCAGCCAATATGTTTTGGCTGAGCACCTATAGTAAAGGCTTCTGTGACAGCTGGAGACATTAGACAGAGATATCCATTCCTCTTATGATCTCCATATTATTGGTCAAGTCTAAAAGTTGAAATGTTTAAAAAAAAACCCAAAAAAACCACAGAAAACCAACAAACCAAACAGAAACAGACGAGGCACTTGGAGGATTCTGCTGATTTTACACAGGGTCTACTAAGTTAAATCCTTCACTTGTATTTGTAAGGGTATTCTTTTAATTCACACCTGTAGGAAAAGGGATAAAATAACATTTATGGGTCTGTTAAGCCATGTAGGGTGTGGTGGCAGTTCCAGGGTATGAGGTACTACTGAAAAGATCTCTTGTTCTGGCCCAAACCCCTGGGGAGGGTCTGACATGGGCCCCAGGTGGGGCTGCTCAAAGTCATGAAGGCATCACCACATGAACCTGGGGACAGAGGGGAGGTGCTTTTAAACAGCAAAATATGGCTGGGCTGGAGCTAAAACTGCCTGAAAAAGAAAAAAAAAAAAAAAAGAAAACAGAAGACTTTTCATCCATCAGAATTTGTAAGTAAAAGCGAATTTTTCTTTGCTTTCCTTGAAGCCATTGTGCTGATTAAAGAATTCCAGAATGGTTTGGGTTGGAAGAGACCTTGGAGGTCATCAGTTTCCAACCCCCTGCAACAGGGAGGGACTCCTTTTGATGCCTTGGGAAGGCTGACCTGAAACAGAGACAGAGCTAGAGAAGAAAGTAGGTGTTTATTGAAAGGCCTCCAGGATCCACCTTGGGCAGGACAGGGCCTGACCAGGGCTACACCCAAGGTGGAACCAAAATGGTCACAAAATGGCTGAACGGTCACAAGGTCTCACACTTTTATAAGTTTTGGTCCATTTGCATATTGGGGTTTAATTGTCCAATTACAGCTTCAGGTTGTGAGGTCCCATCCTTCTTGTTCCTCCCTTCAGCCACCCTTGGTTGTGCTTTTGGGGCTGAAAGTTGTCCTTGGTCTTCAGCAGGAAAAGGATTTGTTTTGTGTCCCTACTCTGTGGAGAACTGACAGACACTTAATGTGAGGCTCAGAACTGCACCCCTAGACAGCACAGAATCTGAAATAAAAGAAAGATGAAACTTAAGGCATCATTTTCACCAGGCCAGGTTGCTCCAAACCCCACCTGACCTGGCCCTGTGTACGATGGGTGTGACACACGTGGATGAGGGGTGAGGATCTTCTTGGTGCTGAGCCAGGTTCCTTGTCTTGCTTCCACACCTCTCTCCCATCAATCCCCAATTAACTCCATGCTGAAGACCAGGGATACCTGGGTGAGGAGCTGGAACCTTCCTTCTTTATGTCTCCTGTGCTAGTCTGCTCAGTAGCTGGAAAGGCATTCCCTTTCTATGGCTGTTGATCAAGCAATTTTCATGAGTGCTTAATTAATTGAAAAAAAGAAAAAATAGAGCCGTAAAGAGTTCATAACATATTGCTGAAGCACTAGGATCCCACCCCAATGCATCCAGGTTCAGGGAAACAAACCATGGAAATACAGATTTCAATAGTTATTGGTTCATGCAGCAAGTGTTGGCTCATGCATAATGCAAGAGAGTTCCTAATTGTCTTTATATCCAAAGCTTTGTTTGCAAAATGCTGGGTGTTTGCTGTGCAGATGACCTTTGTATCCCGTTATTTCATTAGGAATACCTTGGGTGTTAAGTGCAAGGCACCACAGACCATCCAAAGGTCAATGATTGTGTTTTTACAGCTCTGTTTCTCTACTTATGTACCAAAGCAGGGGCAAACATGAGAATTTTTACAGAGGCTAAATATTATTTAGCAGAGAGGTGGGTTTCTTGTGGAACATGGAATAGGACAGCCAAAGATATCCAAATACTCCTACTCTGAAAGGGAAAAAAGTGAATTTAATCTCATTCTTCCATTATCTAACAGTAACAGAAAAGTACTTGAACAAAAAAAAAAAAAGTCTGTTGTTTCTTTTATGAAAATATAGCAGGATATGATTCAGTTTAAGGAAAAAAAAATCAGAGTAAAGTTTGAACCAGAAATACGTGAACTGATTGCGAATATTTATTAACTAAATAATTTAATAATAAAGAAGATGCCTACTTGATTAATTGTTACAGAGTAAAAATTACAATAAAACTGTCTTGATCAGTGCTTTGCAGAAGCACCATTACTGTCTGTGCAGTTGTTTAACAAGGATTTAATTGGAAAGATAAGTGAATGCACATTTAAAAGTATTGTTAATTTGCTTTATAATCACCCCATCCTTCACAGTATTGACAGCACCAGGCACAAACCCCTTTCTCTTTTACAAGTATTATTTTCCATATGTGCACAATAAATTCTGAAGCAGTAATTGGAAATTTTATGGATTTCAACACACCTAGTGTTTTGAGTTTATAGGTGCCATATCCCTTCTCTAAAGGTTGTTCATAGGTGGCATTTTAGGTAAAATCACCGCTTTTTTATTACCCATAAGCTTTTTGGATGTTGTGGTCACCTAGTTTGTTGGATTTTGCAGGTTTTTTTTGTTTTGTTTTGTTTTTTTTTAATTTTGTTTTGCTTTCTTTCCTAAGAAATATCTAATTCCAATTTACTTTTCCTTTCCACTTGAAATATCAACAAAATCTTCTCTTCGACATAATTTTTTTGATTTGATAAACAACAGCCGTCAGAAACAGTAATCTTCAATATGTTTATATTCCATCTGCACTTATATTTATTGTTCTAAAATGACTCGGATTAATCTAATTGACAAGTAAGAGCCCGGACCATATGAGCAGCTAAGGATGATACCTTTAACCAGCAGGATTCTTCAACCTAGCTGACATGTTCTTTATCAATGAACCGGGAGGGAAGAGGAACAAATATTCGGATTTATCTATTCATTCATTTATTTATTTATTAAAATTGCTGGTTCTGTGAGCTTGCTGGGACCATATGTCTGTGTGAGCTGGGCTATCAGGAACCAGAATGGTTTCCTGGCTGGCTTTGCCTCAGCGGGCACAGCCCGTGGAGCTGACACCAGACTGGAGCTTCCTTTGAAAAAGTCTCCAGGTCAACATAAATGGGCTGGGTGGATGTGAAGGAAGTGTTTAGAAGAGGGGAAAAAAAAAAGGAGAGGAGAAAAGAGGGAGGAGGGAGCTGGGCAAAAAAAGGGAAGAGATGCATCTTCTGTTAGAGCTTTATTTCTTCAAAATAAGAAAAAAAAAAGGGGGGAGGAGTGCAAAAAAAATCATTAAAAAAAAAAAA
>VWYP01026952.1:41892-57330 GCA_013400435.1 Pycnonotus jocosus | reverse complement strand
AAAGGGGGGGGGGTGCAAAAAAAAATCATTAAAAAAACTCCCTACCCACAACAACAACAAAAAATCCCACCCCAAACCAACAAAACTTCCCATTCAAGAATACCTGTATATTTCCATTGATCCCAATATATCCATTTGAAAGGAAGGCAGGGGCTCTGATCCTCCCCCTAACAAAGGCTCCATGGGCACAGGAGAGCAGCTCCTCTCTCAGCTGCCAGGTCCAGAGAGCAGCTACAAACCTGGAGGGCCAAGTGGGTTGTCATGGGCTTTATTTTAAAATTGCAGCAAGGATCACTGGATAAACGGGGAGAAATAAATAGGAATGGTTCTCTCTTGCAGTCGCTTTCCTTTTTGTTTGTGGATTCTTAATTTCTTGAGTGAGTACCTTGATGATATTTCCCTTTATATCTGGCTGTCTCATACGTTTTTAGATGTTTTAAGATATTGATTGTATTTTTCAGGCATATATGAGTATCCCTAAAAACACAAGCATGTGCCTTGGTGGGGGTCTAACCTTAAAGCCACCCTCCAGCCTTGGTGATGTTCCTGGTGTGATCAAGCACAGCACAGGCAGAAAAGTCTTCCTCACGTCTGCCAGCAGCTATTCATGTGACCAGTCTCACTGAGAAACCAGTAAGAGTGATCCAAAGTTCACAGTGGAAATATCAGGCTCAAACTGGGTTACTTGCTAGCTGAGAACCAAAATGTCTTGAAAGCCTTGAGTCAAAAATAGGTTTTTTTCTTTCTTTTTCACACTTCCCAGGCAAGCACAGAAAATAAAATGGACTGAAGCAATTTTCAAAAATAATTATAAAACAGCTTGCTTCTGGGTTAAGACCTGCATATGCCAAGCTGTAGCCAAGAATTTAAATTTTTTAATTTTTTTTTCCCAAGCTTTAAAATTCTGACAACAGAATACTTTAATTGAGCCCACATTACTTGGTGAATCAATTAATATGTGCATGTTACTCATGGGTTCTTCTTTTTCTCTCTCTGTTTTAAGCTGCAGAAAATTTATTATTATTATTCAAAGGAAGTATGTTTTCCACATCTTCCCCTTCTCTTTCCAGAAGGAAAGGGGAGAAACTATAGTACTTCCAAAAATGACTTGTAAATATAAGTCAGGTAACAAATATAATGGAAACACTAATTTTTACAATGAATGCTTCAAATTATTTTTGTAAATAATGTACTTTATATAATAAGAATGGATAGCATTTGGATATTAATGTATTTCTAATATAATTATTTTGTGTTCAGTGTGAAAGGGAAAGAAAAGCAGACAGAAAAAAAAATATTCAGAATTCTAAGTCCTAGTTGCCCAATCTGCAGCTCTGTAAAATTTCTCTTACGAGTGGTATTGTCATGTTTTCCTTTTCATGTGCTGAATAAGCCAGTGGAACGGGGCAGAAGAGGCAGCAGGCTGGGTTAGTGCGGTCAGCCACAAACATACCATGGATTTTATGGCATGTATTGTATGATGAAGCATTTCAAACATGCCTTTTATTCCTTTCCTACCCGCAGCACTATTTGCGTTACAATAGCGTCTTGCTTAGTAACACTTCGAGGAGTTGAAGAGCTTCTTGATAACCCCTCAAGGAGTGTTATTTAGTTGCTGAGAAGGACTGGAGGTTTGCGTGCTGCACTGAGGGATTGCCTTTTTTTGGGGGGGATGCTCATCGTTGTCATGGGTGACTCTTTGTTTGGGTTTGTTGTTCTGATAGCAACGCTACAGGAAATGCCATTCCGCAGAGCTCCAAAAAAGCAAAGCAAAAACAAATTATTGAGTCATTTGGTAAAGCAGGACAGCTTCCTACCTGTGAATTTTAGGATGATTTCCTCAATGTGGGGGTTGTTGGGCTCATTTGTAGATAAACTGAACCAAGTATCAAAGGTATTTTGCATGGGATGTTCGTTCTTCAAGGAGATGGACACCTTGGAGAACAAATCTGCAGAGCTCCAACTCATAACCGGTTGTGCTCAATGTCTTACAAGGCTGTGGTGTGGCCTAATATTTGGGGTGGTTTCCTCCCCTGTGGTAAATATCTGTAATTCTGTGGTTTGTGTGTAAAAGTAGCTGTTGTAGGCAAACACAAGCCTGCAACGGGCCTGCTACAAAAAAGGGTGATGTTACATGTGGATATGCACTGCATAATATTTTGCAGGGTGGCATGAGATGAGGAGTTGTTGCACCAGGGAATTTGGATTTATTTTAACAATATTTGTGGTGTTCTCTGTGTTGAGAATTGGGGAAACCATAAATGCTCTGGTAGGGGCAGCTGTTGTGAATAGTAAATGATTTTTTCGTTGGAGGACACTTTGGTAATGCATTTAAGTGTTGGACTCCATTGGTTAAGAGTGGTGGGGTCCACAACTGAAAACACTCAAATGTAAAATCTCTGGGAGGAAAAAAAATGGAAAAGGAGAAAATCTAAAGTATAACTTCTCTGAAAATTGGAAACTTTTATGAGGAAACCTGTGTTCTTATATAGAATGTCTTATTTGTGCTTATATATTTCCTAGAATTACATTATTGCTGAAAATATAACACTGTTCTTAAGAAATCTTCAAGTTGCTCATAGCATCCTTTTTATGGATTTAGAATTGAATATTTCTGTCTTTTTTTTTTGTTTTGTTTTGGTTTTTTTTTTGTTATTGTGTAAAAATTCAGTGGAATTTCTTGCGTGAGCAAATTATCAGAGTCCTGGAAAGCATCTTCCCTTAATAGATTCTTGGGGCATTTTGGTGTTGATTCAGTTACTTAATCACTGTTATTTAGTGCCACTTGAGAGGATGCTGAGTGTCAGAGTGACTCTCAGAAGGCTGTTGGGTCTACAGGGGAGTTGTGTCCTTGGAGATTGAGTGCTGGAAGCTGGGTGAGATGTCTTAAAGCACGTAAGCAGCATTAGATGCCTGTATTTAGAGAAATTATTAATTGTTCTTGACTACACCACTGGCTTTTTCACATTAAAAAAAAAAATTAAAATCCCACCATATATAAGTGCATAAAAATATTGCATATATATTTGGTGGGAAAGGCATTTCAAAGGAAGGAGCTTTAAGAAATAGTGATATAAAGTGTCACAAACTACTGTCCTGAGCTAACGCACACCATATAAGCAAATGTAAAGAAAGAGACATTGCTTCCACCTTCTCTTCCAAGCCTTGATTTACACTTTAGATTTATTATTTTGGGGATTATTAAACATAATAATTCGAACACTTGGAGAGGTAGTCACACTGTATTTTAATTTCAAAGTTATGCATGATACCAGAGCCTCAGAAGTGAGAATGTAGCACAGCTCTCACTTGGGCTTTCAGCTCTCATCCGAATGTTAACACCATTCAGCCTGTACCACGCCTGTTGTCAGTACAAGGAACAGGGATTGTTCAGATCTCCCGAGATCAAAGGTCCCATTTCCCAACTCTACTGTAACAATCCCAGCCTAATCAAAGCCCTTCACATGGACAAACACCTCGGGGTGAGCTGGGAGAGTGATGCCTTTTGAAATCATCCTATGAATCCATGGCTCTAATTTCAACGCATTGTCTCTTCTTTGTGTAATTACTATTATTGTTTATACAACATAGCATGGTCAAATTTTGAAATAGTCAGGGTATGGGGAGTTGAATATAATGGAATAAATATTTTATACTATTTTTCTCCTTTTGCTTCTGAGCCAGTGTCCAGTTCTGCTAGTTTGTGTCCCTTTTCTGTGTTCCTGTTGCACACTTTTTGCCCTATTACCAGCTGACACAATGTGGGAGACTTGGCTCATCCGTGGCTTGCACCCTGGGCTGACACTGGGACACAGATGGGTAGGAGATATTTTGGGGTGACAGTAGCCTGGAGTTAGGTTATGCCAAAATCCTGACATAAGCCTCAGCAGAATCTAAAGATGACATTCCTCACCTCTCCCTGACTAAATAAAGGTGATAATAAAAGACATCTTTAACCTGAATTTTGCAGGTTTGCAATCATGTTACCAGAATTTGCCATAGTTGTTTTCATCACACTTTTAAATCCCATGATTTATAGATGGAATTGACTGTTAGAAAGTGGGGGAAAAAATCTCTTGCAAGAGAATAAGATGGAGTGCTTTGCTGGATTTGTACTTCTTGTAGTACACCAGAGACATCTCCTTTTCTTATATTATTTCTCTTCTTTTTTCCTCCTTTTTATTTTTTTTTCTTTTCCCGGTGTAATCAGATAATTAAAAACCAAACAAACGGGGATTTCAAAACACATTGCCATCAACCAACATTATGTGCTTATGATACAGAAGATTGAGAACGACTTAATTAAGTAGATAGCAGCAGTCAAGAGGAGATGGAAGCAAGGAGGAGGAGATTATTTGCTTTTGGAGGAACTTCCTTAGGCTGGCGTCGGTGCCTTTGTAGAGACAGGGCATTGATGGAGAAGGAAAATCCAGGGAAAATGGCAAGAAGGTTACATCACTGCAGAGCTAAAAGCTGTTCCTGGCTGTAAGAAAAGTTAGCTGCTTGCTCAGTGTTTTGTTCCAGGATAATGTCGAGATCAGCTGAGGAGATGGGATAATGAGTTTGATAAGGGGGAAACCAGTACACAGCAGCTGGATAAATTTAGGTAGAGCTGCAAAATGCCAGATTCAAGATCTGTACGGGTGGGATGGGATGGAATTGATCCTGTCTAGAAAACAAGGTGCACTGGGGAGGGGAAAGTGGAGCTGTGAAACTGTGAGGACATCTGGGCTGAAAGGGGGATGACAAAAAGACACCCAAGCAGCTAAAAGAGCGATACCAAGGGCTTCTGGTGTCATCAGCTGACTTTGAAGAAAGAAAACTTTTGTTTTTCTGTGCTTAATGCTTTCCATATACAAAGATGCTACAGCAACTTAGAGATACGTATTTTTGAATCAGACCCACATGATAAAGCATCCAAACATAATGCAAATAATTGCAAACTGATGCATCCAGCATTTTATTTTTTAAAAAAGAATAAATAATTTAGCTTTATACATGGGCAATCCTTGCTAAAAATTGCAAATCAGAAGTCTTCTGTTTGAATGTATTTTATTTTGTTAATGGATTCGCTCATGTGAAAGGCATCTAATTGTATAATGTATTATTAGTCATTTTCTTTGGCATGCTATTAACTTTAAATAATTCTAATATTTAACATTTTATAACATGCACAACAAAGTTCTATCTCCAGCGGAGGAAAAAAACACGCATTAATGATAAAATTTTCATAGCTCTTTCTACTGTGTATGTTGTGATACATATTTGAGCAGAAACATGGAAAATTGAAGTGTAAAGCAACGAAGCCTGTTAGCATTTTAAAGAATATACATTGTAATATGCTGTGGTCCTGTAAATACAAGAGCTGGGATATAATTCAGTACAATTAACTTATTTTAAGATTGAGTCAGATATAAAGTGTGATAAGATATAACTAAGTGCATCTACTCGATGTCTGCTCAATGATGGCTGGGCTGGAGTGTATAAAATGGTGATTAATGCCTGCTAATGGAAGTGGTCTCCACCACAAGTTGTGAGCACTGGGGTTGTGGCTGGCTAGGAAAACCACACATAGCAACACTGATAATCTCCAGTAAATCCTCAAGTTTTCCTGTGCTGGAAATAAGATGACAGGTCACATTAGAAATTTTCTCCTTATGGTGTTTTTATTTTTTTTTTTTTTAGTAGGTCAGATCTTGTTCCCGTGTGTTGTGGAAGTATTATGGGAATGAGCAGTGTCTAAGCTGCTTAACAAATGCACACTTTCCCCACACCAATCTGTTTTCTGGGGACAGCCGGGCTAGTGCTGTACAGCATCCTCTCGGTTGGGTGCTATTAATGTTAATAAAATGCACTTAGCACTTAACATCTCAGGATCTCAAAAGAGCTTGCAAAGCAGCATCATTATCTTTACATTATGGGTACGGAAAATGAAGGATAGGGAGAGTAAAAGATTTGCCCAAGTTTCCATGGTAAATCAGTGACAGAGCCAGGAGCAGAGCCAAAATCTGCTGATTTATAGTCGGTCTCCTATGTAGTGTGCCGTGCCATTTCACCAAACTCCATTTGCCAAGTCCCTACTGTGTACAGAGACTGAGGATAAGGCTGCAGTCACCCTCTGAAATGTGGATTTGGGGCTCTGGATAATGCAAAGCCAAATTAGGTCTTCAAACACGGGTCTCCCCTGTGATGCTTCTCCAAGTGCAGTGCCACCTGTGCCACAGACAGCAGGGCAAAGATGCATGAATAATTGAAATTCCTCTGTGCTGGGGCTGCAGAGTAAAGAGGCCCAGTCCTTGAGGACCCCCAGGTACATTTTACATGGGAATGAGGTCCTGGTTTGCACTCCTGTGGTTGCAGGGATGTGCTGCCACACATCGTGTTTGGCATGACTAAGCCTCATGGAGCTGTGTGCATTTTGTGAGTATTTTGCAGTCAGTTTTGGAAATGACTCCATCCAGATAATATATGAGCAGATATGTATGTTGAAGGGCTTGTGCTAACATCTCTGTGAGATACCAAAATATTGCTAGCTGTGTTTGCTAAGTAGGAAAATGAGGAGCTGAGTAACATGCCGAGGGAAGTTTGTGATGATTCAGGGATACAAACCAAGTCTGCTTGTCTCAAACCTCTGCCCTAGTCCCAGGGTCACCCTGCTTTTCCCCTCCCTTAGGAGGTAAAATATGGATCAAAAGCTAAAAAGAACCAGCTGTCTTCCTGCCAGACTGAATCACAAGGGCCAGCAGGCAGCCGAGGGATGGGTTTGGTCACTGTGCTCACCCTCGTAGGTGAGAATCCTTCTCCCAGTAGGGAAACAGCCCCACAATCCCTCCTCATTCTGTGCCTCCGTGTACAGTAACTGTGTCAAGTGTAAATTATAATGTCAGCTATTCATTTCTTTGGTGTGCTTGCATGTGTGTACCTGTATTTTAAGAAATCTCCCTCCAATATCAAATGTGTGAGGTAAACAAGGCAACAAGGAGTCATCCATGTGAGAGGAAGAGGAAAATGCAATGCCTCCCAGCTCTCTGATCACCTTCCTGGGACTCCAGCTGGGACAGATCCTGCCTGCTGAGAAGCTGTGGCTGAGCTGGAGTCATCTAATTTTCAGATTAAACATCATCCCAGGGACTGAGTTACCCACAAGGATGTCCTTTCCCTCTGCTGAGCCCCCAAGCTGGCCTGCACTGCTCAGTCCCACCCATGGTACAGGCAGCATTCATCCTTAGCTTTCCTCCTTCCTGCTGGCCAGCCAGTTTTATCCACCCTCTGGAGAGTCCACCTTGGCCAAGTCTGAATTTACTGGGATGCTTCCTGCAGTTACCAGGGGAGCCTGGGATATCCTGAGCTGGGAGGGACCCACAAGAATCATCAAGTCTAACTTCTGACCCTGCAGTTCACTGCAAAGATGCTGCAATTCAGGCACCTATTTGCTTTTTTCCCACTAGTTTATTAAGGATTTGGGGTCTTGCCTGTGTAGATGAGGCCACATCATGCCATGATTTGATACCAATATGAGTTGATGGCTGTTTGTTGTGTGAGAGGCATTCTGGCTGCAGGCTTGGTGAATAGGTGTGTGTGTGTGTCTGAACTCAGCTTGGCTGCTCACAGCTCCACGAATCTGTGTCTGCACGCAGCTTGTTGGGTTTGGGTTTTGTTGTTTCTGTTGTTTTTGTTTTTTTTTCTCCACCCTGTGTGTAAATGGGCCCTAAAAAATCTGAGTTATTCTTTCTCTCTCATCCTGGTGAGTGATATCAGAGTGCTTTCAAAGTGCTTTCAGGTTTGCAGTGAAGCTCACACTGCTGTGCGATTTTGTTTGTCTGTGGTGTTGAAAATTAAGAATTTAGGTTGGGCTTTGTATGAAAAAAGCTAATGCAAGGTGGACAACTTTATTATAAATCCCTATGCATTTCAAAGCCTCAGTTGGAAGAGAAAGCAAGATAGCAAGAGCCACAAACATGGGTTGGATTATTTCTTGTTAAGCAAATGTAATACTGTGAAAGATTGACAGCACGAGAAACTGGAGTCCTCCATTTATCCACACTTCATTCCTAATATCTGGCTTCAACAGCAGATTGTAACCATAGAAAGGCTATAGACTCTGGGTGAAATGGCACTCCCTTTTGGATCCAGTTTTATAAAAGAAAACAATTATTCACAGAATGCACGTCTTTATTCTTTATTGCACATTTCAAAGTCCCCATGAATACTCATTTGCATGTGACAGCTAATGCTGCATCTTGTATTGGCCAGTAAGAGGCATGATTGCACTAAATTGGAAGCAGCAGGCACAGGTTTTCTTTTAAGGATGGGGGTGGGGGTAGCCATCCTCTCGTACTGTTCTCGAGTCTTCAGTCAAAACGCTTTTAGAACAGTTGCAAGTCTAGTTACTGGGATAATAAATCCCAAATTAACTGAATATGCAGATTTCACTTCCATTAGGTTACACTCTTTATCTTTTGTTAACAACCCCAACTTTTCAAAGCAGTGCAGAAGTGGGGAATTGAAAACACCGAACTGCTACTTCAGGAGTGGAAAACAAGGACAGTAACATGCCCTAAAACTGTTGCTGCTATTATTTCTTTTTCCTCCCTCTTTCTTTTTTATAAGATAAACCAAGATAAATCTTTTTATTCACCCTGCATAATTCTTTTTTTTTTTTTCCAAGTGATCTTGTTATGTGACTGACACACAGGACAGCAGAACCCCAGCAATGCAGAGAGGCTGCTGCCAGCGTTGCTTACAACAAAATTCTATGTACACAGCAGCCACAGAAAACATTTATTTGGTAGCTCGTTCCTTTTTTTCCTTTAGAAATTCATGCAGCCTCGACTCAGGAGCACGGGGAGATAGCGAGATAAATACTCCTATGGCCCCTGTGTAATCTCTTTGAAAATTATCTGGAACATAATGGGGACAAAAGCAGCTCCTTGAAAACTACCCGAAACTCACTCTTTTCTTAAATGTAATCTCCCAGCATAATCGAATAGCAGAGCAACTAGCTGCTGGGAGCGAGGAGATTAACAAAAACACCTTGGAAAGGTTTAGTACAGAAAACAGTGTATCGTGACCGTTCCTTTCCAAAAGCGTAAAATTGAAAGTTGCTAGGGTTTTTTTATTATTATTATTTTTTTAATTCCCCTCCTTTTTCCCGACAGCTCAAGGCTGTCACACTTTTCGTTAGAAAGCCCTAAAATGCCACAGGAATTGTAGCTAGAACATCAGAAAGTTATCATGCATGCAGTTTAACAACGAGATTACCTACAGTACATTTTTGTTTTCCCAGCAAGAAAACTATGTAAAATCATTGCATTCCAAGTAACAGACAGGACTTACTTTGTAAGATGGATTTCAAAAGATCTGGAGGCTTCTGTTCCTCATAAAACTATGCCAAAGACTATTTAAGTGGCCAGTAATATAAACATTATGCTACTAACACTGAACAGTTTATCACATAAATATAATTGTCTTCTTTTAGAAGAATAATAAAAGCCGAATCCATATGTTACACATTATTTAAAATTGTTTTCTGCAAGATGTATTAATCCCAGCGAAGAAGCAATTCTTCTGCTATAGAAGTAGAACAGCAGTTTTATTTTATTACATTGTCATTGTTTAATTTGTTTGTTCCCGGTAGTAGTTTCACAGATTTTTATGAACTGTTACTTTTATGGAAAGTCAAGTTACAAATGATGGACGCTGTTTGCTTGCAGGAACAGAAAGGTCATGAAGGTAGATAATGTATTTATTTATTTACTTACTGTACTCCACCTATTTTTTTTTTTTAATCCCTCAATTCTTAGCAGAAGCTAAAATAACTTGTGGTTTTTAGACCCAGGAGGCACATATTTTGATATTGCTCCTCAGAAGCACTGTTAGCTCTGCAGTCTATTCAAATTTGGGAGTAGAATTTAAAGCTCGGATAAACAACGTTTGGTAGCAATGGCTGTGCAGAGCTTACAGTTTATCTTTAGAGAAATGTGATCTTGCAGCTAAATGTCATTTTGCCTATTTGTTTTTACGAATTTGAGTTGAAAACCAGAGCTAAAACTTGTTTGATAAAAAAAAACAGTTCCACTCAGGACTAAATTATTTTCTATTGATTAAAAAATAACTATTTTTTTCTAGGTAGTGTAAAGCTTAATTTTGAATTCTTCTGTTCCAGAATTTAGTTATTAACAGTCATCTGCAAACCTGAGCTCTAGATTATTCATAGTGTAGCCTAATGACAAGATGAGACTTTAAATAACTTTAAGACAAAAAGCAGCTCTCGAAAATTGACTGTTTAAATGCAACACGGAAAAAGGGCTTAAGCTGCTGAAATATTTTGGGCATGTTCACATCTGTAAATGAAGCTCAAATATCTGGCCTATTTAAACAGGAACAAGTATAAAAATATTTTCTTTAAAGAAATTAATTGTATCAGCCTCACCAATAAAACAGTCTTTGTAAGGCATCTGACAAAGTAAATGTAAAAGGAAATACCTAATGCTAAATGTTTGAATTATTACAATTCTAATACAAATCAAAATCAAAGTAGAAGAAAAATATTAAAAATAATTCTTTTTTTGTTTCATAGTTTAACCCATTATCAAATATGCAAAATACAAGAGAGGCTTTTTGACCTCAAGAAACTTAATGATTGGTTGTAAGAGCTGAAAGAATTTTCTCTGTGCTAGAAAATGCACACTGTTTGCCTGCTTTTACCCAGAGTCTTCCTCAGCTGGAATACCACCAAATTCACTATTTGCTGTCCATATCCCAACAGGCAGTACAGTGCCTTGGCTTATTCAAATCGTGGTCAGATCCTACCAACAGTTATTCTCAGAATTTTATTTCTTCTTCTTTTTTTTTTTTTTAATGGCTTGTGGTTTGAACAGTGTTTTTGATTGAAGTTAGTCACCAGCAATGCTCACTCTCATGTTTTCTCCGTGCTGCATCACTTTTAATCAGTCCAGTTTTGATTAAGATATTTCACCTATGTAAAACAAATAACCAAATCCTTTTTTTCCCCTATTTTTCTCTATTAATCTTGGTGTACTTTCTTCAGACTGCATATGTGATATGCTCTAATACATATATATTTGTCTCAACAAACAAATCTGTGTTTAAACAGCTAGTAACTCTGGATACTGTCTCTCTTCGTGGGCTCTGGTGTCAGTTCTTCTCTTTGTGCCTCTGTTTCTCGCTGCACCTTTTGTCTGCATTAACTGCTTCGATCACAAACTTTTCCCTCACTCTCACAATGTGCTTTTATAATGCCTGACACAATGGGGCACAGATCTGATGAGGGCATCTTGTCGCTCCTGCGGTTATAATAATCCAGATGGTGACACCACCACCAAAAGTATAATGATAATAATAATAGTAATAATAATAAACTACCAACAACAACAGAATCCAATAATAATCATCATTATGTTATTTTTCCTACGAGCGTTCACAGCTCCGGCTGTAAAATCTTCCCCTTCCAAAGTCTATAAAAACTCAGTAAAAGTTTTAATCAAGCAAGTTTTAAGGGTGCATTTATTTATTTATTTAGATTTTTCATATTAAGGAAAAGAATCGTGGTTGCAGTTTTAGAAGTAACAATATGAGTTTCAACATGGCCATGAAAAATCTAACTCATTGTTTCACATTACCATATATATTGGCCTAGACGTATATGTGTGAGGTTTCTTGTTTGTTTTGGGTTTTTTTGCTGTCAAGGAAATTACAGCAACACATTTTTATTTCCTTTGTCTTTGTGACAGAGTGGGATACACTTGGGTCAAACGTTGAACTCCATTTTATATTATAAATACATTTTAGATTAGGGCATACTTTTTGCATATGTAAGCAAGATTATTAGGAGGTGTTCCGGTCTCTCTTCAGCCTGAGAAGAGTTGTTGACACTTCATTAAAGAATATCTGGGATATTTTTAACCCAGATTGGTTCAGTGGCCCAGTTTCTGGCTCGTGTAGGTGCAGTTCAGGGGACAGTGATGCACAGCCCAGCGAGTCAAAACGAGTGGGTCGGGCTGGGCAAGGGCTTTTCTAACAGGCACTGAGCACCCTCAGCAGCAACTTGTCCATCAACATGCTGAAACCACCCAAAAAACTGCCCGAGACTGTCAAATGGAATTGTCTCCTTGTTAACCATCCCCTTCCCGAGCAATAAACAGAGCCTACGTGGGAATGGGAAGGACATCGCAGTGGTGGAGGAGCACAGACAGAAAATAATATGGGCTGGAGCTGGAAAGAGTCTGTGTAGAGGGGCTTTCCATCAGTAGGGGTAGGAAATCCATTTTGGGGGGTGAGGAAGCAGGAAGAGGCTGCCTTGTTGGGTACTCCATGAAGGCAGGGAAGAAATGGAGCCGAGCAGGGCACAGGAGAACCCAGGAGATTTTGTAAATAATCCCAACTCTGCTGCTTCTGGAGAGTAGGACAGTGGGGACATTCCTCTGCTGAGCTTGTGTTTCAGTCCTGTCAGCCAGGTCTCCTTGGGGAAGCCACCACGGAGCCAGGGCTCGTGTCTGGGAGAGCCCCAGGAGAGGTGGGGGAGCTGGGGTTGGGGAAGAGCCAAAACTCCAGAGGAATGGTGTGACAGGAGGAATGGGAATGGGAGGGCATTGCCGAGATCACGACTTGGAGAATGAATAAACTTGGCCTGGATCCACCTCACGTCAAGGCCCAGCCTCAGATCTCCTCCCAGCAGGCGGGTGCAGAGCAGGAGAAGCTGGGTCCAAGAGTACCCACTGGTAGAAAGGAGTGTGCTATATTTGAAACCTCTTCTGCCTCTGCCAGGTCCACTGGTGTGCTTTGCTTGGGAGGGGAAAAAACATATTTCACATGCACACTGTTGATTTACTCTCAGAGGGCCAGAGTTCAAATTTTATTCCAGTCAGATACCAAAACCTTGGATATTTCTCTTAATTTTGTGAACCCTTAAATGCTTTCAAAACTGGACTTAGTATTTCCTAAGAACAGAGTTTCTCAGGATATTCTCTGTACCTTCTTAGGCTGGCAGGGGATACCGTGAGAACTATCATTCTCATATTAATTCGGTATTATTGCTTTAAAGCAGATTCTGTGAGTGGGAGAGGGAAGGTGGAATTTAGATCCTTCAGAATTATTTGGCTTCTCATCTATTTATGCCACAAATAGATAATATTTCAGTGAAATCACTGAGATTTGACTTTTTTTGAAAAGCTCTTGCCTGTCTTTGGTGTTTCTATTTAGAAATAGCCCATTGGCTTTAAAACAGATGTGATCCTCTGTGCTTTCAGGTGTCACCTTAATGCTCCTGAGCTTCTCAAACTGTGTTGAAGTCCTTTCACAGAGGGCTCTGGATGTCACCAAAGCTGCCCAGCATCTGGCAGGACCAATTCTTAGTTCTTTGTGGCAGGCAGCTCCACTGGGAGTGGTGGTGATGGGGTGCCCCCTCTCCTAAGTCATCATATCCACAGAAAGGGTTGGAATTGAGGGATGGGATGGGATAGGATGGGAAGGACTTCCCTACAAACACCTCACAGCTCCCACATACCTACCACATCTTCTGTCATACATGTCCTTACCTAATTCCCAACACGCAGGATTCCCCAATAAAATAACATTTCAGGAAACATTTAATGTGAAGGAAAAACCTCAGCAATGATAGAAATGTGGGCATTTAGGTTTTGGGTTGTTTTATTTTTTTTTATAGCTTCATAAATATCTGTTCCCAAGGAAAATAATTCCCAAAGGCAAAATGGTAAGGAAGCTGATTCATTTGTCATGGTGTCAAGTTTGTTCCTGAACGGAAGGATTTCCCATGTACTTAGCAAGGGAGAGAAGTCTGATTAAGGCTAAGAATCTCCTGCTTAATTAAGCTTCTCTACACCCCTTGAGGGCAAGCACTGTCTTCATTTTACATATAGGTAAACTACACCACAGAGAGGTGGAAGAGGCAATTCCTTTTCCCTGAGCAGAGCAAGCCAGTGAGGGACAAGGCATCTCACCAGGTTCTGGAGGAAATCCTCCCCTCCTTCAGCTTTGTGGCGTCAGTGCCTCAAAATGCACATGTGAGACCTGAAAATGCCCATCCCTACAGGGGTTCAAGCCCAGCTTGGAGCAGCCTGGGCTTTTTAAGGTCCCTTCTAACCCTTCAATGGGATCATTGTGGGATTATGATTTTCTGATATTCACCTTTTAAATTTTAGGTGCATGGTGGCTGCAGGTGGTCATGTCTAGGGCAGGACAATGCACTGGCAGGCAGGGAATTTGAGTCCCACCTGTTGGATCCCCTTCCTCCAGAGCTTCCTGCAATCTTTGAAGGTGATTGCAAGGGAGCAGTGGGGACTGCACAGAGTGCCAGTGGTGGAGTGGGGTGGGTAACCCCAAATCCCCTTTTTGCTCTCCAAGACAAATCCTAATTTCTTCTAATAGAATTAACAACCCCTCTTGCAATTTCCAAGGGTATCTCTGGTGCTCTCACACTTTAAAACTCTGCTGAGATGTAGGCTGTATGTTTACTTACTCCCCTGCTTAGTGCAACTTTAGCTGCTACAGAAATAAATTGTAATAAAAAATCTGCATGGTATTGTATCGAAACAGCGATAAAATTATTGAAAGCATTTGACATGATCTTCTTTTTTTTCTTTGCCGCCAATATTTTTTGTAGACTCTTTTTACAGACTGCACTGATTATTTTCCCACATAATCCTGTGCCATCAAATAGACTAACACATGAGCCATGCCTCTCTGTCTTTTCATACTTTCTTTTCTGTGAGTCACATCAGCGGCAGCAGTTAAGTAAATCAAAGTTTCTAAGACTCGGGGAAAAATTGTCATATGCAACACACAAACCCAGCTACTGTATTTCAAAGTTTTGGTTGAAGTAACAATATCAAAGGGTCTCTGTCATATGGGAATCTTTTGCTCTCTTGTTCATGCACTATATACTATTAAAAGGCTTTAGTAAGTGAGGCAAAGTAAACCCAAAGTGCCAGTTTACTACTGGTGGGGAAAAAAAAAAAAAAAAGGCAAAGTAGCAGCAGAGACAAACCAGAAACAAATGAATCTTTCCTGTGGATATGCCTCTTGTGTGTGTCACTGTGCCTGGGCTTTGCTTTCTCCTCTTCCTTTCCAACAACAGTCTCAAAAAAGCAAAAAGTATTAGAGAATTTCTGTTCTAATTATTTTGAAGTTCTCTCATCAGCTCCCTAAATCAGCAAAAGAAAACATTTCAGACCTTTCTTGCTGGTGGATTCGGGCTGTTTCTTTCCTTACCATTTGCAGGGTCTGCTTTAAAGAGAAGTGGAGTAAAACTCTGTTGCTATTTATCTTTCTGCATAAATTTCAGAGGAAGAAAGTCTTTGGCTTTGCTCTGCAGGGTCAGACACTTTAATTTGGGGGGAGCGGAGGATGAGTAATTTAAATTACTCTTTTTTTTTTTTTTTTTTTTTTCCTCCCTCCAGA
>VWYP01026952.1:20098-41887 GCA_013400435.1 Pycnonotus jocosus | reverse complement strand
GGAGAAGGTGAATTTAAATTTCTTTTTTTTTTTTTTTTTTTTTTGTCCTCCATCCAGAAGAAAATGCTCCTTCACAAATGGCCCTTGCTTTTCTCCTTTAGTCAATAAATCACAGGAGGCCCCAACCTAGTAAACCTGCCTTGGACTGATGCTTTATAAGCACTTTAGAGCAGTAATTAATCAACGTGCCACTCTTCAGCACAAAGCATAAGTAACAGGGAGTGAGACAGGTAACGTTTTGTACAAGCAGCCCCTGGCAGAGCAGTGCCCTGCAAACCCTCCTTGAACAGGGGAACATTCCTGGGGTTTGCTTTTCCATCAGAAAGGACAACTCGACAGGAGCCTGGCCCTGGTGGCCACCTCTCCTTCCACTCCCCACTGCCATTTCAGGGGGTGTTTGATAGCAGCATGTTCTGCTGTGATGGGGGTGTGCTCTGCCCCTCTTTTCTGCAGCAATACATGTAAAACTTTGAAGAATACATATATTGTTTTATTCCTTCACAAATACAAATTATCTGTGCTTAGTTGAGATATTTTTCTTTGGTAGTGAACTTTTACCTGTATGAGGAAAGAGCAGGAATGTTTGAGAGTACTTGCTCCCCCAAAATAAGTAAATTTAGCCTTTAGTTAGATCCTTTCCATTTGTTTATTTGGTATTTTTTGTGTTTATTTTCTTGGTTGTAAGCAGACTACTTAAACAGTGAACTGCAGAAGAAAAATACAAATATTCATGGAATAAGGTACTGGAAAAGGAGTATATGTTTTATGCCATCCACTGGCCTCAGTCAATAGGAATATTATCACCTTTTGGTATGTCTCCACTGAAATTGCACCTTTTGCCAATTTCTGATTTGATTTAGTACTGGACGAGGAATGCAAAGCTTTTAGATTTCAGCTATTCTTTATGGTATATTTTTTCTGATGAAACAATACAAAGAAAGTAGCTCTTGACAAGTCACATTTTTCACACAGTGATCTCTTGTTAGAGACCTGTGAGACTGCTGTAATTTCCTTCCCACTACTTTCAATGAATTCCATGCACGTGAGAGAGAAAATGGATAGTGGAGCCTGAATTCCTGCACTACCCCACTGTGCAGGTACTCAGAGGAGGATGGAGACTTATCCTGGGATTCCTTACATTGCTCTTCTGCTATACATTAGTTTTAATCTTCCACTGAGCAAAATATAGGCTTTTGGAACAAAAATAGCAAGAGCTAGCCCTTTGCAAGCTTTATGGTATGGGTCAGATTTACCTTTCAGTATCCTGATGTAAAACACCGAGATCAGAGGAGTTACCCCAATGTAAAACAGGTGTGCATATGTGCATACACATAGACAGAGATGTGTACTTCTTTTCTTTTAAAAATATATATATAATTCAGATCTTAACCTTTACCAAAATAAACCTTTGTTAGCGTTATGCTGCTGCTTCCATCAGAATTTTTACTGGCAGGGTCTCATCAACTAAAGGTGAAGATCACTGGATAAACCAACCTTAATTTTTGCCCAAAACAACTTCTGAGTCAGCCCATGCAAATACAATATCCAAGCACTCCAATTCCACAACAAACTTCTCTTCTGCTTAAAAATATGTGAGCATCCACAATACACTCATCCATTTCATGCAGATCACATGCACAGTTTTAGCTCTGACCTAGAATGAATTAGCTTCTATTCCCAAAGCTATATATACAGTGTTAAGTTATCTGGGGTTAATTTGCTGGAAAAAGGATTAGAAGCAAGTTCAGTTTGTGTCTCTCTGAGAAACGAAGATTTCGTCTCGGTTGTTTATGTATAGGCATCGAAAGAAGTCTGGAAGCAACAGGGTATGTGGAGGAAGAGGGAAAGGGTTACAGCCTCGAGTTTCCCGAGAAGCACAGCTTGCAGCTCTGCTGCCGAGAAGGTTTCTCCATCTGGCAAGCCTCCTGGGATGCCAGACTGGAGCAACCAGTTTGCAGGAGCTGCACGGGGGGACACCTTCCGCGGCCGTCCATCAGCGCAGCCAGCACCGTGCCGGTGCTCCTGCTTCCACCCAGCATCCTCCCACCAGCCTGCTCCAGGGTGGGGACTGGCAGCACACAGGGCCGTGTGTGCAGAGGTGGGGTGGCTGTTGAATCTCTTGGGAAGGCAGGGATGCACCCTCGGTGTGCTCCAAGCAGTGTGGGTCAGCGTGCGAACGAGCCCGAGGAAAAACATGGGAGAATTAAAGCAACTGTCGCGGCAACAAAGGGAGTTCCTTGGGCTTCTTCTCACACAGGCTAAAATTAGGGGATGCAAATAAAAGAAGGCTTTTTTTTCTTTTTTTTTTTTTGTCTTTTAGTGAAGCATTCCTAAACTGTGCAAAATATGGAGACAGCAGTTGCTGTGAATATAGAGTTGCAAGCCTTTCCCCCCTGCTTCCCGAACAGTATTTCCAGTGACATTTTGCACTAAAGGAATATGCTGAAAACCAGTTGTGCTTCAAGAGGGAGATTTCTGTAGAAAACTCAGCTCGCTGTTGAGGAGTTGCCTGTCATACCTGGAGACAAAATTCTACCGCACTGTGTAAAATAGCCTCACTTTCTGCCCAAATTGCAAAGGAACCTTAACTATAGCATTTCTGATAATGCTTCCATAACGTGTGTGTGTGTGTGTGTGTGTGTGTGTTCTCTGAGGCATTCATTTGGCTGGCACATTGGAAAATGGTTAACACAGTGAATGTGGGGTGTCATTTTTGTAGTGGAGAATGTGTGCCAGAAGAATTCAACTGTAACCACTAAATATTTGCTTAAAAATAATTTTAACCATCTGGACTCCTTTTTTTCTTATTCTTCTTATTCTTCTTTTGAGGTGGGGTGAGAAGGGAGTATTTTAATAGGAATGATTTGTGGTTACAAAATGAATTTGGTTAATTTGGTTACCACCCCCATTTATATGATGACTACAAATAGTCCCTAACATCTGAAGTTTTAAAGAACCAGCAGATTTTTTCTCTCTTGAGCTTCAGAAGCTGGAAACGAACTTACAAAAGACAATAAATTGTTCTTGATGGAATAAATAGTTTGTGGGGTTGCTATTGTTCCTCTTGACAATACACTAACATGTGCTAATAGAGGAAGAATTGAAGAGCTTGCGTAGTACAGGCTCTTCTGCCAGGCAAAATTTTTCCACTTTGGAGCAGGAATCAGGTTCCCTAACTCACAGGGCAGGGAAAATGTGGGGCTGGGATTCCCAAGAGCCAGCACCTGCTTCTCACCCCGGTGCTGGGAGAGCTTCAGCGCCCTTCCACAGCAGAACCAGCTCTGGGGGAAACTCAGAGTAACCTGCAAAGCTGTCCCTAGACAAGTCTGATCAGAGTTTGTTTCAGAGATGAGATAACTTGGATTTTTTTTTTTCCCCTGGCTAGAATAAAGATGCTTGCTAAAAGCCGGGTTGTAAGAAAAGTTTTCATGACTTCCCATACTTAGAGGGATTTTTTGTGTGTCTTACTTAAGAACATACACCTTGTTTTTAAATATTCAGAGTTCAGGAACAGATTTTTTGGTTCTGATTCCAGTTAAATACAGTTAAATATAGGCAGTAGCTGTACAAATTTCTATGTTCCCTGTGCCTTGCCTTAGCATAATAAATGAATGTTTTATGGAGTCTGCTATAAATACATCTGTTAAAAGATTTTTATCATACTTTGAAATGCCTGAGATTTAACTGCTACCTTTGTGCACTAATGATATACTGGTGAATGTGCACAGGAGATAAAATAAACTCAGAGAAATAGGGAAACTTGCATGTAGTGCTCTTGTTTTAGTAGCTCTCAGAGCTACTTTTCCTCTGTTTCCTCATACACTGCAGCACTGGCTTCATCCAACTCGTGGTACATTAGGAACAATTTAGTATCATTTCATTTAAAATATGCAAGCTTTATATCGAGAGTAAATGTGTAGCCACAAGGTAAAATTAAAAAAATATATATATTAGTCTCATCATTAAAAAAAGCCTTTAAAGTTTCCATTATCCATTATGTCAGGTAGCAAATATCTTCTCAATGTAACTCCAGACATTAAATCTGTCAAGAGGCATGCAGTAAAATAAATGTCTGGGATACCTTCATAAACAAAAATCTTATTTCCATAATTCATACAGCTGGCTGGCATTTATTGGCACGTCAGGTGCAATGGGGACATTTCAGGAACATTAACATGTACAGCATCATTTGTCAACAAAGCAACAATGTAAGCAAATCGTTCAGAACTCATACAGATTTACAGCTTTCTCTGCCAGCTGCTAATTACGGTGTGCTCTGCCTATTTGGTATGGTCTTTTTTATTGGAAAATGACAAAGGGGTTATGGTATCCCAGTTTGGAATATAGATGCGCTTTTAGTAATAACATGAGTGGTAATATGACTACACAGCCTGGAGTTTTGATCTAGTTGCACTCGTCTGATAATTGACCGGTTCTGATTGATGAAGGACAAAGGGAAATATGCTGGGATATTTACTTACTTGTAGAAGTAACCTCTGCAAACAAAGAAATAATAAAAATAGCAGAGAGCATGAGAAAGTATCCCTGCTTTAATATTGTTTTTCCTTGCTGAACATGACAGGGAAAATTCAGTCCTCACTGCAAACCTGATCTGTTTATCGAGCAGTGCTCAGTGAGCCCTATACGTTGCAGGCTGGCAAATGCCCTTTGAATATAGCTGTCCACTCTGACGGACAAAAATTAAACTTTCAGCATTTCACACAATGCAAAGGTTAAATAAAAGCTAACAATGCCATCAGTAAGGGCCAAAATATGTGCTAATGATCTGTTTTCAGCATCCTCTGTGTCTGTCTCCATTTCTCTCCCTTTATTTGTTGTGTGTGTTCACCAATGTATCTGTTTTTACTAGTTGATGACAGCAAGTCAGATCTACTTTTTATTTCCAAGCTTTGGCCAGTTTGCATTTCAATCTCATAAAAATATAATTAGTCGGGCTTTATGCTTCAGATGTATAAATTCAATATGCTTTCAGAATTATTATACCTGTTATTCAGCCAAAGGTAAGAGGATTCTATTAGCTAAATACATATTTAAACACCTAATAAAATCCTTTATTCAGTTCTATTTCTTAGTTTCAGTTCATGAACAGTAACCACTATTCCGAGTTAAGATCTTGACCGTTTAATTTTTAAGAAAAAAGTAATTAGACCATATTATGGATTAATCCCTTGCCAATTTTCATTTTTAAATCAAAGTAATTTTAGACTTGGGAACTACATAATTTTATGCAGAAAGAGTATATTTTGCCAACCTTATTAAAATCTTTAAAGACCATATTTTCTATAGGCTTCCAAAAATTATCCCACAAAAAATGTGTGGGTGCACCCATCTGTACACATGAATGGGCAACTAGGAGCATAATTATCCACTTTTGCACATGCAAATGGAGGTGTTTAAGCACAAATTAGCTGACCCCCAGACTCTGCTGGTGCATTTCTCTTGAGCTGGTTAACACTGTTTTGTTGAATTCCACAATATAGGTTAAAACCCTGGGAAGATTTTTTAGGTACAATAACTTTTCTGTAAGATATCTGAAATTGCTAGAGTCTTTTAAAAAATGTTTCTGATGCAACAGTGAAATGAGGTGTAGCTTAGTGCCGGTACTTGGGTGTTATTTTGGTTATAACGACTGCATGATTCTCTCAATAAAATAAACTCCATTGGCTCCAGCAGCGATTACTGCCTGCCACTGCTTCTCCAGAAGCAGAATACACACATTCCTACAGGGAAAAACTACTGCACTAGGATTATAAAAAATTGACCATCAATCTAAGTCTGTATGAGCAATCACAGCCGCTTTCGGAGTTATTTTGTATTAGAAGCAATTTACCCATCTGGAGGAACAAAGATCTGTGCAAACGCTGGAGTGACTGACTTCCAGCAGATGCTTAAAGGAAGTTAAAATCCCAACTACTTCTGGGGTGCCTGGCCTCGATTTCTGACCTGGAAATGTTCAATACATTGAGGAGCTCTTCCAAATGCTGGGGCAGCTCGCTGGTACCTTGGCTTTGTGCTCCCTTCTTGCTGATGCTCTCCCCACCACCCCTGGCCAGGCTCCTTGCCCACACAGCTGCACAGGGAAAAGGGGAGCAGTCGTAAAGCTTCTGGAATGAGACATGGAAATTAGTGTCTGCATCGCCTCGGTGTTGGTTGTGTGAGTATTCTGGGATGGGGTGAGAAATGGGGATAAGCCTTGATTGGGGCTTTGCAAGGTGAAGGGGTGAGCTGTAGGACCAAAGGTATGAGTTTCTTGGATATGGGGCTAAATCATGGCTTTGTGCTGCTACAGGGGTTTAGGGAAACAAACATTTATCCCAGAGCTTAGAAACCCAAAGGTTAATGACCCCTGGAATTCACATTTACCCCCAATATGGTACCCAAATGTGACAGAGCTGCTGCAAGTCCTGATGGACAAAGACCAGTAAATGCAAAACCAACTTTATACTGTAATTCAAGATTATTTGAATTTACTTTATTTGTGAAATCTTTCCATTTGTCTTCGTGCTTTTGTACATTTGAAGAAGAAGTTTAGGCATTCCTTGATCCATAGAGATCGCTTTTCTTCCTTTTCTTCCCTTTGATTTCACTTGCCTAATAATAATGGGCATTATCTTATATCCATATTTAATTTTATTATGTCATTCGCATTGCAAGAAAAGGATGTTCTTTTCAAACATTGTAATGCATTTAGTATTTCACTAGTCATCAGTTAAATCAATTTTTCCCTTTATTGGATCTGAATTATAAATCAACTAGTCATTGTATGGGATACTGTATATGAATGTACAGTATATCATTATGATGTATCCTATAATAATGTCTCTTAGACATGAAAACTAAAGATGGTGGTTTAAAGTGCTGAGAGAGAAAAAATTGGAAACATCTGTTAGTAGGAAGTAGAGAAGACTTTTCATTAAAGTTTGTCAAGTGTATTTGATAGGAAGAACACACTGGGCTGTATTCTGCCACCCCTTACACACACCCACCCCAGAACCCAGCCTGCTTTTTCTGTCTCGTGTAGAAAAGCCAAGATGATGGGAGACATTGAAAAGCCAGCTCTCTGCTTTGGTACAGCAGCTCAAGGAATCTGGCACCTGGGGCAGAAGGAAAGTTTTAAGGGAAAAGAGATATCACAATACAGCCAGTTGTCTTTGTGCAGAGGTAATGAGAGCTGTCCTGCTCTGACATTGATGTAAGCAAGATACATGTCAGCAAGATCACGGGGAAGAAGTGGTTTGAGACAGTTTTGGGCAAAAGCTCTTTTATTTCCACTTATCCACTACCTGCAAGAAGAGGAAGCGTTAAAAAAGTATAAAGTAAAAATTAAGGAATGCAAAGATGTGTTATTTGGAGGGGTCTCATGAGCAGGTATCTCTCTCAGGGTACTGTGAACAAGCTAGGAAGTGAAAAAAAAGAAAAAACAGGGGGAAAATGGTTAAAAACTTTTGGGACAGTGTTTTATCTGAATTGTACAGGAATCCATGTAAGCAGACATGAATCTGTTTATTGAAGAAATCCCTACCAAGGCCATTTCACACTTACAGAGGTTCCACTGCTTGTGCTGGTGTCAGCAGCAGGGATTTTGGCAGTGCCAAACCCATGGGTTACAGCTCTGTCTCTGCAAACCTAACCACGGTGTAGCTGCTGGCACCACCTCACAGCCTTGTCCTAGGGCTGCAAGTGTGGCACAACAGTTACATGTTCATCTCATCCCCACATCATTTTTGCACACTGTCAAAGGCACGTTTGCACTTTAGAACTCCTTAGGCAGAAGGTGAAATACCCTCTGCACCCACAGCACAGCCCTCTCCTCTGGCAGGTGCAATAGTTTAAAAGCCAATATCTCACCTTGCCTTTGCAATTTTTTTCCATTTCTTCCTGCCCCCAGCGGTCTCTGAGCCCCACTGTTTCCATGATGATATACAGAACTATAAAATCAGACACAGCAGTCACAGGGCCCGGTGAGAATTACTCCCCAAGTCAATAGAAAACAGAATATTGCTTATTGATTTGGTCTAGCCTGTTGTGTGGTCGATGGAGAACAAACGAATACAAATAAAATGAATCAATTGGAATCTGGCTGTGGACCTCGGTGAGTCACATGAAGTGGGTTTCTGATATCCTTTATCATCACGCACAGCCAGTGAAACAAGAGTGCTACTGTCTTCTGCTGGAGCGCAGAGTTACCTCAGGCTATACTGAAAAAATGCTTTTTTCTTATTTTTAGACCTGAATCAGCCCATGCCAGCAAATGTATTCTTGTGAATACAGATCCTACTTTGTTGTAATGCCCATGGGAAGGCGGTAGTGTAACCTGTTTGGATGCAGCTGCAGACCACCTGTAGAGAAAGTCAAATTAGGGAGAGACCCCACTGTTCTTTGCATTAATGCTTTTTGTGTTGTGGCCTGAATCCCCCTCCCTCCCCCTTCAATGTATCTTTCTCAACTGGGGAGATGGAGAGCACATTTTAAGACCTTCTGTCCGTTTAAGGCAACTTGTGATTGAAAGAAGATTTGAAAGACTGTAAAATCTCCCCAGTCACCAATGAGCAATGGAGTGCAAGGAGCCTTAATACCTTCAGGATGACTTTTCCTCCTGGTCTTGCAGGTTTGGGAGGTGGTGTCTTTGTGGAAAGGGCTTAAAGGGCACATTTTTATCTCCCTCAAGTAATCTGCATATTAGGGAATTCTCCTAGCTTTGGAAATGGAAAAGTGGTTGTCAAGAAGTAAAGCCTTAACTTGCCACACTTTTTGTCCCATTGTTTCTAAATAAAAGATGGGCAAACAAAAGGAAATGGCTCAAGTCTAAACGCAGTGCCTGTGTATCCTGAGTACCCACATACAAACAGGCACAACCTCACTGATCTTAAGGACTCTGAAAGTCTCTTTTCCTACAGATTTCTCTGTATTCAGGACACAGGGATAGTTAAGCACGTAAACAACTGGTTTGAGATTGTATATCCTTGATATGAGAAGTAGATCTAGTTAGTTTAGTTAGTTCTCCTGCTATCTCAGCTGCAACTGCCAACACTGCTGGTGTCTGTAACTTCTCAGTAGATTAAGCTTTTACTCGTTTACCAGGTAGCATCTTTTTTGCATAGCAATGCAATATTCTACCTTATGCCACACAAGAACTGCCTGCAATGAAAATTTCATGTCATTTCTACTTTTCACCCCATTTCTTCACAGATGAATCCCACTGTTTTACTAATCGTTGACGTACTAGTTAACACAGGCAGAGTTTGTAGATGGAGGTAATGTCATCAAGCCTTGCCTCATTTTAAATTCCTTCCTCTCGCTGGTGATATCAATGTTCGCTGCAAAGACACTGATGATACTGAATTTAATTGGTATTTATGTGTAGGGTCATGTGTACTCTCAAAGAAGTTTCTGTGTAACTTTTCCCTAATTGAAATTAGATTGAAGTGTTGCTGTGTACACTGAGACTTAATGGTGACAACGTTGAGCCAGCTTCGGAGCTCAGATGCATGGCACGCATCCCAAGAAATCTGCTATGATGCTCCCACATACATCTATGCATATTTTTATGGTACAAGAGACATAAGGTGTGGAAAAGGAGCAGTCTCTTTAAGGGGGATGTGGCAACCCTATCTGCCAGTCATCTTGCCTCTGCTGTTCTATTCCTTTTACAGCCATTCTGCCTGGCTGGTATCTATAACATCTTTACATACGTGTCTAATGGCTGCACGGTGATTAAAACCCAGGGGAAAGGGAGAGGACATGGGAGTAATGGACTGGCAGCACCGGTACTATGTGAAAATGCTTTTGGGGCTGATTCAGGGGCATATTTTTCATCACCTTATATTTTAAATAACATTATTATGTGAGCAGCCTGGTCTGCAAACCATTTTGGGACTCAGTCTGAGGCTCACAGCTGCTGTGCAATGTGAAGGGCCAGTGCTGATATTGGCTATAACCAAATGTTGCCATTAAATCCTTATTTTGCACCTTATTTTGACTCCAGACCAGTGCACCCTCTCCTCCCTAACGCTTGTGGAGAGTACAGAAAAGTGAATTCTCACTGGTGGTGGAAGTGTTTTGACTGGGAGTTTAATTTATAGCAGCTCATAGAATTGCAGTGTGTAATAAGCAATGTCCTTGAACATTTTTCATGTGCTTCTAAGTGACTCTTTAAAAAACATTGGTTTCCCTTGTAAAAATCATTAAACTTGTTAAGGAAGAAGCTGTAGTCTGAGTTGGTAGTCATCCCAGTGCTTTAAATACTAGTGGATAATTAGTGACATGAATAAATTAAATATATTTCAGGTATAAAGTTGAGGAAAATCACCAAATATTAGCAAAGCTCCAAAATCAAACTACTTTGTGTCGCATGCTGTTTTAATGACTGTAGTTTATAAATGTGCATAATTCCAAAGAGATCACATGTTTCACATAATAAAAATTACTGTGACATAAAATATATATTTTCTTTAAAAAGTACTTGTAATATCAAAAGGACTGTGAAGTATTAGCCATTTAATACAAATTTATCTTTTCTTGCAGATGATTACATTTTCATTTTAATTGCTCACATTTTCGGTTCTGATCTTAATGTTTTATAGTAGTGAAGACATGCCACAAAGAAAGAAAGAAAGAAAAAAAAAGATTTTATTTGTTAGTTAACAGTCTTCAGAAGTCCTAATTTGGCCAATGTGTTCTGCTGCAAAGTCTTGGAATGCTGTCTTGCAGTTTCAAAAGTGATCTTATTTGGCTTCCCAGAAACTATTATGCCTGGAGGATGCCATGAGAACAAGGGCTGCCTTGTTAACAAGTAGAAAACCCTCAAAAACAAGATAGGATCCTGATATAAATCATAATTTAGATGCACAGAGCTATGTTCACAACCACAGTAATGTAATTCATTTACATCTAGTTATTACTTATCTCCACCCGAACTCCGAAGTTCAGGAATGCAGCTGCCTTGTGCCTTGTGACTCGTGGGGGTTAGGGAAGAATGACATCACCAAATTTAAGCACATTACCACGCTGACATAGTGGCACCTTGTTTTCCCTTCCGCGGATAGAGCGGGGATTGTGTGCTACCCCCCATTCTCCCAAAGAATACCTTTTTTCCCCTTTCAAGCAGCTGCTATATGAAGGGTTGCAAATGTCACTTCAACTAATGATGAATGATGCTTGACCCTTGGACCTGTTACTATGAATTTTATGCAATGCTAAATTAATACGAAAGATCTCTGCTAGAAGACTTCAGCTATTATGCATGCAGCATAAATGATATGTTAAACAATCCAAATTTTTTTCTCATAACCATGGTAAAATGCAGAGCTGTTTCAACGTTTTTTTGATGTGTATTTCCACTTCAGATTAGTATCTTTTCTTTCTAAAAATATTTTTGGTAAGCAAATCAGTTTGCGAAAAACATTGTCAAAAGGGCAACTGGCCCACATGTCTTTGTTGTTCACATTTGAATATAATTAATTATGTAAAGCAATAGTTAGTGGGGGCTTAACAATTAGTAGGATCTGTCAAATAGTCGCACGGAAATTACGAACTAATTGAACTATTGGTCTTTTATTGTTTCAGGAAGCAGGACAGAGTGTCATTCCTTTATCTCTTAAATCCGTTATTATGGCATATCAGAATTTTCGAGCAGTATATCCTTCCTAATAGATTAATACATAAACAACCCGCCCAGTAATGCCACAGTGGGCAAAAGTGTTTGAAATAAAACCACCTGTTTTAATTAGCATTCAGATTCATGCTGTTAAAAAATGGTAATCCTCTTGCAGTTATATGACATTTCTAAAGCTTTGAATTTCCATCTGTATCTTATATTATGATGTTTCAGGATTGTCGTGAGTTAATTATGTTAACTTTGGAAACATTGCCTGCATTTAGAATGAAAAACTTCAGCTTGAATAGCTAGGAAAGCAGATGCTATCTTTCTTGTCAACTGCTTTGTTGTGTGATGCCTTGAAACTTTTTTATAAGATTCTGTCTCCAAAAGGAAGTATAAATCTCCATTTATTTGAAATGTTGCTCTAATCTAATCAATATTTTAATATATTTCTCACGGGAGGGACCTGAATGCATCTCAAGGAACCAAAGACATGAAAATCTCTTATTTTATGTTGAAATCCTCTTGTTGTTACAAGTCCATTCACAAGACTAATTTGTAGAACAAGAAAAAATCCATGTACTATAAAGTTCTAAAATTGTTTTGAAGCATACCCTCGCCGTCCTGTAATATATGCCTGTAAGTTGAGGCAGAATGAGAGGAATTGGAAGCATTACAATTAGGATACACAATCCAGATAAACCCTGGGAAAGAAAAAGGGAGGCACAAACCAATGGGCAACGTGGCGAGCGTTCTGCCGCAGAGAAAATGAAAATGCAAGTGGGGACGTGCACGTGAGGTGGAGGGAGAGGTGTGAGGTGAACAAGGACCCGGTGGATGCAGGAGACGCCGCTGTCTCCTCCTTACACGTGAGGTTGTGTGGGAAATGGAAAACATCGTGCCGTGAGTCACCCGAAATTCATCGCACCCCTTCCCTGCCAAGGAGGAGCCACAGGCACTGCCAGGCGTGTTTATGTGTGCCCCAGGGTGTTCACACATCTCCTGAGGCTCAGTGGGAGAAGGCAGGGGATGGCACGTGGAATTGCACGCGGCAGGGTGGGTGGAGATATTATTTTAAGGCCGCACTGGCCCCAAAATTCCAACCTTTCGGTCAAAATTACCTGGGCAAGGTCTCAAATGTTGCTGTTATGTAGATCAGTATCTCACCAGTCATGTGATTCCATGGATTTCATGAACACAGGTTTGATACCTCAAAAGCATCCTATTCCTCCAATGCAAGTTATTTGTTCTGTCACAGAAATGTTAATGTTTGTAAGCCAGCTCTGTGCAAAACAAGCTGAAATGTGCAGGATAACCCACGCCTGGATCAGGAAAGGATCCACTGGTATGACTTCAGAGTGGATGGAACCGTGAAGCTGATGAGTTTGTATGAAAAAAGTGCATTTACCGTGAATCTTCTATATTCAGGGTGACATGGTGTTCTCAAAATGCATAAAAATATTTGAAAAATTCATGTTATTATTAGCACTATTATTATCAAAGGACACTTCGTTAACATTTGAAAGTCCTTCAGTGCACTTGAAGATATATTTGTTTTAGCAACTTATATAATCCCCTCCTGTTTAAAGTTTTGTTTTAAACACATACAATTATCATCTCATATGCCCTGATTCAGTAAGCACTTAGAAGCATTCCTATCTTTAACAGCATAGCTAGTCCCAGCTAATATCCAGGGAACGGAATTAGAGCTTCAGATATTAGCAAAAAGTAATGCAAATGTGAATTAAGCAACATGGTTTTGAAGTAAGTTGACTGAGGACTTTTTATTCCTTAAACCAAATGCAAAAGTTTGACAAAATATATATTAAAAAAAAATCAAAGCGGGCATTACTGATATTAATAATTATTTTTAAAGTATATAAAGTTGAATAATTTAGTCTGGCAACTTGAAGGAATTAGGCACTGTAATAACCTTCCAGTAAGGGTAGTGAAGAAAAATACTAATGGCTTTGAGGCAGAGCCATCAGCAAAAATACACTATATAAGCAAATTTAAATATGTCCATACATACATACATATATATGTATGTACAGACTTATGGACATAAAAAAAGAATGGTATTTTTGTTGGGTTTTAGCATGTAAATCACATTAATTAACATTGTTGAAGTTATCTGCATTGTAAAACATGACTATTTCCAAGCTAATAGAATTTATAATTTAAATTTACATTAAACTTTATCAAATTTATATTCGTACCTTTGCCTTTCCTGGTGTAACTTCCCATAGAGCCAAACCCACATCTAACCTGGTGCTTTGCTATGGGAAACTCTCAGTACCTCATGTCTGCCCATGAGGTGAAGGGATATTCTCTGTTCACTATATAAAGGCATACATATGATTGTGTTAGGTAACAATCTCAGCCAAATTTTCTTGAACCAGAGGAGGTGAAGCCTGAATTATTCTTATTACCCAAATTTTGTTTTGGGTTTTTCAAGGCAACTCACTTTACTGCTCGTAGAAAAAAAATAAGTAATTCCTAAAGGCAAGGTATAAGTATTAGAGTGTTAGTTGGAAAGTATTTAACAAAAGTGTCCTTTCTTTTTGAATAACTTGAATAAAGTGTTTAAATGACCTCTTCCTAACCAGAAGAGAATATAGAGAAGAAATTAAGCTTTATTGGTAAATTAAAGCCCAAATCCCATGGTTGATGAGAGATATGGTCCGTTTGAAATAGTTACAGTTTTAGACTTTCTCTTCTACAATCAGCGGGTGGAGACCAACATAATCCAATTAATTGTAATTCCCTTTTGTGGCACTGGTAGAGTGGTGAATGATATAGTAAGTCCATTGAAGTCTTATCTTTGGTCAGATAATCCAAATGGATTCATATTATGAAACAGTCCTTTATAAAAGTTCTGATGAACAGAAGTGTTTTGACTTTAGCGAACCAAAAGATAAATTCTATACAAAAATAAAATGTTTTGTCCTTGACATCTACAGGACTTGTGTGCACCTCATTTCATGTGTGAATACTTCTTTCATCAGATACTCTGCTTCAAAGAGCCCATTCATTAAAAAAAAAGTAAAATTTGTTCTCTGGACATCCTAAAAAAAACAAGGTGTGAGAACAGAGATTTACATGTATCAGGTACCCTTTATCCTTGAAAATAGTCCCATCAAAATAAATGGAGTTACAGATATGAGGAATATGTGAACAGCACTTTGAGAATTGTTTAGATTTCTATTTTTCTAATAGAAAACAAACTAATATTTCATTGATAATTCTTACAGCTGTAAAAAAACCATATATGTTTGTTCCTTTCTAGTATTGTAGGAGGACTAGGGGAATTGCTTAATTTTAGCTTGAGCTTTGATCTATTTACATTTGGAAGTCATTTACATAAAGGAAGTTATAATGATCTTTATTGTTTTGTTAATTATTTCCTTTGATTATTGAAACTCACTTACTGAGGCACAAGCTCATTGTTACTGGGGTCAGTCACAATAATATATTTGGCTCCATGCAACAAGTCAGGATTGGGTGGTATTCTTGTTTTTTGAATTGTTTGCTTGCAGACCCTTTCAGTTTAACAATCACTGGAGACAGGGCTGATTTAATGCATCACTTGTCTGATCCAGTGCTTCATACTTTGTATTTCTCCTTTCCTTTAAAGTTGTCCATAGCAAGCCCACACTACAGCAGAGTATTTTTGCTTGTAGCATGTTGAAATCTCATATTTACTAAAGGATACTGAGATGCCGTTTGTGGAAGACAACACACTAGACAATATATTGAGGTCAGATCTTTGCAGACTCTCTAAAAAATACTCTTTTCCCTTTTTTTTTTTTTTTTTTTTAATTCTCTCTCCCTTAAAGTATCTGGCTGAAATTTAATACAAAGAATTTTTTACCCTTTGGGGTACATTACATATGAAATAATTTATGACCCATGAATCACAAGAAGGCAGTGAATTAGGTTTCAGATAAGTCTGCCAAATATTACAAAACATTGTGTACAGATTTTTGGACTATGAAAAGGCTTTTGACAAGAATGGAAATAGAAGCAGTGTTAGAAACAGCAAGACGGGGAAGAACAGAACAGCTATATGACAGAATCCTAAAGCACTCTGAGTTAGTAGCACAATTAAAAAGATATGAATATGAACATATTTTTGAAGTATGAAAATGGGACAGAGAGTCATTGTCCAATTCTTCTCTGTATGAGATCTTGAGAGCCTTCAATTTATTTAAAATGTAGATTTGCAGACACTGATACACATAATTCTGATAAAATATCTGACTGTAAACGGGGAAGAAAAAAAAAAGATAAAACCCCTAAAATTAGATTGCATAGAAGCTTACTGAAGAGCAATTACACAATTTAAAAAAAATGTTAATAACAGATTTGAAGTTGGAAGGCAGATATTTACCTTGATTAATGTATGTATACACAATACACAGCAAAGAGAGGAGGATCAATCAAGTCAAAAGCAGAATTCAGAATGGACTTTTCCCTTTGAACAGAAAAATGAATCCTGAAGAATAAGTTACTGGTCTTGGCAAGTATTTGGTATTTTTGTTCTGTTGTCATTAGTCCAGTTAAAAATAAAGAGGGAAGAATAAACAGAAAAAAGAAAGTAAAGTGTGCTTTAACTATGAGGAAGAAGCTGAAGTTACTGTGCAATAAGTAAGTAGAGAGAATTAGATAGAAGGCAGAATCTCAGCACTGTAAGACAAATGTAATTTCCCCTCAGCACAGACATTTAATTTCTGTGACTTGCAGAAAGTCTGCCAAGCCCCTTCCCGGTGTTTGGGCAGCCCTGGTGCTCTGTGGGAGGGTAAGAGCTCGTTGGGAATTCCTCTGTGCTCTTTTCTTGTCCCTTTTTTTTAAACCCTGGGAGGTACCTGACTGTTTCTCTGGCCCCAAAAGAAGGAGAGATCAGGTCTCCACGCTGGGGCTGTGTCTGCCTGCTCCTACTCTTTGTTTACAAGTCACCTCCAAGCGAGTCTGGCAGAAGTATGTTGATCTGTAAACAGGTGGTCTGTTTATTCTTAGGGAGCTTTCAGCTGCATTTTGAGGGGAAATATTCTCCCTTTAAAATCATTCCTTTTCCCGCACGGAATAGCCGATCCAGCTAAATTTAATGAATTTTAAAAGTACTTGTAATTATAATCCCTTTGCAGTAATTATTGCTTCAGATCACGATGGTAGAATATGCTAACTCAGAACTAATATCTGTCATTGAACATTGTAACAGGTATTGGCAATGAGTAACGTATGAGTATCTTGGTGATAATACCTGTTTCTGGCTGCCAAAATTATTGTCCTTTCAGCACCATATTTTTATACTTCCAGTTTCAAACAGCAACTGAGAGCATAGAAATTTCCCTGGTGCTCTGGCATCACTGGCTGACCATTTTTCCAAACCTTTGAACACCTCTGCATGCCTTCATCATGTACAACCCCTGAACTCCTCAAGTGCACTGGATCTTTTTCACAGAAACAATGAGACAGTTCATCCCTTTCTTACTCTTAAGACTTTGTGGAATTAAACAAGAATGATGTGACCCAGTGTGCCCAAGTACAGAAACTTTTTCTTTTTCTGTCACAGGCTGAGGTTTAAGTTAGCAGTACTTCACTGTTGAACTGTCATTTTGGAGGACTGGAACAAGCAGCACTCTGGCTGCTTACACACAGAGATGTTCTGCATTTTAGCTAAAGTTGCTCAGTAATTTGTGCTTGGACTTCATGGAAATGGGCACTCCAATAATAAACACATGCTCAGGCACTGTAACATCACAGCTTAAATTTTCTGTTGATGGAGCATGCCAGGTTCCTCCAGCAGAGGAGGAGAAAAGCACACAAGCTTTCTTTTGCTGACTGTATCCTTGATAATTCATCAGTGCTAGCATTGGATGGATTCAGACGAGGCTGTTTAGAAATCCATTGCAGACAAAATGTAATGATTTGCTTAGCTGACATTTTCCTTGATTTGTTTAAACACTCCTGGAGGTGAAGGGCCGTGCATTGAGTTCAGGCAGGACAATGGATCTCCCAAACCTAGCAAGGGAGAGAGGAAGAACTCAACAAAAATCCACCTGAATGAGGAAATTATTGCTTCCCAAGAGTTGAGGTTTTGTTGTGCTATTTTACAGAAGTTCTAGGCAGGTTATGCAGTTTGGAGGGTGTATATAGACTGCAGTGTCAGGGCAGGATTTACCTCAGGGGGAACCCCAGCATCTTGTGCTGTTTCACCAAGGGATTGAGCTCCATGCCATAGAGTGAGAAACAATCTTCACCACCTCACAGCATCCCATTGCTGTCAGGTCTGAACATCTCTGTGCTCAATTGCTGCTCTAAATTGAGTGTTTGAAAGAAGCTGTTTGCCCCAAGAATGCTGCTGTGTGTATGCACTGGTGATCAGAAAGGCTGTGGCTTGGAAAATGCAGGTACAGCAATGGAACACCCACACCTTTCACTTTGTGCTGTCAGTCAGGAGAACAGCCCTCACAAAGGGATTTTCTGATGAAGAATTGTCCTGGTGCATGTGGAGAACTTCTCCTTGTGTCTGTTCTTTCTCTTTTTTCCTATTGAATACCATGAATGATCAGAAAAATATTTTTGATGAATATAACTATTAAAAAAAAAAAGTAAAAAGAGGTGTCTTCAAGTTGGAAAAAAGCATAATGACACTGGTCTGTTGGCCCTTTCCTGATGTTTCCTTGAGGAATTTTCTTTTCCTCTTTCAACCACAGGACTCTGTTTTGGATCTCTCAGTAGTGAAATCCCTATTGGGATGAGTGGGTCCAAAAAATTTCCCAGGATTTAAGCCAACTGGGAATTCTTTGTGCACACCCAGCTCTTCCGCAATGATTTTGCTGTGAGGGAGATTGTAAGGATTATTTAACAGTGCCATGCAGGACTTTCTCCAGAGGAGATCTCCCTCAGCTCATATACACTGGTCACTGGGATAAAAACCCCAGTGCTCTGAGGTTTCCCACACTGGAGCTGGGGACTGACATACCCAAATGCCAAATTTTCATCCCAGGGCTGCTGTGTGCAGCCACCAGTAGGGAAAAGATGGAAAGGGCAGCAACACCAGTAAATGGATCAGAGTATGAGACCCAAAAAGACCCAGTCTCACCAAAGGATTTAGAAGGTTTTTTGAGGGCACAACCTCCACAGCAGAACAGGCATTGCCAGCTGGGTTTGCAGGACTTGCTTCCCACATGATTTGGGGTCACCCATGAGCTGCAGGAATGTGGAATTCTCAAAGAAGGCAAAAACTTCTCAAGGTGGTGCTCTGGCACGTGATGGCAGCATGGGCAAGAGGCAGCTTAGAGCTGGGAAAATGCAAGCTATGAATTGTCTGAAAAGACAAGTGGAGGAGCAGGGCTCTCAAATGACTGCATTTTGCTCCTGGAGATTAGTCTACATACCAGGCAGGCCATGTGGTTAGAGGAACCACATCCATTTTCTTTCAAAACTCAGCTCCCTCTACAGCTTTGCTTGATTTTTATATTTTTATTTTCTTTTCTGGTTTTTTTTAGCTGATCTTTCCATAGATTACCTTCTTCCTTTCTGAACCTCAGAATGGCACCCTTAAACCAAAGCTGATCTCCTGTTTGGTTCTACTGCAGACATTACAAGTGCCATTAAAAATGTGAATTGTTGAAAAAGCTGAATAATAACACAGTAAAACACACATTCCCTTCACAAATGTATTGTATATCGATTTTTTTTAAACTAATAACCTTGACAAGTGCCCACACTATTTTTTTCCCCTTAATGTGGTCTTTAGATTTTCAGCCTGAGTATTAGCATAAATTTTATGGGATTTTCTGGGCATATTTGTGTCTGTATCTAAGATATATGATATCAACTGGCAGTGATGGTTGAACTAATCAAATACTACTGACAAGTTAAAGCAAATTTTTAGGACTGTGAGATTTTGAGCATCTTCCCAGATACAGTATCTCCTGACTGAAAGCAGTCCTTGACTGTCAAGTTTAAATACCAGATTTGGGACTTAATCTTTATACAAGCAAAACACCCCAATAAGAAATATGTCTGAGTAAAGCCAAAAAGCCAGGTCCTCCCCTTAAACCCAGCCTGAAATGTGTGTGTGTGTGTTTGTTTATGGCCCTTTCACCATGGCATGTGAGAGGTTCCAACCAGTGGGAACCAAAGGAGAGCCTTACACTGAATGGACTTCTATTTTCTTTTCCTTTTTTTTTTTTTTTTGACTTGGCATTTGTTCCTTCTAGCAAACATTTTTAAAAACTCTCTTATTGCTAGAGGGAAAATTGACACCCTTTGCTTTCACGATGATACATTCCTAACACGTTTCCTTGAAGAGCTGGAAATGGTGCAAAAATCTGGTAAGATAAGTCTCTATAAAGCCTTAGAAGTCAAGCATTCCACTTTAGACATTTAAGACAAATGCATGGCAAAAACAAGTTGTGTTTCTTTTTTTTTTTTTTTTTAAGGTTTCTACTTAAAGTTCTGTGCCAAAGCTACAGTACTTATACATTTTCTAAATGTGTTTTAAGCAATAAGTTGTACAACATTTTTAGAACATGTGTTAAGCTATTTCTCTAAGAATGAAGCTCTTAACAAAACATAAGCACTCTGCATGAGATCTTAGCAGCAAAGTGCTTAAAAGATAAAGTAAGAATTGGTACCATGGGAAGAACACCAGCTGTAGAGCACACAGGTCCATTATGAGAAGTATGGTAGTGGGTAGGGAGAAAATGATTTAATCAGGAGTAAAACCAATTTTATTATAAGGGCACGCAGGGGGTGTGGCACCATAGTGAGAGGGACATTTCAAAATATCTGACAGATTTCAACAATGTGAAAACCCACCCTGTTCTTTAAAGTGACAGTAAACCCCATCAGGTCTCTCTTTTTGATGCTATTGTTAACAGTTGACTGTTTAAAGCTGGCCTGCTAAGATGCTGTCGATCTAGTTCAATAGTGTGTGGCAAAATAAAAGGCTAATTGTTGAAATACGATCAATCAAATATGATCTCAGAGTCTAAAGAAGATCCCCTCTGGTAACTCATTTGAGATCAAATCATTACTTTTATGATTGAGGTAATTGAATGGGAAAAAAAGAAAGAAAGGGAAAAAAAAAAAAAAGAGGCTTGAAACCAAAGAAGCAAGCAAGACATCTAAATGAAATGCACAAGTCTGCCTTTGTTCCAGCTTTGTCTCACATTACTCCAAGTTAAGGAACTGGGTCCATTCTTTATTTGTATACGTCTCCCGAATCCAGAAATTTTGAAAGCATTTAATAACATTTATTAAATAAAAGTTGAAAGACGACTCCATTTTGAATAAGATTTTCTGCCCAAACATAGAGAAAATCATCACAGTACAGGGATCCAGTGTTGTGGGTGTCCATGTGTCTCCAATGATTTTGCCATTTTGTTTAGCAACAGTTCAGTAAAGAGGCTGCTCTTGAAGCCTGCTGAACTGCTACACATGAAATTTCAGTGACATTTAGTAAAACATTTCAGCACTGTGTTGCTTCAAATTAAATTTGTTCAGCAGTTTTCATGGTCGGCCCCCGATTTGCATTCAGACTGAAATTTTCTAAAAGAGAAAATCATATCACATGGGGGAAAAAAAAAAGCAAACTCCATTTCTGGAGTAACAGAACTTGGAGAAAGTGTGTGTCGTTTTGTGTCATTTTAATTTGGACTAATAAGGATTTGCTCTTTCCTCGAGTTTTAAATGGATTATGATCTCACTGTTTATTATGTTCTAACAGTATCACTCTCCTAGAATTAAAAAGAAAAAAAAACCCACAAAAACAAAGTCAAAGAAAAATAGAATAATCACCCAATCTTGTTTTATTTTTTATTAGAAACTCTATTTTAGCATTTAGTTTCTTTTATATTTAAATTCCTTAGCTCAGTCAAGCTTCAAAAGAAAACTTTTTTTTTTTGTTTGCAAAACAGTTTTGGAGGCACTTGTGGTTTGTCTTTAGTGTGTTATCATTTTTGACAGCTTTGCATAGCCTAGGTAGGCCAACAGGGGTCTGTCTAATATTGTTGCTGGGCAAATCTTCCTCCCAGAGATGAAAACCAAACAAAATATTTTTGAAGCAGTAAGAAGGAATTAATATCCTTTCTCTCACAGTCCTCTATTCCTTGCTGACATTACATTCAGGCAAGGAAAAAAAAAAAAAAAAAGGA
>VWYP01026952.1:7961-20087 GCA_013400435.1 Pycnonotus jocosus | reverse complement strand
AAAAAAAAAAAAGGAGAAAAGCGTTCCCCATTATTCCCTTGTACATAGCAAGGCTAACACATGTAAAGCAATAACTCATTTTCTATTGCCATGTTTAGCATATGTCTCCTGTTGGCTCAGCAAGGCCTTTAGGCCGGTCCCTTGAGCCGTCCATCGTTGGCAACTCTTAGCCCCTCGGCCTCAAAACCAAATAGCTTTGAATCATGTTGAGCTGTGATGCTAATTTTCATACTGATGCATTATGGGAATAAATGTATCTGACATACTGTGTCAATGGTACTGTCTCTTTGTGTCTCTTGGTTTGTTGTTTTTTTTTTTTTTTTTTAGCTGCATTCCTACAGGTGGGATTTCATTGAAAATGTTCTCTTCCTTCAAAAAAAAAAAAAGGGGAAAAAAAAAAGAAAAAAAACATGCACAGCACCAAACCTCTAGGTGCAGAAGGCTGTTAACGGTTGCTGATGATAGTAGGCAAACATTAACATAATAATTAGTGTCTTGTAATTGTTTCATTAAAACCAGTTGTTCCATTTCTCCTCGTGTTTTCCCAGAAGAGAAGCTGAATTTGGACGACAGCCAGTGGGAGGACATCCACGTTGTCACCGGAGCACTCAAGATGTTTTTCAGAGAGCTGCCTGAGCCGCTGTTCCCATACTGCTTCTTTGAACAGTTTGTGGAGGCGATAAGTAAGTACATCACATACAGTAGCAGCTAGTGAAATAGCCTGTTACATAAAAATAATAATAAACTTAAAAATAGAAGAGCAGGGGCATCTCAAATCTGACTTACCTTCCATTATCCGTGATCCTGGCTTTATATTGTTTTTTGAGACTGCCTTTTATGTCTTACGGTGTTTAGGTATTTAACTGGAGAGAAGGAAAAAAAAAATCAAATTATTGATCTACAAATTTTGTCTCTGCAATTTGACTGTAGTGCCTGAAATGGTTTAGGAAAGGAATTAAAAATGTGTATGTATTCAAAATATGCTAGGCTGATAATCCATATATCCCCAAACACAAGAGAGAGACTAATAATTGTGAATCACGTTAGAAGGGGCTGTCTTTATGTTAATCAGAATGAAATGCGTGTGTTTTGTTCCACAAGGTTGCAGACTCTTGCCTCGCAGTGATCACAAAAAGAATGCAAAAACATTCATGTTCTCATTTTCATATCTACCTTTGCTTGATTATTATTTTTTTGTCTAAAGTTGGCAGGCAGCAAAAGTATTTTCAAAGTCCCAGGCATTTATTTCGTTCCACGTCTCTGTGGTTTATGTGATGCAAACCCTCCTTGTATTTAATATATGCAGGTGCATTTTGTAAAACTGTATCAGCTTGGAAAAACTTGACAAAAAACCCCAGTGATTTGGGGGTTTGCTCCTGTTGGAAAGGGAGGGGAGGGAGAGGGATAGCTTAAAGGGAAAAAGCCGAGTAGGAGATTAATTAAAGATCCAATAGAGAAAATCTCTAGGAAAAAAACAAACCCAACAAAGTACTCAGAGGTCTGATTTCTGAGTGATGGGCACACGTATTTGCCATTGCTGTTAATGAGAGCTGGGCGTGCACATGCGCAGCTGCCGGGGAATACGAAACCCTTAATGTACAGCTCACTTTGATTTTATATTCATAAGAGTCTTTAGTTCAACTAAAGCTTTTCAAGACCCAGCATCAGATATAATGAGGTTAAATACATCTCACAAGATCCTTCCCTGCCCAGTTATTTGGAGGTGCAGTGCAGTTAAACGTGCAACATAAAGAATTGCATTACCTGAAATTTACTCCTGGCAGCTCACTTTCTTCTCCTTCCAAAGGAAGTCAGGTGGGGAACATCATCTCTCAAGTTTAAGTTCCTGTTGCACAGCATCTGTAGTGCTAAGAGGGAAAAACAATAAAGAATTTCTTATTGTTCAGCTTCTGTGATGCATTGGGATAAGATGCTCTTTGAATCACCAGCACCTGAACATGCCCTTCAGGTGGATTTCCATCCATCTGCTCTGCCCTTGTGGAAAGGAGGACAGGAGGTGTCAGCTCATGGGGCACAGCCTGGCAGGTCATCCACAGCTCCTATCCAGCTAATTCTGCAGTCCAGTGTTTAATATTGAGGAAGAACTTCTTTACATCAAGTGTGGCATAGCACTGGAACAGCTGCCCAAGGAGTTCATGGAGTTTCCCTGTCTGGAAACTCCAGATGTCCCTTCCAGCCCCAACTATCCTGTAATTCTGTGGTGTGTCTTCTGCCACTATAATCCACCATCACACTGGTCTTCTGTGGCTAAACACGCTCATCCTCCTCCTTATCCCTTTTTTTATTGTCCATTGGGGCATGTTTTGGCTGTGCAAACACTGTTGCACTCTGAAGAATGATACCAGGACACCATGATCTCACTCCTGTTGTCTTCTGCCCTCATTGTCTCTGCTAGTATCCAAGTCAGGATGATTTGACATCTTCTGGTGGCCCAATGGGGATATTTTTGATGGTGCAAGTACCAGGTAACCAGCTGTAGACTTGTGAATTAAGTTTGAAAGCATGTCGGGAAGAGACTGTCTGCTAAAGCATTAATATTCATGAGTGAGAAATTAATGTCCCTTTCTGCTATTTGAACTATTATTAATTCTTATTATGATTTTGAGAGCCATTATGCACATTGATAGGCTAATGAACAGCCATTTATAGAGGGATTTTAAGACAGTTTATTCCAAGGAAGGAAATGCTAGCACTCTAGGACGTGCTTTGCACTATTTCAAACCCCTAATTCTTGTTGCTTGCTTTACTGCACATCAGGGTGATTTCTACCTAATCCAACTGTCTAAAGTAAGCTACGATTTCCAATCAATCTTCTCTTTATTTGGCCTTTACTGCCATAGGATCTACAAATCCATATTCTTACCAACTCTACTTAAAAAAAACCTCTATAAACAACAATTAGGTGTTTTCAGTGGTTTTGGAGCTCTTCTGTATGTTAATAGTCCTGAGGCAAAGTAAAAAAAGCTCTTTTCTTCAGTATCATTTCCATTGCAGATGATTCTTTGGTTACTTGTGCTAATTAATTTGCCTGGTCAGTACTGAACTGCTAGAAAATTTCCTCTCTTCTCCAGTTTGTTGTGAAAAAGAGATTGTAGTATCTGTCCTTAAAAAAAATTAGAATTATTGGCATGAAGTGATGGGTGTGCACTACTGTTAGAATAATGTCAGATTGTCACGCTGGTGATATCCCTGTTCCAGCACTGAAGACTCCTTAGTCAGAGCCTTGCACTGGTTAGGGGATCTAAAAATGTGCATGTAGTAGGCAGTGACAATTTCCCAATAAAATTTATGGGGCCTTAGTCCTTTAGCTGGAGGTTTCAGGAGGAATTAGAATGCAAGAGGTGCAGTGGACTCCTTATTCTGATAATATTGTAAAGACTATATGGAAAAAATTCCATAGCAAGCCTGGTATCAATTTGCCTGGGTGCTGCTGCCATTTTAATTATGTACATGGGAACAAAAGTTTACAGTACTGAGTATTATGCAAAGCACTTGCTCTCCACCTTCAATTTCCCCTATAAATAACTTTAGATATGGCCATGCTGTTAGAACAATTTAAATATCACCAGAATATTAGAAGATAATTCAGGGTCTTACAGAATCTCAGAATTCTGCTTGCCAGGCTGAAGCTGGGTAATAACAGTCCATACAGCTTATATCAGAGAACTTATAAATGATAAATGGAAGGCCACAAGACCTCTGGCCCAATACCAGTTTTGTTTCTAGGATTTGGAAAGTAGAGTGTTTTGTTGTGGTTTTTTTTTTTAATTTTAATTTTTATTTTTTGTTTAATCCAGCAACCTTGACTGGTATTATTAGCAAGTAATTTTGTGTTATTTTGGATGAAATATGCACTTCTAAAGTGTACCCAAATTCTGTTATGAAGTCAGGTTCAGCCACACTTAAATTACTCAGTACCACAAATAGTTCTATTGATTTTCTGGAAGATCAACAGACGTAGTTCAACAGATTGTCTGCAAGTAAAATTGTGCTTCATGTGAGTAAGGTAGTAGAAGTGCCAATAACTGAAACATTTAATCACCTTATTTACGGAATTCAGCCTTCATAACCACACAAACCTTTGCCAGGATTTCAGCCACCGAAATCTACCCCTAAAATCTGTTTAGAAATATTGACAGGTAAATGTGTTAGCTGATTCTAAATCTTTATGTTGATTGAACAAGTTTTCTTGAAATGTCTCAGGCAAAGGCATGGAGAAAAAGAAATTTCTGCTACAGTCTCTGTGCAGTGAGGGCTGATATCCACAGCACAGGAAATATTTGAATATCCACCAGTCCTTCCAGATCTTTTCAGCTGGAGCAAGCTGTATAGACTGTGCATCTGTACAGACACTGCATCTGTCCAACTGCACTTAGGAAAAAACCTCACTGATATTCCACAAAGGAAAATTCCACCCAGTTCCCAAAGCTGCAACATCTGTCTCTGGTTTGGGAGGCTTGGGTTCAGGTCTTTGATTTTCTCTGCAACAGGTTGGAAAGATTACTTACTTTGGAAAGATTTTTTTCAATGAGGTCTAGTGATTATGCCTTCATTTCAGTTCCTTATCTCTAATATGAATTTAATAGGTGCCACATAAGCACTGTAGATAAACAGGAGATTTATTGTTTAAAATGCACACACAAAGGCAGATGTGTGTGTATTTATATATATAATCTATAAATAGAAATCCTTCTGCCAGAATTACGATTCTCCTGCAGACAGTTTCCTAAATGAACGTATCAGTTACTGCAGTGGGTTTCCCACTTGAGACAGATGAACAGAGGAATGAGATTAATTTTAAAAAAATAGTGTTGAAAATCTGACTTGCAGGTTTTCACATGGAATCCCTGGCCTGATACGTCTCAGGTCTCAGTGCAGAGAGCAGAAAATGTGGACTCCACGTCCACCACCAGATCTCTGGAGGAAGGACATATTCCTGAAGGGAGACTACAAGAAAGATGGAGAGAGAGACTTTGTACAAGAGCCTTTTTGTAGGACAGTGGGGAATGGATCCAAACTGAGAGTAGGTTTATCTTAGATATTAAGGAGAAATTCTTCCCTTTGAGACCCTGGCACAGGTTGCCAGAAAAGTTCTGGATGTCCCATCCCTAGAGGTGTCCAAGGCCAGGCTGGACAGGGCTTGGAGCCTCCTTGTCCAGTGGAAGGTGTCCCTGCCCATGGCAGGGGGTGGAACAAGGTGATCTTTGAGGTCTCTTCCACCCCAGATCTCTCTAGGATTCTGTGGATTGTAGGGCTCCAGATCCAATCAGAACATGTGGCTTCAGTCCTGGCAATCCCCCTGAGGATAAAGACCCCCAGACACTGAGACAAAGCAATCCCCCATCTCTGGAGCTCAGGATTTTCAGCCCTGACAGGAAAGGAAGCATTTCTTCACATGGGAAAAAGCAGAGCCATAGGCTCCTAAAGATCCTCAAAGGTCACAGTTGCAGTACCTAATTAGCCTATGCACCTTCAGGCATAGATGGCAGCTGAATAAAGTTTTTCAGAATTTAAGTGCCTAGACACCACTTAAGGTCCACATTAGATACTCATTTAATTTTTATTTTTTCAAGATCTGGATTTTTTTTTTTCTTTGATTGCTCTGATAGACCATTAACACTTTTTTCAAATGATTTCACACATATCCTTTCGATATATCAATTAAGGTCTCCTGGAGCATGCTAAGCAGAATTCTCAATGTCATTCCTATCAATCCTACAATGTTATGTGTTACCCTACTATACAGAAACTGAAGATGGTTATTTAGCATCTTACAATAGAGTTGTTTAACTTTTTTTGGTTAGCAAAAGTTGTCAGATAATTTTTTTTACAGTTTTGCTGGTCTGTGACACTGGTCTTTACTGGTTTGGTCTGACAAAATCTATGAAGGCAACAGAGCAAAGCAGTAAATTCTTTTTCCATAGGAATCATAGACTTATTTTAACCTTCAACAGCTACCAGTGCCCTCCATGCTGGTCAGGTGTCTTCAGCATTTCTGGCAACAGTAAAAAGGTTTTCTCTGACTTTTGGCTCTAGTTCTGCTTCACTAGGGGCCCCCAAGAACCCACTGCCTGTGTGTCTCAAGACAACATGTTGCAGAAACTCCCATCTATCTGGGCAATGATCACACTTTGGGCTTCAGCAGACCAGAGCAAATTTTGCACTGAATAATGTAACTTTTGAGGAGTTTGCACAGAAGCTGTCTGCACCAAAATCAGGCAAAAATTTAAAAAATAAAAAAAAAACAAACCCAAAACTTGTGTCAGGAGGCAATAAACAAGTCATCGATACGTAACCCTGACCAAAGAACTGGTTGAAAATATAATGTAGGAAGGACCTGCTCTGAGCTACTATGCAGTGTTATGAAAATAGTAGCTGGGAAACAGAAAGGAAGCAAATAGATTCATTTATTCTGACAGTCATAACATCCTTGTATCATCTTGGTGGAAAGTTACAAAAGATGTCTAAAGAGATTTTCAAAAGACATCTAAAGAAACCTCACTCGAGGCTCACAAAGAACAAGGCTCAAGGCCAACTCGTCTTGGAAAGACAAGTCAGCATATTGCACTGTAAGAAATCCATGACAGTCTCTTAACATCATCACGTAATAGGTTCCTGAGAAACCAAATCTTATCAGTCTCTGGCATTATGCAAATTTCTGTCATAATCTCAATCTGTGGGCTTCGAGTCCTAATCAAACTGCCTTCAGATTCACAGTTGGCGAGCCTCCTATTGAAATCGTTTCTCTATCCTCCATTTACTTGTCCAAGGAAGTTTTGGGGCTTGGCATGGCATCAGAAAGCCTCAATTTCATGTGAACATGGTGATTTATAAACAAATCCAAGGTTACCACAATATATTTCACATGATACATCATAATTAATACACTTTCTTGGCCAAATTTAAATATCAGAAGACAGTAGAGATCCATAAACTAATGTGAACAGAAAAAAAAAAAAAAAGCCCAACTGTGTAGAAACAAGAAGTAATCGAAAGTTAAGGTGCACGTTTTTAAAAACATTCTTTTTAAAAAAGGAATAATTTTATGAGTAGCATAATCTCAGGGATACCCAACCATGCAAATGTATGAATATGTGTGTGATATATACATTCTCCCAAACATAATAACAGCAAAAAGTAATAGCAGCTCACTCAGAGTGTGGTACTGGGCATTTTCAGTGGGGTTTGAATAGCATTAAATCCATTTTTGAAATATCCTTGAAGCCTTATCTGGAAAGGTGTGTGAATTTCTGATTCAATAATCATTAAATGATATTGGCAGAGAAAGAAAAAGCTCTCACATTTTAGAAGAGATGTTAAGATGATGCAGGAGACACAGAGACTACCAGAGAAGGTTTCTAATCTATGGGTGTTAACAATATACAGAGTAAAAGTGTATATGACCATCCTGAGTGAAACAAACGAGTAAAAGAGAATACAAGCAAAAAATATTTAAATATATTTAAGCTGTAACATTCCCAGCATTATATATATCATATTCTAGCACAGTCTCCACTTAAATTCAAGCCAGTAATAAAGAATATCTCCAGTGAAGATCTAAATGGAGGCTGTTGTATTTGCAATAGCAGCAGACTGGTAACCAAAGAGCTTCACTCCAGGCTTTTGTTCCCAGGAGGTGTCAAGGAACAATATGTCCTGGTAACCTCCCAGCTCTTTCTCAATGACCTTTTCTTCACAGTTGCAAACTGTTTCTGCTCAACAGCATTTTTAAATAGATCTTTTCAGGTCTGGAAGCAACTCATTTAGGAAAAAAAAAATAAAATTGGAGGTCAGGTCTTTGAATAGATTTTTTTTTTCTTTTGAGGTGTAAAGTAGCCCAACTTAAGAAATTAGGAAATGTTAAGAAATAAAAGAAAGAAATTAATAGGTAAGACATTTCTTCTTTCTATTTTTTTTACTTGGGAATTTTTAATTAAGATGTTGGAAGAGAAATGAAAACAGAGCCTACACATGAAAATTTACTTTCTCTGCAGGACTTTTCCCTGTGAGGGATGCTCAGGTAACACCTGTCTATTCTGCCTGATTCTAGATTGGTTTTAGGTTTTATTGTTCTAAAAAATGAGCCTCTAGGTTTAAAACAAGATAAATTGTGATATTTCCAAATTCTTTTCTTTGGATAGTACACAATTCTGCTAAAAAATAACATTTCATAAAACTCTTAAATGTGCACCAAAGCAAAATTGTAACAGGATCTTCCATTTTGTAAACTTCACCTGACACGGTGTTCTGATGATCCCATCAAATGAAAGAATATTTAAATTATATGCAATGAATAAAATTTACCTTTTGAGAAAAAGAGGAGACCCTGCAGAACCTCACTCAAAGGACTACACCAGTGATGAAAATCGCCCTAATGTTACATGGACAGAAAAACAGTTTAATTTGCTCTTATAAATATGGTGGAGGCTTTCCAATTATCATCAAAGGAAATGAGAAAGTTTTAAAAGAATCTGTACTTGGATTTTTCTATCATGCAAGAGTTTGCGTAGGAGGGACATATCCTCCCCCAGCTTAGTCTTTTTTGTTATTACAATTATAATTTTTTTTTAGCATAGCAGAAATTTTATTGCGGATGCCTGGCCTGTCTCTTAACTCATGCTAATTATATTCATAATTAAATGTTAAATAAGAATTGACTAGGCCAACTGGCTTGCACAGGTGTTTGTGATATGAATGGTTTAATGCTCCCACAATAAATTATTGGATACAAATCTGCAGTAATCTACATAGAGAGAACCCTTTTCAAGAACTTTGATGTACATGGTAGGTCCAGCACCGTGCTTTGAAGCCAGGGTTTGCAAGCAGCACTTAAAACCAGCGTTTTTTTGTCTAAACTCTGATTTGTCCTTGACTGCATAAGCACTAAAATGGCTAAAAGACATTTTGTTTTTTGGGTTTTTTTTTCTGGGTTCTTACCTGCCATGAGATGCAGGTTCTCAGAGCATTAATATTTAGGGGAAGGTGAATGCTTGGTGGAAATGTCATCCCCCATTTCAGCTTGCAAAATAGCAGTTTATATTTGTGACTCATGACCAGATTAATCATGGAGGCTCCAGAAACTCTCTGTTAACTTTACATCCATTGCTGGTTCTCAAAGGATGGAGTCAAACACTTGCAGATGGAGAAGGACTGGGCTTTCACTTTGTCCCTCTCAGACTTAATTTTGGGGCATGGAAAATACTCTATTAGTCTAATTTAAATTTCTTCTGTGGTTAAGAGACTCTTTTTGTAGGAGAAGAGCTGGCACAGCTGCCCAGGGCAGTGATGGAGTCCCCATCCCTGGAGGGATTTAAAAGTGGTGTAGATGTGGCACTTGGGGACATGGGTTAGTGCTGGACATGGCAGCGCTGGGGAAACGGTTGGTTTGATGATTTTGAAGGTCTTTTCCACCTAAATGATCCTGTGATTCTATGAAAGAAAGGGCAGAAGGAAGAATAAAGCCAATTTGAGAGTCTTTATCTGGGTTAACATATGAGAAACCCATGGAGAAAATCAAAGAGGAGAGAGTGGTGAAAGAGAAACTGAGAAATCCAAGTGATAGCACTGGGCAGGAAAGGGTTGGAAAAAAGAGGGAGGAGAGCTCTTTAGTGACTGTGACAAGAACCTTGTAACCTGGAGTGTTTGGGGGAGGCAGGGGGAGAGGAACTTCTCCTGAGGGTTATCTGGAGCTCTTGACAAAGTGAGAATTGGCACTCTGGGTTCGAGGGGAAAAATGTTTCATCAGGCTTGTGAGTGAAGCTTCCACTTGGGGAAAGTAATAACAGGAGGAGAAGCAGCCTATAATGCCCCAGTTACACAATTTCAGAGGTGCAAAAATGGAAGAAGTGACGTGGGGAAAGTGGGAATAGAAGACCAGGAAGGGAGGGAGAAGGAGAACCTCCAAGAACAAGAGAAGGGGATGCTGAAAGCCATCACCCACTGTGCTGTGCTGTCTTCCTCCCTGCTTACACCTTCCTACAATCCAGAAGACTCCACCTTTCCAAAAAAGAGTAACACCACACCTCTGTGGTGTGAAGATATGAAGCAGCAAAGATTAGCATGATAATGTCTAGATGAAAAAAAAAAAAAAAAAGGAAAGAATGGAGTTGTTCTCTGGTCCTCCCCACATAGATATTTGAGGACCTGGTACATTGTTTGAAGACCTAGACTACTGCAGCTGTGGAATTCAGAGTAGGTACTAACTTTGTGGAGTATTTCTATGCATTCTAAATGTTTCAAGAACTGGCTAAGGGGAAAGTGCAGAAACTTAGCCTTCACACTTAGGACTATGAAAAACCTTTGGGTGAGAATCTGGTAGATGAAAAATTAAGTCACAAAACCTGTATTTTTTCTGTACCTTTATCACTGAGTAGTAATCATTCAGAAAGAAGTTACAGTAGTTCATTTTTTCTAGAAATGTTCTAGAAATTATTTGGAATGGGGAAAGAAAGGCTAAATTAAGAGTTCTAAAAATTCCACAAAGTGGGCAGGTGCAGAATCAAATCACCGAGGGTCACAAAAGCCACCTTAGAGTTTACCACAATAGCAGAAATACATTAAAGAGCATTAAAAAATACGTCAGTGCAAGGAGCATAGTAGCAGTAGCACTGTTCACAGAATGCTCACTGAATTTCACAGAATGTCAGAGGAAAGTTAAGACACAAGTTCAGGTCAGGGCCAGATTTGGCAGAGTGGAAGCTCCCCTTCCCTGGAAGCACCACCCCATGGCACTGTTTGACACAGGCCTGGCTGCCCAACTCCCATTTTGAATTCCCCTGTTCCCCACAGGAAATGCAATTGCAAACTGAAATACTTTGGGAAAGTATTGATGTCTCAGTGTGAGGGTAGGCTGGTGTTCTTACCAAGGCTGGGCCAGAGTTCAAAGTTAATGGGATTTATGATGCCTCTTGAGGGACACAAATTGTGAAGAAGTAGAGCTGGAAGGCTGGGAAATGTGGCTGCAGAAAGGCACCCCCAGCAGCTGGACTCCACCAGCTGTACCAGATAACAGCTAAGAGGGAAGTCAAGAAAAGTGACAAAGAGTGTGGGAATGGGAACATTGAGCAGGGCTGCACATCCTCTTCCTAAATGGGTGTCAGTGAGTGTGTGGCCCTGAGGCCACAGGAACTCATCAGACATGACTTTTAATTTTAAGGATGCTTCTTTGGACGCAGGGATATTTGCCCAATCCTGCCTTCTGCTGATAGTACAGGTATGCAATTTGAATTGCCCACAACTTTGAAATAAAATACAATTTGTCTCAATTCCTGGAGAATGAAACTGCTCCCTTTGACTCCCTTCTACATGAAATCCATGACCCTGTGAACCCTTGTGGCTGCTGGTGCATTTTGGCCCCAGCACTGCCTGGGAAGGCAGTACATCACACAGATAATCTCGTTGAGATCAGGAGCACCATCTCACTCACCAGCAGCTCATGGCCTGACTCAGGCACTGTTAAACACTTTTCAGTGATAGTGTTAACACTGGGAACAAAACCCTGCAATCCAGGCACAAACCCTCCTCACTGAGGCGTGCTTAGATGGCCAGAAATTCAGACTGTGTTGGTCACTCATGCCAAACAGAGCTGGAGCAACCAGAAAGGACTTGCAAACCTTTTGGAACCCCAAAATGTGCCTGAGAGCTGCAGAGCTGTGGAAGCTCATGCAGAACACCTGCTGCTTGTAGCTCTTTATCAGGAGAGCCCCGGGAGCAAGGGAAATATTTTCCATGCTGGCACTGCTACCATGTCTTGTAAAGGGAAAGAGCTGCACACACAGAGGAGTGAGGTGGCCAGGGCTAAACCCCAGAGTGATTTGCACAGTTTATCTTCTCTTAAAACTCCTGCAGGTGCCATTGAAAGTAGAAGGATAGGGAGGAAATTGGAATAGAGAGGAAATCCACAGAGTGTCTACTTACCAGGAGGGCAAATAAAGTGAGTGTACAAGCTGCAACTTCTTCCTTGTTCTCCCCTAACTTTTTTTTTTTTAATATATATTTCCATTTTCTTCTTTTTTTCTTTCTGGTCTTTCATCTTTTTTGTTCTTTTGGGGTCCTTTCCTTTCCTTTCCTTTCCTTTCCTTTCCTTTCCTTTCCTTTCCTTTCCTT
>VWYP01026951.1:81477-93814 GCA_013400435.1 Pycnonotus jocosus | reverse complement strand
GACTTCCTTCCTGCATGATATACAAAATCTTTACCTGATTCTAAGACATTTTGGATTTACTAGTACAGGCCTTATGACTTATGTACTGCATACTACTCAACCCTTTACCCCTTACAGCCCTCTTACTTTCCTTATCAAGTTCTCTGTGAGGCTGTAGTTTCCTTCATGGAACCCTGTATCTCCTCAACATCTCTTTTAGCTTATGCATTTAATATCCATGTGAAAAAGTATACTTTTTTTTTTTTTTTCTGGGAAGGAATTTGTTGTAAAGAGAGATTAAAGTCAAAATTTTATAGGTACGGATGTTTGGATATTCCTTCCCTTGTATTTAACAATTTACAGTATACAAAGTGTTCAGAGCACAATGTTGTTAATTTCTGGTACTGCCAGCTTGTCACTGCAGCAAACTGGACCTCCAAGCCCTCTATTGAAGAAATGAGGTGCCTGATTCTGAGGTTAAACATCAAGGAAAGGTTCCATTTCAGGTATCCATGCCAATCAAAGAAATAGAATACCTTTTTCCAGGATCCTTGTCAGTTGTTCAGATTAGAGGTGTTAATTGGATGCTCCTAAATCATTTTCCTAAAAAAAATTCCTTATTAATTATCTTCAGTTTTAAAACTTTTGTATTGAAAGAGTTATTAAACTGATAAACAATAGTCTCTTTTACTCTAAGAACTTTGTTTATCTTTAGTATGGGTTTATATTTTGCAGTAAATGAGTCAAAGCACCTGTGAAAAAATATTATATAACTAAATAGTTTGAAAAGGAATGGTATATGGCATTTAATATACCTCTGCATAAAGTAATCTATATTAAAGTGGTTTAGAAAAACATATATTTGTTACTGTTTAAGGTTGCAGTCATTCTTGTAGGTTTCTTTTCTGGTCAAGTTTCTTTTTTGGGTCAGGATTTCAAACATCATGAAGACAAATTAATTGATAGATCTTATGTTTTGTGGTTAGTAGAGATGAAGGACATCTAAGGTCGAAAATATTGATATGTGATAAAACAAGGATTACAGGTTAATGTATTATCTGATTGCAGGTCATGTTAGGCAGTATTAGAAACTGTGTCTGATTTACTGCTAGAAAGTTTGAGGTTTGTAGGGTAGGCTGAGGATTTGTATAATGGAGGGGGTATTTAGAATATGTTCGCTTCACTGTTCATGGTGAGCAGCTCAAAATTATTTAAGTGGAGATTAAAGACAATTTCCAGGGGAAAAAGGAAGTGTTTACTACTTGTCTATCCAAACAAAAGATAGGAAGAAGACTGTGAATGAAGGGTTCAGGAATACCCTACAGACAATGTGACTTATTTTGCTAGCCACTGTGTTAGAATTAGATTTGAATTAAATATTATGAAAACACGTCCTCATTAATGGGCCTTGTTTGCCCTGTGCAGGTACAATGAAGGGTAGTGATATCATAGTTAAGTGCCTTCAGCTATGAACCAGGCAGGAGGTTCTGGCAAATGATCAAGTACAAGAGACAAAACAGGCTGGGCCACTGGAAGATCATGTTTTGTCACCATACTGTGCTAGTAATTTTGTAAGTTCATTTTCAGGGATGTTAGAGGTAAAAACCCCACTCTTTTTTATGGTGCTCTCCAAATGATTCAAGTTAACTTATATAGTTTCTGCAGACATGATACATAAGCCATATATAGAACTGGAAATTGGCAACAGTCTAATTTACAGATGTGCTTCAAATCTGAACTAGTTTATTATATAAGCTTAGTATTTAAACAAACAAACAAACAAACAACCTTGGATTACATGATTAATTACCATTACTTGACTCATTGTCACTTTAGAGAGTGTAGGTTTTGGACCCATTGAGAAGATCGCAGAGTCTTCACGAATCCCACAGAACAATTTTAGAAGACCGTGAATTTGAAGCCACCTGACCTGAGGAATAGGACATCTTTTCAGCTGTTATGAAAAATATGTCTAAGGCTAAACAGTAGATCCTTCTAAAACTGATCATAAGGTTGGAATGTTACAGCACAGCAGTCAAGTCATGAACTTCTTTATTTATGGAATCACTAAAATACAGATCTTTCTCCTCCCACAGCTAATTTATAATCTAATAGGACTTTGTCTGTTCATTATCTTGTGTATCATCTATAGGTCAGTAATTCTGGCTTACTTTGATTCCATTTTCTGTTTGATATACTGCAGACAGCTGTAAGTACTCCAGGTAATGATATACTTAACCCACGTTTACCTCACTGAATGATTCCTAATTTAAGTCACCTTTTAACTGTAAGTAATACCAAAGCCAGCTGAATCACTTCCATGAAGCTACTGTCCAAACAACAACAACTCTTAAGCACACATATTAATACTTCTTAACACAGTTCTACTCCTTCAAGTCTATATCTTGTCCTGGTTCAAAGATCTTTATCCAAACAGGTTTAATGAATTTAAAATAACAATTTATGTTGCACAAAGTACCATTTGAAAACACTAGTGTACATAATTTCCTAGGAAAAGTTAATAGCAGTACATGTATCTTATTTATATGAAAATAGTGTAAAACAGAATAGAAGAAAACATGTAAAATAAAAGCACTTAAAATAAAATTTTATTCCTCTGTATAGTAAATGTCCATGTCTGTGAAGATATATCATCATATATATAATGGAGCAGATAGATGAGTTAATAATTTAAGAATAAAGCTATTAACTATAAAACTGTACCATTCCCTTAACTTCCAGAGAAGAATCAGATTTCCTTTTAATGTAATGTTTTCAGAAGTGTGTCAGTTTGGGCGAGATTCAGTACAGGTATCTCAGAACTATTTATGGTCTGGGAATATCTAAACAATACATTCAGTAGCAACTAAGTGCCTTGGTTTATTCCAAACCAGCTCTTTAATATTGGCTAACTGAGCAGCACTCCAGCTCCACTGAATATATGGGTTGTGTCTGGAGCCTAGACACCTAAATCTCCTCTAGACACCAACAAAGAAATGCCTTAATCTGGAGCTGATTTTCTTCTTTTGTGTGGATAAAATTCTTACAGAGTGTCTATGCCTGTTCAAGTGATTCAAACAGAAGAAATTCTGATCCTCTATCTAAACATTAATATAATTAGGGGGGAAAAAAGTCTTTTTCCACCCTCTTACCTAAAAAAATCCTGGAATGAAGTCTATACTGTTTATGAATCTGGTAGAATTTGAGCTGGAAAAACAGAATCATTCTTGTCTTCTTTGTTGAAAGTCCAAAATTTCTATTACTCTTAGGATGAGTAGCAAGAAGGATATTAGCTAATATTTAAAATTCAAAAGGAAAATGCAGAAAGAAAGGAAAAAATCAAGCCATGAAGAAACAAAGGAAAGAGGAAAAATAAATTTTTAAGAAGATTTTCAATAAAGACCAAAAAAAAAGCAGATTTTGAAAGTTGAAGAGAAAAAGCCACCCTGAAGAAGAACATATTTTCTAATTCTCTTCAGGTTTATTCTCACAGTCAGTTTTTGAAAAAAACTCTCTATGCTGAAGGATAAAAGACCTGGTCTTTTGGATGTATGTCTGAGTAGGCCACAGAGAAGTCCGAAAACCTCTTAAAGCAGAGCTTTGAAGAGAGGCTATCACAGGATAATATGGGCTGGAAGGGACCTCAGGAGCTCTCTAGCTCACCTTACTGCTGAAAACAGCTGTGAGACCAGACCAAATTCTCCAGGGAATTGTGTAGTGAGATCTTGGAAGTCTCTAAGTGTGGACGTTTCTTTGAGTATCTTCCTCCACTACTTGACTCTCCTCCTTGCAAAATACATTTGTCTTTCTATCAAGCCAGTTTCCTTTTATTCCTGTTGTTTCTCATTCTCCAGCCATGCGCCACCTATCCAGGTCTTAGGTAAAGATGTTAAAATATCCTTTAAAAAAGATACTGCAGATGCCCAGGTGGAGAACTAGGTTTTGTAGGCCAGCCTGTCCCTTCCTAATTTAAGTCCCTTCTTGACAAAAGCCTATCTCTCTGCTAAGATGACAGAATGTCAAGCAGAGAAGGAAATCTGATCTGTACAAGATTTCTGAGTGAGAGATATGGTGTATTATCTCTCTCCACCTTTATAAGCTTTCCTTGTGATGCCAGGAATAGCAAGAGTTTATTTCTTTGCTCTTTACTCACTCTGCCTGTCAGGCTCAATAGTTCCTGCCTCTCCCTCTCATATACTGTTCTTAGTCCTCCATTTATAGCATATATTACCATACTTCCAACAAAATCTAGGATCTACATTGTTGCTGATGATTGCTTTTATTTCATGTTTTTTCTGTGCTTTCTTTTCCTCATTAAAGTGTAACTAATATTCTCTTATATAATTTCTCATTTCCTTGTATTTCTCCATCTGACTCCCACTGATCTCCACCCTGAAATGCATTAAGACATTTAAAGTAGGGTATTCCCAACAGTGAACAGCAGTTTGTTTGAAAATACTCCCCATAACTTATGAACAGGGGCTTGAGAAATAATAAAATAATTTTTAATTTTATTGCTGTTGATGAAACCATACAAATAAGGCATAGTTGCTGAAGAATTCACTCTATCTCACTCAAAATACTTACACAATAGCTAGTCCATTTAAGAAAAAGCACTCTCATGTCCCCCAGCTGTGTGGTGTGATTCAGATTCTGTGTTTTTAAAATCAAGTGTTGTTTACACTTCAGAGATAGATGTTGCTTCTTTCTCTATTCTATGCCTAAGGCTTTCCAGGACAACAGCCTTGCCTTTTCTGTGGAATACAGCACACTGCAATACTGATTATATTTTATCTATTAGGTGAATAAAGAAAGAGTTTTGGTGTCAAAGGCTGCTAATCTAGCAGCTTTCACCAGTGGTACAATTAGCTGAGAAATCATAAGCCTATGAAAAAAATAGTAATAAAGTTTTCCATGAAGGTTTGTCACCTCCTTTGAACACTTGAAAAGAAGAACTATGTGGGGAAACTATTTAAAATCAGATTGAGTAAACAGCTGGCATATACTACATTTCAGGAAATAATTTTCCTCTCTATAACAGAACTATTGTTTTTCAGTTTTTGTGGAGATGCTGATGTCTGTCCACAGCTTTCTTGTCAGAAAATCATCATGCCAGCATCAAAATCGAACCGGAATCATTCTTTTTAATAAGAAAAATCTATCCAGGTTTGCAATCCAGCTGCCTTTAATAAAATATATGTTACAATTATTTTAAACCTAAATCATTTTGCCTTTGTCCCTGTGGGCCTTTGCATCATTTCTGCATTATCTTCCCACACCACACCACAATCGTTTCTATTGTAAGTCTGCCACAGCACCACAGGCTTTGTCCTGATCATGCTGATAATATGCAAACATTCCTGTTGCTAATTCTGATTTCAATTAAGTAATACTGAAGGAGACTCCAGGGCCTCAGACAAAGGTCTCCTCAGAGCTGACTTTAGCGCACAGACTTTTATCCCACCAAGGTATTTTATTATTTTTGCAATAGGCTCCTCTGGACTCAGTTGCTTTTCATTTCTGGCTTCTCCTCTCCCCTCCTGAAATTTTGAACAGTTCAATGAGAGTCTACTGGGGAAAAAACAAAACAAAACAATACAAAACAAAACAAACCAAACACTCAAAAAAAACACAGAAAAATATGACACCAGATGAAAAGAGGGTTAGAAAGCTCAGCAATTCGCACAACAATCAAATTCTGTGTCTAGATTAGAGGCACAGCAATCAAGTTAATGTTATAACCATTAATAATATTCACATAACACCAGAAAAACAAATCTTATATTTAGGCATAGAGTATGATTAGATTAATCATTGGAATATGATAGATTCTTAACCTAACTCGCAGCACCAGACAAAGGCCTAGAGGTAAGAGGCTTTTACTTAAAATAACTTTGTTTCACAGGAATTGCCATGGAGAGGACAAATACAATTATAAGCAAGTTACACAATCATCTCTAAATTATTAGGAACAATGACCACTTATTTGCCATATGACACAATTATGTCAAGTGCTTGTAATCCCAGCTTTTCAAAAGCTTAATATTGATGAACTTAATTTTCTCTGTTGTTCAGATAAATAAACTGACACTTAGAGTATGCAATAACCCAAAAAATACTCATGGACCTCAACTATCAGTTTTTGTTCATGGTCTCATGACATTTGTGTTATCTACATTTTCTGTACTACTCAAGTATTTAACAATGATACAATGAAAGAACTAAGTTTAAGATTTTTGGAAGCTTTATGACAGGAACTTTAGACTGGTTGCTTTACTCTTTGAATAACTTGCCTGAGCACAATTAATGAAATTCCTGCTAAGAAACAGACACCTTTGTCAAATTTCTGTTTGTGGATAAAATTACTCATCTGCATAGTAATTCTGCAGTGCTTCTTTGCCATCCAATTCTAAAAGCTAACACACACAGTCTCATACAAAGCTGGAAGTGGAATAATTCCTGTCTCCTGTTTATAGGCAAAATGTGATTTTCATCACATACTTCAAGGTAATTTTCTTGTACATTTTTCTGAGAGTGTTCTATATGTATTTATTAATACTTTAAACATTTCCTGTGGGAGAATGCTAATCATAGCTAAATCAAGTCTTTCCTCCCACCACCTGCTGAAAGTGGAAAAAAAAAGTCGAGCAAAATGGAACTCCATAATTGCTGTTGGAGAGTAGTTCTTTCCTTATGATCAATAAGAGACGCTTCCAATCATGCTTTCCTACAATATAAGAACATTTCTTTCGTTGTCTTTTTTTTTTTCCACATCTTTCTTGCACTATTTTCCTTTACTTTTTTTACCTCACATTCAATTCTTTGGACCTCAACTCTTTGGCCTGATATGGTTCAAACTGATTGCAACAAACTGATGGACTTTGCGTCCACAAGATATTAGGTATTGTTTACATGTGTTAATTATTTGGATTTTCCTGAGGTGATTAAAATCAGTTCTCTGCATTGCTGAACTTCCAGTTTAACACTGTATATGTCTGCATTTTGTTGTTTTCTCATCATCACTGGTAAGCTGACTGGCATTGTAAAAATTCATGTGACATTCATTTGAGCTGAATGATGTTAACTTGTGCCTATATAATTTTCAGATATAACTACAATTTTGAAAATGTGGTGCCTGTACTCATTGGTATTGGCATTTTCTTTAAAATTATATTCTAACAATTCTAACAACTTCATCTTTTTTATCATACTCTCTATTCTGACTCTTTTTGTTGAATCATTTTAGAACAGAAGTCAGGAATTTTCAGGATTTTAAAGTTCTATCTAGACATGCAACAAGTTAAAAAAACCCTAAGAAATAACCCCCAAAACTCCTTCCTCTTCAACTACCTTTGGAATTAAAAATACCATTATTGTCAAGAGGAAATCTGGACTGGATAAAAGAAGAGGGGAAGACCGAAGTAGGTTTTATATTGTATACACAGGGTATAGTACTGTAACAGGCAGATTAAATATGTTCCTGCTTCTATTTACATCAAAGAAAAAATGTTCTTTGGAATGCAATTTGGCAGAATCAGGACCAAAGATACATAGACAGGCAGGACTGTGATAAAATATGGAGTCAAATGATAAATTGCATTTACCCTGCACTTGTGACCATCTCCCCTGATCAGCTCACCAATCTGTCTTGCTTAGGGCTCTTTTTGACATTACAAACCATAAGCAACTTCAAATGCATTCCAATTTTCTTTTCTAAAGCAACATGTCATGTCCTTTCTTCCCAGAATTATCCTAACCCAAAAACTTGTGGCAAAAAAGTTTTTTACATTTTTACAGTTTTCTCTTTTACAGTTTTAAGGAGCAAATTTTTATCACTGCTTCTGGATAACAGGTGTGGATGCATACATACAAAGAACATAATTTGTGAATTTTGATAAGAATTAGACTAATCCTGATTTCAGTGTGCAAAGAAAATATTTAGTAATTTGCCAGAATACTATTTAAGTTTTAAAAAGCAAATAAATGCAATAAAGTGTATAACCAAGCAGACTGAACATCATTTGTCACATGGTGGAGGGATAAAGCTGCAAATGATATGATAATCAACACATTTTTCCCTTTCTTTGCTTTGAGTGAAAAAATATTCTTCACTTGTTTTTCTTGCTGTGGCTCACAGACAAAAATCCTAACTATTCATGCCACTATCTTCATAATTTGGTGAAGGTGTTCAGGGGAGCTTTACATTAGCTAAAAAATGGAGAATTCCAACTTCCAGATCAGTCTACGCACTTGCATTATGCACTATGCACTAATAAATTGTTATGGTAATTGTGTAGCTGCAAATTGTGAGCCTCTGCAAACAGAATCAGTGAGGACCTTTTGTTTCTTTCTGGTTTAGTCTGTTTATCTGTTATAAACTCGAGATAAACAAGATTTTTGAAACATTTTGCAAAATCCTTTTTGAATTTGATGGGATATTTTATCAACTATACAAGAGAGTATTTTCATGCAAAACATGGGCAGGTGTCCATTTCAGAGTAACGCTGTGTGTAGACCTCATGAATGTTTACCAATAAGCTACCTCCTCATAAAATGGTATGTTGCCTTTTAATATTAGCTTTACATATAACATTGTAAAGCACTGTTAATGTGAACTTTTAATACCACTTCATGCTGGGTAAAACCTGCATACTACAAACCTGGTTAGTTCTACAGTATAATGTTTTAGCTTGCCTTAGCCATATTAAGCAGCTTTTCAGGTGAACATGAACTTTATCTCTGTTGTTGGGCACAAGAGAATGACTGGAACACGTAAGACACAGAAACAGCTGTGGATTTTCTCTCTGAGAAAATATGTGCAACACTATGCAATAACCTACATTCTTTATACCCATGGCTCATAAAATTTTATGAACACAATGTTTTGTAAAGGTTAGTATAATTAGATCACATAACAATATTTAATTCTCTGTGGTGACTCTACACATCATATCTATGTGTCACTGTATGTTTTGAATATGTCTGGTTTGAAATCTACGGTTTGCCTGCCCCTTTTTTTTTTCCCCATCCAGGCAAACTGGCTACTAAAAAGTCTACTACTTGTAACAGGAGGCAAATGACACCCCAGAAATTGTAATTTCTAAAAATGATTAATCTAAGATGACCTGAAAATTAATTTTCAATCATCTAATTTTTAACACTATCAGTTTAAAACTGGGAGAATATTTCACTTTCCGTCCATGACTTGGATTTTCAAATTCCTTTTCAAATTCCTTCCAGGAATCCTCTGCACTTACACACATATGTTTCTTTGTTTTCACACCGAAGTTCAAAAGAAGCTCATTCTGGGCAAGTTAAACAGAATTTTGATGTTGAAGATTCCTAACTAAGTTGTAAAAGACAAACCACTGCAAAGTATATTCTGAAATTAAGGTCAAATGTATAGGCCAAACAAGGGGGGAAAGGGGGGAATATAATGCTCTTCTTCCAATTCTGTAATAGTTGTCTTATGTTTAATTATATTTAAAGTAGTTCATGCAGTAAAAGTTAGGTTCTCAGATCTTATGAATGGTGTTTTCTCTTTCCCAAGTTTCATCAAATGAGGACACAGAAGTGATGATGTGAAGTTTCTGTTATGGTGGCCTTTTACTGGTCCAGGAAGAGATGCCATTAAGTAATTTTTAAAAAGAAAATAAACTGCTAGTAGTCTAGCAAAAGGATACCTTCCCACTTTTGCAGTTCACTTTGATGAAAAAACTGGGCTTTTCTGAAACTCTCAGGGGTCCAAGCCCAGATGATCAGACCCCTTTGAGTTTCCTTAGGACTCAGCCCCATGGCGACTTAATGGAGAGAGGCACTCTTGATCCAGTTGTCCAAAAAGGAATATTAATAACATGAGAACAACAAGCAATAAGGAAAGTGTCCACTGTATAGGAGTGAACTGGAACAAAGCAGTCACAAGGGGCCAAAGGCCAAAGGCAGGGTCTTGGGTCAGACAAGGGCACTTATGCACCCCAGTGTGGGTGGGCAGTTAAGGTGGGATCTGAAGGAAGGGTCCAATACGAGAGAACAATTAGGAATATTAAAATTCCTGCACCAAAAGTCAACCTATGGTAACACAAAGAATCAACAATTTTCTAGTAACAATTTGCATAGAGAGCATGTGAATAAACTTCTTGCTTGTTGCATTTTGAATAGGATTTCCCAAGACATTTTTCCAGGGTTCTCTTCTTCTCCAGGGAGACCACCTCTACACTTTTCTTTCTTAACATTGTGTTGATATAAGGGTTCTTGACTATGATCATCACTTAACAAGGTGTTCTTAAGGACCTAGTGAATTGTTGCTTCTAATAAATCCTGTGTAGTTTATCAGCTAAGAGGTGAAGGACTGAGATGATGAAAAAGCAGAAATTTCAAGTAGCAGATTCATTCCACAAAACATTATTTGTAAGGCATAAAGCTCAGTTCTAGAAACTAAGGAAGATTAAACATGCCATTAATGTGCTTTGCCTCTGAGAATACTACCAAATAGTCTTGAGGCAGGGACATGCATATTTGGAAAATCAAGAATTCACAAAAACAGATACAAAAGCCGTATAAACAGTTTGAAAATATTATATACAAAGTGTATATGGATTTAAGAGCATTAAAGCCCTTTGTTGGTGTGTTCAATAACCTATAGTTCATTTTCTCACTGGTCCTCTTCACAATGAACATATATCCTCTAATGGTAATGAGTTATTGTAGGAAGAGATTTTGCATGTAGTGAAGGCCTTATTAATTTTGCATAGAAAATTACAATATCTTCTATGTTTGCCTGAGAGTTATTCCTAGAATTCAGAACTGTTAATTAAATTTCCTGAATGTCTTCTATAATGTTTTACAGAGACTATTTCTGCAGCAAACCAAGAGTTCTACTCCTAGAAGACAAAACAAAAGCTAAACAAAGAAACCATCTCCCATACTACTTTTTGCATTCTTTTATCATCCCTATGTCTTCCACACAATGCTATTTCCTCTATCTTTTTTTTTTCCTTTATAGTAACTTTTCTTCAAAGAACAGTCCTTGCAGATCTGGTGGGATTCAGATAATGAAAGAGTAAAGAGAAAGCAAGCAAGAACTTGTAAGAAGTTAGTACAACCTGGTTTATTGTTATATATATAAGACTGACCTTACAAATGTTTTAGAAATCCCCACCAGCACCACCAGAAATAAATGTATGAATGACAGACTGCTCCATAAAATCCTGTAACTATGCCTACAATCTTTGGCACCAACCATAAATTCAAAGTGTGAAATGGGATTAGTTCATTCCCAGTGAATTAGTGTCTGTGTTAATAGAGTTCTAAATATATAATCATATAAATGCCAGCAAGAAAAATCTTAAACAGGCTTCGCTGTGCAGTTATTTCCAATGTAGGCTTGGGAAACCAGCCAGATTCATTCACCTTTGGGAGCAATGCTTCAGACTTCTCCACAGTTGGACTTTCTGTCTTAACATTCCAGGCAGAAAAACAGTTTTGTCAGATCTTTAAAGCATTATGACTTCCTTAATTTTTCTGTCTCACTCTTGGATTTCTGCAAAGTAGAGTGCAGATGCCAAAATAGAGAGTCTACAGAGAGTGTTTGATTTGGACTATAGCCAGCTTCTCAAACTTGGTAGTATAACATCTCATCCAGAGAATGGTACAGTTCTCTACAGGTAAAGAAAACACACTTCAGCATTCTTGGTTTCTTGAACATGAGCCAGAACTGTCCGTGACTATCTTGGTCAGCAGAATGGAGTCTGATTTAAGCAATGCACTTCAGAAAATCACAGATTTGTTTGGAGAGTTCAAACCCACCGTTTTCTCTTGAAAGACTGAGTCCTTAACTTTTTAGCCTATGTGAGGCAGTCAGATGAGCTCTTTTGAGCTACTTGAAGAGCTAGTGTACATTGAATTTTGAAATGTTGTGCTCCAAAATAGTTAAGCATCTGATTTCAGCTACAAAGTACACTGCAGTTCAGACAGGGCTAAAGTTTTATCTATGGCTTCCTTGTTTTTGTTATATTTTATCTCATAAATATATATACAAACTCACCTGTATTTATGCATTCAAATCAACATTAGAAAGTCTTCAGAAAGGAAATTCTAAATTACTATTAATTACCTGATGATAAGTAGTGCAGGAGGAATCTAGACTATATATGTATCCAAGAGAGAATGAAAGTAAGTGTGTAAACAGCTGTCTGAAGTACCTGATTTTTATTTCTGTTTGAGCTAATAAATAACATCTTTGTAAGGCAACTATTTTATTAAACATTAAGCAAATGAGGTTTGTGATTTAACCATTAGGGGGGAAAAATAACTAACAGAATTGCGGCGGTGCGCTCTCCCAACAGCCCCGACTAGCTTC
>VWYP01026951.1:71306-81379 GCA_013400435.1 Pycnonotus jocosus | reverse complement strand
ACACAACCAATAGTGGGGGGGGTAGGGGGAAGGATCGGGGGTCCTGTCTAATCACCCTTCGAGCTCAGGAGAACCTTCTGGAAAGGAAGGCTGGGTCCGGAGTGACAGACAGGAGGGGAGGAGGGGGAGAGTTCACATAACCGGTTGATTGACAAAAAACAGCAGATAGGGATAGTGGGGTACATAGAACAAACCATTTACATTAAACAATTATAGCTTTGACAGCGACCCACCGCCACACAGAATGACAAGCAAAATGACACAGGCTAGAGGTTAAAAATTATTTACACTATTTTCTAACTAAAATTTCTGAAAATTTTGTATACACATGATTCAGCTCTATTTCTATTTTATAGCAATTTATTATTTGAATATTTAAACACATATTGATGTTAGGAAAACAGTCTGATGAGAAAAAACTACTCTTTGATTATAAATATTAGGGGGACAATCAGATTTAATGTCTTTTCTACCATAGAAACATACTACATGCACTTTTACACAGCTATCCAGTGCAAAAATATTGATTAAAAATTAAATAAAAGGCTATTCCTTTATAACAAATTGAGAAAACCTGTTATATCTAGATGCAGATAAACAACCAATCCTAACCTCTGACAAAAGTCCATATTTCTGTCCTCTGGCTGACAAGGATGCATAGTTCAGACACTGAAATCAACGCTGTTAGGTGACACGAACAAATCTGATTCTTTACTTGGTTTCAAAATCTATGAAAGTTTTTCTGGTTTAAACACATTTTGGATAAATGTTTCTTTAATCAACAAAGTCTTACAATGTTTGTATTCAATTGTTCCATTTTTAAATTTAAGATATGAGGTATAATGCCACCAATAAGATAAATATTAGCTTCTAAAATAAATTTTTACAGAGAAAATATTGAATGCTTTCTATCAAATACAGTTTTTCACCGTATAGTTCTCTTCTAATAAGGTTAGCATCATTACATATTACATTCTTTTTTTTGAGAAAATAAGAAAAAAAAAGTCTTTCCAGTCATGGAAAGATGTAAAGAAAAATAGCAGTTTTCACTAGTCCTTCTGGCAGACATGATATAACAGAAATTCAGAAGCAATCTTGTCAAAGTAATTACCTTTTTGCAAGTGAAATTCTGGGTCTCAATCTGTCTAGCAAGCACTTTAGTTTGATGAAAATTTAATTTATCACATATTTCTCAATGGAATAATCCTTAATTATTCCAAATTCCACTATTAATCAAAACATTCAATGTCAGCATTAATTTTTTACACATTTTCTGATTTGGTCTGCTCCAAACAAATCCTTCAGTATATTTTTGAATTCCCAGCTTCCACCAGCTGTTTCTACAACTCATATCCAACAAGTGACAGCTGGATAAACTAATAGCATGTCACAAAGAATAAGGAGCTTATTAAAGCTGCACTTTCTTTTCTTGTGTACAGTAGCACCATGGAGCTTCCTTAGGCTATGTAATGAATAAATCAAAATAATCAAATGAGGAAGGAATTAAGTGTATGTGAAAGCTCATGAAAAGGGAGATCCTCTGAGATTTCCCAACCAGTCTCAACTTCAGGAGTTTTCAGATGTCCCAGTGTCTCTTTAATCCTGGTCCCTGAGCCTTTACCTATTTTTGTAGCATTAATCAAACTCTATGTTTTACATTTAGTTAGAAAATGAGACTATGTGATATATTGCAATTAAAATATCAAGGTAATTTTTTTTTTACCCACTTAATTTATCATTTGACAATGTTTCAGATTAATACCTCTAAATTATTATCTCTCATCAAAATTTCATCTATTTTGAGAAGTTTAGAGATATCTGTGGTGATATGGCAGATTGAAATTTTCACAAATATAATTATATTCATAGAATTCCAAAGATATATCAGATTTCAGAAGCCATATTAAGCTCAAGAATCTGCAAAACTGCTGGAGAGTAGAAAAATGGAAATGGAGACTAGAATAATAGGATCATTGTGTCATAGAAGTAGATATAAAAATTAACAGGTTGTGCTAGTACACTAGCATAGCCATGATCAATTATTGTAATGTTATATGACTTTCAATGGCTTCTCTTACAGGTTTAAAGACCTGTATTACTGTGTAGCTATTGCATAATTGCTTTCAGGAAATATTTGAAAGGTTTCAACTATCCCTTTAAAGACACGGAAAGAAAAACGAGGATAAATTGGCATCAAAATTATTCTATATAGATCAAGAGAAATCCTCTACACTGTAAGCAAATCAATTTAATTTGTTTTCCTTTCCTTTAATGTATTTTTGATTAAGATATACTGCATAATTACTAAGTTACTAGTTATTAAGTGATATAGAGCATTGGTCGCTACATTTAGCCATGAAAGGAGTCAGATTCTTCAAATGAAACCTGAAAACCAGAAGGCTGAATTGCAGAGGACACAGAAACAAGCTATGGCTTTAGAAAATAAAAGAGAAATCATAAATGCCTTTCCATATGTTTTGTCATTTAGTTAGATCAGATCACAATCCCCTCCAGTGAATTTAAGAGGTTTGAAAATGGTTGAGATAATGATAATGCTAAAGGGTTGCACTAATAAACTAAAAAAAAAAGAAAAATAGATGTGAAAGGATAAAGAATATGAAATGTGAGAGAGCTGTGGAGGAAGGGAAAATGTTCTACCTCAGGCAATACATAACACAGTGAATAAAAGCTGACGAGGACACAGAAATTACAGAAAAAAGGAAAGAAAATATCAGGTCACTGAAAATGCAAAATACAATGTCTACAGTGTATCACAGATCAGAAAAAGTAAAAGTGAGTCATAAATTGATTTGATACTATTGGTTTCCCTTTAATACTAAACCCACAAAGAGACCAAAACCTTACCTGGCGTAAATCAGTGATGGCTGGCTTGGATTCAGGTATCTCCAATTTTCACTATGGGACATTCTGAGTCCAAGGTTTTGCAAAAGAATTAAGGATTTGAAAATAAATAGAGTTGTAGCGAATTTGGATTTTTCACTGCAGCCGTCATTTGAAAAATGTGATACCTTAGAATTGTCAATGACTTTGAATGTGAAAAAATTCTTGGTGGTTCCAGTTTTTAAAAGACAAAAAAATAATTCCTGAGAGGAGAGTGCAGGATGCATGGCTCTTGATAATAAACTTCTTTAAAACTGATTATTTTGGTGACTTCTGATGTATGTGTGGGAATCACTGAAGACATACTCCTATCTCTTACTTTAACTTTTACTTGTTATTTGTCTGAAATAAATATAAAAGGGCAGCACCCTCTCACTCTCCAAAACTGGCAGTGCTGCTGAGCACCGAAAGGGTGATTCTGATTGCAGCTGCTCTGTGACAGCACCGCAAACAGCACTATTACCCCAGTGCACCAAAGTCAGTCACAGAACAAGATGTAATAAAGAGCAGCTATTGAGGGTGAAATATCAACTCTTAGGATAAGTTTCCTGATGTTTTCTTCAGTCTCCAGTTTTGTTCAGTTATCAATTTTTTTTCAAGCAGTGGCACTGCCTGTCTTTCTTGCCTTAGCTGCTCTTCAATCTAGTGTGTCTCACCAGGACACTTTATTTTGCACAGACTGGTAGTATGGAAAGGTTCAAGTGTAGTGTTCTGTCCACTCCTGACAGTAACTCCAATCTTTCAGTGCTGTACTGATGTGATCACTGGTTTAGTCTGGAGCACAAACAGCCACAGAGCAAAACTATTGCACTACAAACTCCAGCCTTCAGCAGCTCTCCTACAGGCAGACAAAATATTCTTCTATCCAGCAACTATCCAGAAAACTATCAGCACCCTACTCTGCCTAGTATGAAAACACAGAATTGCATTCTTATCAGACAGAACTCTTCCTAACTTATTATCCCAGACTGCCTTTTAGAAAGTTGTTAACACTGATTAACAGTAAGTCACTAGATTTTTAATCAAAGCTGGATGGAAACCATAATATCTGCAAATAGTTAACCAGGTATTTTACAGTTAGAATTGTTAAAATAAAATTTTTAAAAAAGTAAAAAAACTCCTAAAAATAATTTAGAAATTGCTCTTACTTATATCTCTGCAAAACTCTACTTTTTATTTTGAATAATAAGCTCATTTGTAAAATCCACCCCTTTTTTGCTTCTTCTTACACCATTTTACTGAAGGTCCTAAATATGTAAGATGTCTTGGTGTCTATTTCCATTTTTTAAAGTGTATTTCAAACACTGTTTTTTAACTCCTGGAATAAAAGATAAACATGAATGAAATTGTATCAATTTCACCTTGAATCACATTCTTGGTTCAAGATTTGTTGATCAACTGTTTTAAACTTTCAGGTGTTTAGCTGAGTAACTATGAAGGTTTATAATTTGGAAGTGAAGGATGCCTGTGTAAAGCTCTTGAATCTCTTCCAAAGCAATGTGTTTAAACTGACTTTTTTCATAACACAGGGTCTTTGATCACTTACTGGTGAGGATATAAAAGGTAATAAACGTATCTTCCATCTGTTGCTACTGCCTGCATACCACAAAAAAGAAACAAAACAAACCCCAACCCCTGCCCAAAAGAACAGTGGGAAAAAAAAAAGAAAAAAAAAAAAGGAAATAAACCACCAAATCACCACAATTCTTGTATTTCCCCCTGTGTAATAATATAAGTTTTTATGGAGAATAAAGTATCCACAAATGTAGGACATGGATCCTTTCATGACTTAGCTCTTTCAAGTCAGAGTCGTGTACTGAATAAATGAATGATAAGGAAAACATGTTTTTTATTAGTTTATGGGACAATAAAAGTTAAAAAATATGCTCTCATAAAATCAAATCTCATTTTATTTATCTTCAACTTGCCCTATGCTTAAGTAGATTTTTATGGTTACACACTGAAGGGTTGTTTAGAACAGTTTCACTATGAGGAGGACCAAGCAGTGGAGCAGGTTGAGAGATGGTGCAGTTCCCATCTTTTCAGGTTTTCAAGACCTGATTGGACAAAACTCTGAGCAACGTGATCTGCCAACACAGCTGGCCCTGCTCAAAGCAGAAAAGTGAGAGGGAGAGATCCTGAGCTCCCTTCAAACCTGAATTGTTCATCAACTTTGTGAGCCAGTGAATTGTCCATAATGCAGTGCACACAATAGTTGCAATGTCTTCATGTTTAGGTCAAATCTCAATCCTTGTTTAAACAAATGAGTCAAGTGGAAGTCAGAATAAGTTATCTTTTAGCATCCTTCATGATTAAAAAAGGACGGCCAAGATTCAGAACTACCTATAAGAGTAGTAACTAATTAGTAGTTCAACTAATTTTGGCTTACTGAGGTACCTATCCTTTCATTTTTTTAGTTTGTTGTGTTACATTGGCAACATGATACTTGCTTCGGATGCGAGAACTTTTGATGGACCAATTGCATGATGTTTGCTTTTATTATCTCTCCTTTCTCTTTGTAATTATGATCAAGTTGTACTGTTTTAGCTTTTCTCATCTTGTCCACATATGTCAATAAGATATACATATTATTTGAGTTCAGCTACTGGACACATTTCAGGTCCTTATGTTGCTCCTCAAAAGGTTTATGTGATTTGGGGTTTCTTGACATTCAAAGAAACAATTGGAGACAGGATGTCCAAAAAAAGAAGCAACTTTATTAAGTCAGCCTATGTCTTGATGCTGCAACTCAGCTTTTTAATTACTGCAAAGTGCAAATGGTTCGTCCTGGTTCATTGATACCACACCCTAACAATATTCTGGGTATATTGGTTCACTTTCTCCCTACCACAAAGAAAATCAGTAGGCATCACACTGAAATAGTATCCTAAAGCAGTTTGTAATGAAATATTCCTGTGGTATGCAGTCAGATACTTCTACAAACAGGTAGAACTACAATATCAATAACCGACACTATACTAATTAAAATTCAGCTCATGCAAAATCTCTTCTCCCATTCGAAGTTTACTTGGTTCAGAGTGTTTCTTCAGCAGACACAGTCCTGGATGATTAATATATCAACCTCACAGTGTGAGAGTTGACTTAGTTATGAAATGCATGAAAGTTATACAAATGTTTCTGCCTTAAACTCTTCATTTAACATTTCTCCATATGGCAGATGAGCCGCAAAATCTGGTGCAAAGATTCTGATTTATTGATGTATTTCATTCCAGAAATAGAATTTGTAGCAGGTGTGCTTGAAAGCCAAGGAAGCATGAGGAAAGCAAGTTAAATCTATATGCTGCATGCCACATAATGCTAGTTTCCAGTGCTTACTCTGGAGAAAATTTCATAAGCTTGTAGACAAAATATGTTAAAAAATAAGGACAGATAGTCCTTTCTTTTTGAAGAAATCCAAGTGGGAAAAAATAAAATAAAATACCAAAACAAAAAGCAGAGAGGATTCAATTAATAGAACATCTGGTCATTTTTAGAAAACATTGAAATATCTCTTTTATAATTGGAAAAAATAATCTGAAGTGTCAAAACTCTGTCCTTTATTTAATACTGTTCTCAAAATTATGTTCAGGTAGGCCAGGTTGGATGGGGCTCTGAGCAATCCGGTCTAGTGGAAGGTGTCCCTGGCCATGGCAGGTGACTTGAACTAGATGCTCTTTAAGGTCCCTTCCAACTTAAACCATTATATGATCCTATGGTTCTATAGTTGCAATAATTTTACATTCACAGAACAAAATATGAATCTTCAAAGCTTTAAAATCACAAAAGATATTGAAACAACTCTCATAAGATTAATTTACACCTCTCATATTAGTGACATCACACACCAGGTTCAATCTGAAAGCTTTTAGATGAGTTTTCATGGTGCCCAAGTTAAGATTCTTGCTGTGCTTTGTCCTCCTGAGCAAACTTTTTTTCTGATTATTCATGGAGCTTTCAAAAACTAGCTAAGCCAACTGATATTTTAAGCATGCAGCACTTATCATTCCAGTACCAAAGATAGGCTTGAGTGAGAAAGCAAGTCGTATTTGTAGCTTCATTATCACTCCAGAATTTTTCTATCTTCAAATTTAGTTTCACACAAAGAAAAATATGCATTAATCTCACACATGAATTGTGATTGCCAAAATGTGCTTTAAGAGTGAAATGTACAATTCAACATGGCTAGAAGATTCATGCTGAAGCAATTCTTTTTCATATATTGTAGCTGGAGTCAGCTTTGCGTGAGAAAGTGAGTTGACTGAGTGTCCAGTCAGACCTGAAAAAAAAAAAGCAGACATCTGTGCCTGTCAACCTGTATATAAGAGTCAAAACCCAGCACAACTGAGTTTGAAAACAGCAGACCAAGTTATGAGAAAACTTTGTTTTCATTACGTCCAACCTCCTGCTACCCACTAGTGTCCTATGTGACCTCTGATGGCAGCACTGATGTAGCTTTCACAGCCTCCCTCAGGACTTTAGCCATTTGGCCCATACAGTTCAAAATCTTTTCTTAATGTCTAGCCTAAACATTTCCTTCCTTAGCCTCAGGTCACTGATCCTTGTCCTACATCTTCTGAGACTGTGAATAATTTCCTCCACTCAATTTCCACTGCTATATTGAAGGCATGAGACTGAGAACAAGAAAAGACAGAAAAAAAAAAGAGGAAAAAGGTCTCTCTAGTCTAAGCCCACCCCCCTCCTTCAGCTTTCCCATAGACTATTACAACAGAATTATCAAGGTTTTCATACTTTCATTTTTATCAGAAAGTTGTAAAGATCAGCCTATTGTATATTATTATTAAATTAACATTACCCTGGTTTAAACAAAAAACAATCAATAGATGAGGCCCATCAAGCACTGACAGGGAGCCTTTTCCTTTTTTTCCCTTTCCAGTTACTGGAGGGGAGCCAGCCAGCCAAATATACTCTAGTCTAAAAGAGTTTTTAATGAAAAATCTTTGCAATGTAAGCTTGAACACTGCTGTTAAGGCTGAAAAAAAAAGAAGATAAACTACTCTGTCATGAATTTATGTGAAGCAATTAAAATTCATTTCCACATTGTATAAACAGATGACAAACTGGTTGTTTCAAAAAATAACACAGGGATGAATTGAACTACAAAGCTTAAAGAATTAACCATTTGCATTAGGATGCTAAGGGCTATGGAAATCTGAGTGAGATCACAGAGGTAATGAACCACTGGGCACACTTCATTATTCATGACTGTGGACTCACAGCTGGGGAAATACAGTAAAACATAGTTCACTAGTACCTGATATCACTATCTTCTCCCCCCCTACCCTCCCAAGAAAAAGAAAGAAAAAGAACAAAAGAGCATTCAAAAAAGTCACATCAAGTGATTCTGATTCTATGAATTGCAACTAATGAATGTTGGTTATTTATCCAGCATTTTACTTGAAGTATTTAATCTGGTACAAAACTCTATGAAGTATTTGAAGCAAAACTAACCATACCTGAATGGAAACCAAATTTTCAGAGACAGTTGGGCTTCTTATGTTCATGTGATATTGCATGAGCCCATCCCATGTAGGATCAATGCATCAGAATGCAGCTGTTTAATTAAAAAAAGAAATTAAAATCAAGAATGAAAAGTGAAAAGTTTTGGCTTATTATCCTCACTGTATTCTGGGACTGTGGTATTAATATAATTTTTGGCATATATATTTTCTGTTGCTTTGGATTATTATGGTAGGTAGCCACTACAGCAGAATAGGGCAAGACATATCACAATTTAAATTATCATGAAGTGCAGAAGCACTTACACTTCATGCCTAATGTTTAAGTTGAAATGACAGATAATTTTCCTCCACAAAGATCTGTTATACAGGATCCAACTCAGAAATTTCAGCTAGAGTTTTCTCACCCATGTCCATCAAGATCCATGGCACAATTTTACTTCAGCCTGTTTCCTAAACTTGTTAAAATGTTGGTAAGATATTTGTGGACATTTACTCTGAGAGAAAAATCCTGCAGAATTTCTTTGGTGATGGTGATTAGATAGCTGTTTAAAACTATTCATCTGTGATTATCTATTTCCACTCATTCAAAAAGACAGTGTTCGTTATTAAAAAAAAAGAAAGAAAGAAAATCCAAACCTAATTTCCCAGCAAACCTGAAACTTGAATGAAGAGAAATTCACACTTAAAAACAACAAATGATTTTGAGCCTATGTAGTGTACTGTATTTTACAGTGAGACTTTGATAGGATTAGATCTATAATTGTTTAGGTGAAATAGGCAAAATTAAAGAGGAAGCATATAAATGCAAACATGTTTTGTCCTTGATGGGAAAAAAGACTGAGGTATTTGAGACACTGTCTTTATATTGAATAAAATTTTGTCTTTTAGAACATCTAGATTCTTCAATTTAATAGACATGATGGCTTTCCAGGACATCTGACCCCTTATCATAGAAGAGTTGAACAGGATCTTATAGGAGAGGTTTACCATTTTAATATGGATCATATCCACCTCCATATATACTGCCAACACCAAAGAGAAAAAATCTTTATTTCTTACTAAGATGAAAATGGTAAATTAACCATATTGAAACTGCATTTGGATGCATTCTCAGTTAAGTTGTGAGCAGGATAGAGTCTGTAGTACACAGACTAAGCCTATATGTTAGAGTCTTTGTCTTTTCTGTAGCTATTCAAGGATAGCTTTATTTTGGGGGTTTTTTGTTGTTGCTTTTTTGCGAGTGCTTAAGTGCCAGTTTAAAGAGACAAAATTTTTTTTTAAATCTGTCATTTAGATGGAGTGTATGAGAATACCTTCTGTATCAAGCTTTTCTCCTGCACCTCTGCCTCAAAGTAATAATAAGAGAGAGCTGGATATTGTTCTTTGTTCTCTAGTGAGAAAGGGTGGAAGCAACATTGCTCAGAAAATCAACTTTCTTCTGATGCTTGAAGAGCAAAGAGGAAACCTTACACTGATTGCATGTGGAGTGTCCTCAAATATTTCTTTCTCCTCATGTTAAACCCAGCCTTTAATAACTGACCACAATATCATCAGGAGTGGAAAATGATGAAGCAGCCAAGATAACATTACCTAATCCAGTTTAGACATTAATGGATATTCCAAAGAATGTTTTAGATTTTCTAGTCTGAGATCTGCTTTATCATACTTACTTATTTGACCTTTAAAATAATG
>VWYP01026951.1:0-65406 GCA_013400435.1 Pycnonotus jocosus | reverse complement strand
CACCCCCCCCCCCCCCAATTAACTATTGTCTACTTAGGGTTTTAAAGGTATGTTAAAAGGCAAAAGCAAAGAACTGAATGGATGCTATATTGAGGATGGTTATTCTGAAATTTAAGAAAATGCACTTCAAGCAGTGACAATGTAGGTAACATTACAGATATTGCCTGTGGCTGAACTTAATATAAGAAATTTATATGCACCCAAAAATGAGATTAAAACCAAATGAGGTTAGATGTTGGTGTCAAAACATTGATGTATTTTATCTAATAGTAAAAGAGGCAGAGAGAAAGAAAGAGAAAAGAGAGAAAGAGACAAAAGAGCGTGTCTGAGAGTTGAGGGACAGGGAGTGAGTGACAGGGGTTATGTGGAAGAACATCACCCATCCGAGGGCCCCAGTGATGTCTCATTGCTCCTTCCCATCTGCTCTTCTTGGTGGTAAGGGTCCCCCATCGCCATGACAAAGCGTACAGAATCCCATGGATTAATATAACTTTGGGCAGGTGGGAATACCCGAGTGTCTCCCTTGCAGGGGCCAGTTTGACACTGTCCATTGCAACATTGAGGGTCTGTTGCATTGTTGCCTTGGAAGGCTGACCTGAAAGAGAGACTGGACAGAGCTAGAGAATAAAGTAGGTATTTATTGAAAGGCCTCCAGGATCCACCCTGGGCAGGACAGGGCCTGACCCTCAGGGCCCCACCAGAGCCCACACCCAGGATGGACTAAGAATGGTCACAAAATGGCTGAGCCATCACAAGATCTTACACTTTTATAAGTTTGGTCCATTTGCATACTGGGGTTTAACTGTCCAGTTACAGCCTCGAATTGGGAGGTCTCATCCTTCTCTTTTTTTCTCTTCAGCCCAGTGTTGTTTATGCTGTTGGTCTGAAAGTTGTCCTCGGTCTTCAGCAGGAAAGGATTTGTTTTGTCTACTTACTCTGTGAAGAGAGCTCACTAGCACTTAAATGAGGCTCAGAAATACATCCCTAGGCAGCACAGAACCTGAAAATATGAAAGACAAACCTTAAATCATCAGCATCATCTTTGGTTCTCTGGTACAGGGTCTGGGGACCCCTTTTGGGAAGCCCTTTGATGGGCCATGACACCCCTCTGCTTTCCCCAGAAGGGCCCCTCAGCTGGGCTCCTCTGCACATCAGAGGATCAGCAGGGACTCTCTGACCAGAGGCTTTCCAACACCCACCCAGAGCCTCTGTCCCCTCACCCCTTAGTTTGAGGATCTGTGTGAGCCTGGCAGCTGATAGCCCTGCAGCTGTCATCTCCTCCCTGAAGGTTTAGGCTGGTAGTTTGTGAACATCCCCATCCCTGAGTTGTTGTTTTACCTCATCTTCATCAGCAGACAATGTAGAGCCTCACTTAGAAGGCCTGTTCAGGGTGTGGTGGTATTCTTTGCAGCTTTTGTAATACAGTTCTGCTGTAATAGGCAAAAGTCTCTCATAAAAATATTAAATTCATAAACTATAATGTTTCAGTCTCTGACACATCCCATTCTTGGCAGTGAGTGAGTAACTGTGTGGTTCTCAGTGGTGGGGTGGGGTAAACCACGAGTGTCTTAGATATATAAGTTTTTTTATAGTTACAATTATTTTTATGAGTCATAAAATCTATGTTTTAAGACCCTGTTTCAGAATGATACTTTTAAAACTGTGAGAAGTTCTGTGACATTAACTTTTAAGTAAAATATTTATTATATTTCTCATTTAAAGTGCCAAAGAATCACTACCTGATAACCACATTATCAGCTTTAAAAGTACATATTTTCACCACAATTGCTAAACAGTGAAATAGTGAAATCAAATGTGTTTCTCAGGCATTTTAATGTAACTCTTTGTCTGCATATAGAGAAAGCCTTTCTGCCTCCACCCTTTCAGAAAAGCACCACAATATTAGGAAACCATTTATTCAAATTGCAGAGTTCAGTCACAAATTTTATGAAAATTAGCGGCATCAACAAAAGACTAGATTCTGATATTTACACACATTAAAAAAATAAAAATTTTCATCATCAAGTCTACCAATATCAAAAAAAATCACATAATTCATAAAGCAATGCTTAATACAATAGTTTTGAAACTGTTACAGATTAAAATGACTGTGCAATTAATCAATGAGCAGAAAATATCACAGGAAAAACCCCGTTTGTGTAGCAAATCACTTTATATAAAATTTGTTTCATATTTTTAATGGCAGTAGTGTTGTAGTGTTGAATCAGGTGTTGGCCAAGATGTGAAAATTTAATAAATTAGTACCTGGGGATTGTAAGACTCAGCATCAGATTCTCCTATGAAGGTTAGAAGTGGGAAAGATGATGGGAAATAATATTGGACAGGTTCAATTAGTTTTTTCAGTCCTCCTATAATTGCAGTCAGCTTTTGAATAGGTATAAGTTGTCCAAGAATATCTACATCCCCAGAGGACTCATAATCAACATTTTCCAGTAAGCTTACTAAAGTAAATCTAACCAATGTAAGACACCATAAAATTGTGTCCCAGGGAAAGACGGCAAAATTTTTCAAGCTCATCATTCCCATGTCCATAGTAACTGAGAATCTGCTAAACCAGGACATCTGCCCCTCTCCCCCCTAATTTGGATGAGATTAATACAGGGCAAATCACAGACATCAGTCCAGTTCTTTGTGTCTTAAACATGAACCTCCATAACTGCCAATGTAATCACTAATATCACATATTCAGTGATAATGAACAAAAAATCAATTACAAAATGTACTCCTGCACCATTTGAATCTTAAAACATCTTTTATCTGCTGCCAGGTTTGAAAGACCTTTGCAGTTCCATCTGATTAGAGATTTTCCAATTTTCAGTTCTGACTTTATAACTAAGTCTCTCATATACTTTGCTTTGGTCAGGTATCTGTACTGACTTTTAGGTTTAAGTAGTTCTACTCCTTCCTTCACATCTACCCCTTCACATTTGAATGAATTAGTCAACCTCAAATTTGTTACCTTTTTTTGCCTAGCTGAGGCTATGTAAGCCAAGATCTAAACCTCTCTTGCTCAGATAAATATTGCATTCCCCTAATTACTATAGTAGCTGTTTCCTACACTTGCTCCTTTATTGTGTTAATCTTTGTTGAAAACAGGTGACCAGAATTGTATGTAGCATTATGAACAATGTCTTAACCAATGCCTTGTAAAATGAAAATAGTATTAACCTGGCTTTGTTTAAAACATTGTTTAACCTTTTCCAGAAATTCACAATCCTCTTTTACTATTTCAGGATCACATGTGTTTAGTCACTTGCTAGGTCCTTCACTTGTTTAGTCCTCAGTTTATAAACAAACGAAAAAAAGTATTGTTCTTAAATTTATGTTTTATGTAAACTCATTGAATATTCATTGCTTAACAGATAATGCTTTGTTCAAAGAATTGTTAATGTATAACATAAATAGTATTTTTTCTGGTTTATTCAGAGGTTACTTGTCCATAAAATATGAAAATAAAAACTTACTCTCAATATCAAGGAAATACCATTTTGAAGATATTCCAGTCCATTTCCTGATGAGGCTGGAATTCCATCCATTCTCACAGAGTAAGATTTATTTTTTCAGAAGAGGGAATAAGAAAAAAGTCAGGAATCTTCAACATAATAGACTAATAATAAACTATTAAATATACCATACAACTCCTAATGCATTCCTAGATTGCAGAATGACCTTAGAGTGACTGCAAATATTCTATTTTAGATTAAATATGGATGACTTCATTACCTAAGCGTTTGGAAAGCCTGTTAAAAGCTGGTGACATCCCAGCAATGACTTTTATCACTTCGAGAGATCATGAAAGACAGATATAGCTTGCTCTGCAAGGAAGAGGAGTACAAGCGTGACACTGTATAAACTTCTGACCTAGAGTATCTGTCAACTTTGAATGACTGGCATGACACTAATGAGCCGAAAGAAGTACATGATTCATCAAAGGACAGTGAACATTAATATATGGCAAAATTTGAAATCAGAAAATAAACTGTTACAGAAAATTTGAAGTTTTCTGGTCCAGAATACTTTCCTTTTTCCTTTTTCTCAAACCACTACATCGTCCAAAACTGTTACCGAGGTCCAGGTCAGCAGATTATTTCCCCACAGCATTATGAACAAGAATAACTATATCTGATGTTATAAGAATCTGAATGATAGATCCAAATAACATCTCACAATGAAAGATAATTGCAATGTAATGTCAATCTATGTAAAGCTCAGGATACCTTCAGGCTATTTCTTTTCCTAGCTATAGTCAAGGAGCATTTTCATTCCACTGTTATTTTCCATGAAAGCTAATGATTTGTCGTAATTGATAAATGTGTGCTGCTAACAGCCACCTAAAGAATTCACACTTATTCTTGGACCAAGGTAAAAAGCTCTTTGCCGTTTCAATCACTCAGCTCAAAGTAAAGTATAGCTGGCATGAAACTTATTCAAACACTTTTATTTATCCTGTGTCATCCATAGTTCTATTATGCAAAATATTAACAGTGATGTGTTTCAGTAACGGTTTCCAGCATAATTTTTTAGTACAAAAAGGAAAAAAGAACAAATTTAATTAAAGACTAATCATTTTCTCGTGTTCTCTTTCATTTCCTTCCTTCCTTCCTTCCTTTCTTCCTTCCTTCCTTTCCTTCCTTTCCTTCCTTTCCTTCCTTCCTCTCTCTTTCTCTCTATCCCTCTCTCCTTGCTGTTTCCTTGTATTTCTATGACCATGTTGGTTACTAGCAGTTGGGAAGAATTGTCCACCCTTCTCTAAAAATCTAAAGAGTTTGGCCCATTTTAAAGGGATTACTCTGAGACAAGTCCAGTCTGCTGGACAAATAACTCATAACTCATGTGCTCTAGAAGTGTTAACTAAAAATTGTTCTTCTCTGAAACTATTTCTGAAATAATCATCTTTTACTCATATACCATACTGTAGAGTACATGTTACAGTGAAATCTTAGTCACTATTTATAGCCAATAACTACATGCTTAAAATGAATGTTTAGGTATTTAATTTAAATGTACAGGCTGTTGATTTTTTTTTTGAGGTAAAAGTAGTAGAAAATCAGTGCTAGAGTTTCATCTGCATTAGATATCTATAAAATTACAGGTATCATTTCCCTCCTTCCCTGTCATTTAAACCACTGAAAGTTGGGTTCCAGAACTAGTTGAACTGTTCTCCATTATTTTATATTCCACAGAAACTGATAAGCTTCTCTACAGGATGACTCATTCATCTATCCTCACAATCTGGATAGCATAAAACATCTTTAAAAGTGTCTATGTTTTTTCACCGAATATAGAAGGGCCTTAGACCAAATATTAAATTTCCAAAGTTTTTTCAGGTTAATCCTCCTTTTTGCTGTTTATCCAACTCTTCCTGGATTATCAGCCACATGTACAGTGACAATGACACCCCCTCCTCCCATGATTTCTGATTGCCCATTTCAGTTCCCTGACAGCTCCCTGTCTCTGCACAGAGATAAGGACACCCTATGTTGTGTTTATTGATGCCCAGCAAAGTTTGTTCCTGTGTCAGTGCTCCAGACACTGATTCAACATGCCCCAAAAAACCTGATGTTTCTATAAATGCAAAATTTGAGAGGGGATGGCAGGAAGGTTTGTCATTCAGGTTCAACTTTGCCAACAACACACTGAATAAACGCAAAGATGCTTTTCATCTCTTTTGCCAGATATTTCACTGCTGTAAAATTTTGCTGTGTAATGTGGTGTCTTAACAATGTCACAGGGTTAATATACAGTGGCTGGTAATCTGACCTACTACATGAAGAGGTGTAAAATGGTTTTGGGAGGTTACAGAGCTGTCATTTTTCACTCTAGATTGGACTGTTTTCCTGTAATAAGAAGTCCTTCTATGTAAAAAGTATGTTACCACCCCTAAATGCAACTTGAAATACATTAGCTAAGCACAACCACTAAGTTTGATATAGATTTTCTCCCAGAATACAAATTTTAACTCTAATTGCATTACAGCTTTATTAATTTCCCAACATTTCCAGCATGATTTTATTGGCATTCTTTTGCAAGTCATTAATTGTGCATTCTGCCACTCTAGTTTTAATGACATTGTAATTTATTCCACGACTGCTAGAGAAATGAACTGTATAGTTTTCATTAAATGACTTGAAAAAAAAGTAATAAACACACAAGTGAATAATTACTAATAAACAGATTATTTACAAATATTTCAAAACACTGGAAACACTCTTGAGACAACAACAACAAAAAAAGATAAATTAAAAGTGGAAGTTTGAAGTCCAAAATTTCGTTTATGGGCAAAATAAAACATCATAAATCTTATCAGAGCTTTCCATCAAATTATTTTTCTCTTTAAAACTATAGCACCAATGGAAAACTGAAGTTCTATTTGTTTTGAACTATTTGTTTATAGTACTTCCTGGCCTTAAAAATACAAACAAACCCTTGAAAATCTCTCATGAATACCTCTAGATGTTATTCCTTTCTCATGGCATCTGAAATATTAAATAACAGAAATAGTAATTTCAATCTTTTTTCTGAGTGTGGAAGTCATTTGATAGCAACATTCCACAGAAGTCCAAATATAAAAGCAAAATTTTGACAATGCATGGAATAACCGAGGAAAACATAATAAGGTTTGTCTCAAGACCCAGTAAGAATGAAAAAGCATGTAGCTAAAAAAGACTCAAAAGAAACCTTTCTGGTTACAATGAAGGCAAACTGAAGAGTTGAACTGGGAGAAATACATTTAACTGAATAAATACAGTGAAGCATCTGCATGCCACCATTTAACTGTATGGAGAGGATAGGGAAAAATAGCACTTGAAAGCCTTAAAGGACTTAAATGTTTAAGCGATTTAAAATTAAAGTTTACCTAAGAATTGCAGCTTGAATACTATTTTATTAATTATTTTATTTAAGTATATTCCCTCCTTCTCCTTTTTCCTTCCTCCCATCTTTCCTTTATTCTTTTCTTCTTTTCTTTGATATGGCATTGATCTGGAATAGATCCTCTTGTTTCAAAGTGTGTTTTCACAATATCGTCTTGTGTCTGCATGAAAACAAACTGGATAGCACTATAGCCATTCTGGGGGCTAAGCAAATTCAGTGTAAAAAAAGTGATTATACATGTCAGCAAAATTCCCAGTCAGTGTAGCAAAGCAATTTTGTGATTATTGCCTTCTCTGGATCCATTTAGTCTTCCACAGAAAGAAGCTCTTCAAACACCTTCAGTGAAAAAAACCAACAAAACCCAAAAAAACCCCCAAACAACAAAACAAGTTCCAGTCTTTTAAATCAGAGAACTATTTTTGAAAGAAGGATGGTGAGTTATAGTAAGTCCATGACATCTATTTTCTCTTGATTACAGGCCGTTCTTTTATAATCTCCCTATATATTTAAAAAAAAAAAAATCTTCCAGATGTCTGGATTCTGCCTGAATTTGGTATTGGACTGTACTGGTCTGTAAGCTACCTATTGTTACACATTTACATGATGATGTTAATATTGTGTGTTCTTTCTATACCCTTAATATTTTCATAGGCACAATTTGACACAGACATTTCTGGCTCCACCTAGATTTTAGAAACAAAGAATTATTTATGCTGGAAAAGACCTCCAAGCTCATTGTATCCAAACATAAACTTAACACTGCCAAGCCCACCACCCAACCATATGTCTAAGCACCACATCTACATGTCTTTTACATACCTGCATGGATGGTGACTCAAGGACTTCTCTGGGAAGCATGTTATAATGCCTGACCACCCTTTCAGTGAAGAAATTTTTCCTAATATTCAGTCTAAGCCTCCCTTTGTGCAACTTGAGCCCATTTCCTATTTTCCTGTATATTGTTACTTGGAAAAAGAGATTGACCAGCCTCCTTTCAGGCAGTTGTAGAGGGTGATAAGGTTTCCCCTGAGGCTCCTTTTCTCCAGAATAAACATCCCCATCTCCCTCAGCTGCTCCTCATAAGATTTGTGCTCCAGACTCTTCACCATCTTCATTGCCCTTCTCTGGACAGGCTCCAGCACCCCAATGTCCTTGTAGTGAGGGGCCCAGAACTGGACACAGGATTGATGGTGAGGCCTCACCCGTGCCCAGTTCAGGTGACAGCCCCTGCCCTGGTCCTGCTGTGTTGCTGATACAAGCCAGGATCCCTGCTGTTCACCCGGTTCACTGTTGACCAGCACCCCTGTTTTTTAAAAATAATGTATTTTTCAAAGAAGACTTAGTAGCATGTTTCTGGCCTAGAACTTCTTAGGTGACATAATTTTGACACCATAATGATTTCTCACAAAAATTAATTGTCACTATCTTCAGATAAAAAGTTGGAAGGACTTTGATTTCTTCTGAAGTCTGAAATGCTGTGCATTAAATCCATCAGCTTTTTATGACGATTTGTACCATTCCTACCTTCACCTTTATTCCCATTTTAGTGCCTGAGATTATTTTTGCACCTGTCCTTCCAAAGCTCTGAAGTCTAGCAATAGTAACATATTGTAAAGTTTTGGGGGTTTTATACAACACACAATATCACATTATGTCTTTATTCTGTTTCCTTCAGGTTTTCTCTGATAGTGTCTGAATTGCTTTTGAGACCCTTGATCATGTCTTTGAATAAACTTTATTGTCCCTCTGTATCATTCTGTGATCCTTCACAAAAAGGTTAGTTTTTGCTTACTGAGCATCTGTTGAGCATTAGACTCTCTTCTGTCACTTGCATGACTTCTTCACACATCAGAATTTCAAAATCCCTGAATTCTTTCCCGTCAGGCTACAATTCATAATTGCCTTAATACTGTTCTCATATTTCTATTTCCCTTAATCTTTTTCTGTCTTTTTCTTCTGCTTATTGTGACACTGATTCACTTTTCCTTATCTATTATCACCAGTATTATGAACACCACTGCTATATCTTTTGATAATCTGCAAAATCCTGTAACTCACTTTGGAACCTATTCCTCACTAGAATGTATTTTATAAGAGTTTGCAAAAAGAATGCATTATAAGTAAAATGCAACATTATTTATACTCTTTTTCCTAATTTTGTGCAGGCACCAGCTGCTGTTCTTGTGAATAGAGCTATTAGGAAGCTAGAAGTGTCAGAAGACAAAAAAGCAAGAAATTTCAATGGGAAGATATTTTTAAATCATCTAAAAGGCCAAAGCACCAAAAAAAAACCCCAAAAACCCCCCAAAAAACCCCAAAAACCAACTGAAATAAAAACCAAAACAAAAAACTGAAATAGATGTCTAGCTATTGTAAATAATAGACATTCAAGCCCCTATCTAAATTTTTAGAATTTTGGGCAAGAATTAATTACTCAAAGGAAGCCTGTATTTGATGAGTTGTCTAATAACATGCTAAAAAAAATTCTAAAGGAGTTATTTTTTACCTCCTATCATTAATTCAGTTGCAGCTGTCTCCCTCCTTTGTAATATTCAAGCTCTAATGCTTTTCCTCTAAATTCTATGTTTATAGGGATGACTTTTGTTTTCAGGAATATTGTCTCATTTGTGAGAAGAAAAGAGAACATATCCATGAGAATATATCCAAAGAGAATCTTCTGTTCATGCATAGCACATCAATCTTTCCTTGTTTTATGGTTCCTACTTGTGCTTCCAGAAAGTAAATCATTACCAGACATTTCAGAATTAAAATATCATTTATGTTTTAAATCACTGCCAGAATGTCTTTCAATCATCTAGTTTTGTCTTCATAAAAGGCTTTCAGGTTTACTGAAAAATTAAAATTTTACAGTATTCATTGAAGTGCTTTTGAGAAAGACAATATCCTAAAGGTATAAATCCAATTACATAGTTTCCATGAAATTAGCATAGTTGAAGTTATTTTTCTTCCTGAGGGTATAGTTTTTTAGATTTCTGAAAAAGGAAAAACATGATACAGTAAAATTTACAATAAAACAAGAGGAAAGCAAATTTCAGACTCTTCTATTCTGAAAAATCTCATAGCTGGAGCCAAAATCTGTGATAGTTTCAACAGGATCAGATAGAATTATTGATTGTTCGAAATTTGGATTTAACTGCTTTCTCATAAGTAATTTTTACTTTCTTAGAACAAATTCATCAGTGTATTGGTTATAAAGTAGAACATGATAATATGTCATTCCTGTGGAATAGTTTCTAGGAATTATAAAAATCTGAACACCGGGACAGATCAGTCATAAGAGATCAAACAAACTCTTCTGATCTAAATAAATGCTCATTAAGGTCTCTGGAATTCAAACATATATCCAGATTAATGTAATTCTCTTTCATATAGTTTTTTTTATTCATATCTGGAAGGCCAGATATTGGGATCCTGTTGCAAGGCATGTGATGGAGAAGACTTTGAAAGGAAAATTAAAAAAAATACTAAGCTAAACTGATATTTAGTGAATATAAGCATCAAAAGTCAACTTCTCTTTCAACATATAGAAAAGAGTACATTCTATGGAAAATTAATACCTATTCTTTCAGATAACTGTAGAGAACAGTGTGGTCTCCTTCGAGCATCCATAGGTTAATCAAGATAAAAACTCCAATCCATTTGATTTCTCCTCATAAGACATGTTTTTCTACAACCTTCACAGACTTTGCTGCCCTTCTCTGGACATGAGGATACATGAAAGTTTTTACAGAAATGCAGAATAAAACCCAAAGATTCAGCTGGATGATAAGAACTTAATACCTTTTGAAGAAAAAGAAATGCAAGGGCTGAAAATAAGTCATATACAGCATTTATATTTTAGACAGAGAAAATGAGAATAACTTTATATAAACTTCATATACTTGCAATGCAAATTCCAACACCTAGTCTAGTCTATCTTGTTTTCTATTAAATTTAATGGAGTGAATAAGTTTTTTCAGGATTATTTTGATAAATGCTATCTGAGATATCTTTTTTAATATGAAGCACATTATGGCTAGATCCAATTATAGCTCATGTGGTAGCTGATTATGATGATTGTATGAGACAATACACCTGACCATTGTCCAAATAGCTTTAGGAATGGATCATTACCACAGTAATCTTTGTGTAAAGGATATTTTCATTCTTCACAATAAATCTGTGAAATCTATTATATGCACATATGTTAAGTATATCAGCTCAAAATTAGACTACAGATATTTCTGAGCCTGTGTGGAGAGAATGGTATCAGTCATCAAATTTTTGGGAAAAAAAAGCTGTATAAATTCTCTGTATAAAAAACCTTTATTGTTTCTTATAGGTCTTTAACAAAAACCTTCAGATTTGAACCTGAAACACATCAAAATGCAGGGATTTTGCAAGGTGTGATTTGGGGTTAATTTTATGTTTTTTCCAGGTTAACCAAAACTAACTATTCATGCACAAAAATGGATAATTTCTGGTTTATTTTTCTGTAAAAGGGAAAAACAAGGAAGAAAAATCTGTGCTTATTTGGAATCTCTGAAAAACTCAAGAAGAATAGTTTTAGATGGAAGGAATTTTGTGGGTCTTGTTTTGTTGTTTTTTTTTTTTCCAAAGTTGAGGCATAACAGATAAAGTTTCATTTTATCCTAAAAAATGGGGACATTTTAATAATTATGATAACATGCTGATCATGACTCATTGTAAGGGTTTTCTTTATGTGCCAACACTCTTTTTTTCCTCACAGTTTATAAGGCCATTAATCAGCTCTTGAACCGCTGCTTTTTAGTCCATCTCAGAAAAATACATAATGTAATTTAAAAGAACATGATGGATACAGATATGTAAATGAGTAACCTGGACATTGTACATTAGGACAGAAATTATTGCCTCCAGGAGGCAGTTTTAAACAAAAATGTGATCAAATCCAGACATCAGAGGAAAGGAGAAAAATCCCCAACTTTTCTACATGGTATTTAAACTCCAGATCTACAGATCAACCAATTGATCCAAGGTCAGCACACATCCAAACTTCTCCATACAGTACATCAAATTTGCTTTGTTTTCATAAAGATATCTATTCCACTTCTATTAAGTGTAATCTTCTTTTTTTTTACAGTGCTTAGTTATTTTTTAAGGGAAAACCTTCTGCTATAAAATTTAGACCCCTGTTGAATCAGAGGGGTGAATAAAACTTGCTAATAATGCACAGGTTGTCAAACAGATTTGATGCCCCACTTAAATGTAAACTTTAATGGCAGTGTTTAAATCAAAATCTATCTCAAAATACCTGAAGAAGCAGCAGGAATTCTTATGCAATGTTTCATAACAGATAATAGAGAAATACAGAAATTTATAATTTAGAAAGCCAGGAGAGAAATTCCTTTGTTACACTGTCCTTTGCCCTACTCTAAAGGACACATACTATGGTCTCCTTCATGCAAACTCGTCAAGATCCATATTTTAGCTGGCTTCTCTGTTAGAAGACTGTTTCAAGATCTCGCTTTTCCGATAGGTAAAAATTTTGAAGCATTTTTCACTCTGAACTGATTTATACGTAATTTAGTTGCCTTTGCTATACATGTACACAAAATAAGCAGCTACTTTGGTCAGTACATTCTCAGGGGCAATAAAAAGTCAGACAAATCTTCCTACTATAAAACCCTAGAAAATCTGTTCACGGTTGTCTTTTTGATGCTGAAGGAGAGGCATGCAGAACAAATTATCAAGTTAGTATGCATGTTTCCAACTGTGTGGCATTTTCATAACCATCTCATATGCTTTGTTTCACTGGTAGCCAGACACTATGACAACAAGCTACCCCCTTTTCTGAGAGAATGTTAAGGATAATAATGTGTCCTTTTTGTAGGAATAGATGCCTTCTGCTGCAGCAGATTATTATTTATTTTACCATGTGATTGCCATATTCAGAACAAAAACCCAAAGACGTGCTTTATTACTTTTCTGTAGCTCACTTGGATGAGTAGTTCACTAATCATGTATCACAAATTATTATTGGCAGTGTGATGCCCAGTTTTGTAAAGTTAATTTATACAGTATTATATTTGCATTTGCAGTGCTGTTCTGGTTCTTTCTTTTTCTCTCAAAGAACGGTCTTTTGAAATTGAGTTTTAGTAACACCAAAGCACCTTGTTCATAATGAAATAATGTTGAAAATTAATAAATCATTCAGTGATAATTACTGTCTTTATAATGGGTTTTCTTCAAAATGGACAGTTAAAATACATTTCAAAACAATGAGTGTGAATCTCAGAACATATTAATATTTATATTTCTCTGAAAGTTCTGCATTTTAAACTTTATGAGGGTAGAACTGGATCACTAGAGGAACAAATTAATCAGCTGATAACTTGACCAGTTAGAATGATCTTCCTTGGAGAAAAGGTGTCTAAAAGTTCAACTAACTGAATGTATGCTTTGTTAGATTGAAGGTTAGTAACTCAAGGAAAGTACGACAGGTTTTACAATCTGCTGTTTGCTTTGACTTCCTAAACAGGAACTGTTGGCAATAAGATGTGCAGTCATTCTGTGATAGATACAGTTTTGTAACATCACTGTCAAATTAACATTATAGCTCTTCCGAGCCACCAATTCTTAAGGACAAATCTCAGTCAATAAGCAAAGAGTTAGTTGGAATTGGGAGTGTTTGGAGCATAAATTTCATCCTGAAAGTTAGGTTGTAGATTATGAAAAGCTATACAGACAAAAAAAGAGAAGTTATTTTTGTTTGGGTTTTTTGCTGCACCTCTGCTTTTCCAGAGGCATACTGTTTTGTCATCCCCAATTTTTTCTCAACATAGTGGAAGGAAGAAAAGCAGGGACCATTCCAGACACTCCCAAGTATGGACTCAGGCTTCAGAGACAGCATATGCTCAAGAGGCCAAATCAAATCACACGACTTTCCTGGAGTCAAGGAAGAAGAACCGAAATAAAAGTTAAATACTCCCCTTGAGGGTACAGAAGAACAATGTGCTCTGAGGGCTGGTGAAAAGAATGAAAACAATAAATGTTTTAACTCTGAAGGGAGTTTAGATTTAATAGACTTGAAATGCTGAAATCTTGTGACACTCTGAAAGTGAAACATGACAAAAGTTTTCTCACTGGGCATACAGTTCTCAAAGGTCAGCTGAAGGTAAGCTCTTGACACTCAATTGTCTGCTTTTTTTGTCATGCAGTAGAGGGAACAAAGAAAATCAAAATTTTCAGTGATGCAGAAGGTAAACTACTTAGTAATCAGAGTGTGTAAAATGTTCACTGAGAGAATGTTGAAAAAATGATAATGTGTATGAGTGAAACATCTTCATAACAGGACACCCTTGTCTTGTTATGACGAGATAAGATCCTGCAAAAATATTCTACAAATAGCACCCTTGAAAGGAGGAAAGGACAGTGAAAACAGGTTCTGATACATTGCAACAGGAGAGATCTCTGCCCACTAGTTGATTTATAGTAGTAGAACAAGCTCTGTATATTGGGAACATCTAAAGCACATGTAAACTCAGTGTAATAAGATTGATCCAGACACATAGGAAAGACAGACAAGTCATTTTCTGTCAACCCCATGGTGAAATCACTCCCTAGACTGTAACTGCTCAAAAATAAACAAAGTGAAATGTGTCCCTGAAGTTTTACTGGCATTATGAAGAAAAAAAAAGGGAAAAGGAAAAGGAAAAGGAAAAGGAAAAGGAAAAGGAAGGAAAGGGGAAAGAGGAAAGGGGAAAAGAAAAAAAGAAGAGAAGAGAAGAAGAGAAGAGAAGAGAAGAGAAGAGAAGAGAAGAGAAGAGAAGAGAAAGAAAAGAGAAAGAAAACTGCTGTAGCCTAAATGTAATTATATAACATGATTATAATAATATATAAAATTTATTATAAGTAATTATTTGGTAATTCCATATAAGATATATGTGTATAATATACATATTATTGTAATATATATACAAAATATATACACACAATAGATAAGTACATATTATTTACATACAGTTATATGTATTTTATAATAATATATAATGATGTGCTATACTATTATACAAAATTAGGTTATAGAATATTTTTTGTAACAAAATGAATATGTCATGTGAACCTAAAATTATATTTAAAGAGTTTATTCTTCTGTTATTATTATTTTTATTATTTATTATTTTATTATTTATTAAAATCTTTTATTAAGAGTTTATTATTCTTCTTTTTAGAATAACAGAAGTATATCATAGAATGTAAGTTCCATTAAAGTGGGTGAGGGTAAAGTATGGTACTAGACAAAAATTTCCAGGTGACCTGGAAAAAATGTACAAAAAACAAACAACCAAACTTCTTGAAGATACTGTGAGGTAAGGTTAGAGATCCCTGCTAGGCTTAATCAGCTTTAATTTCCACTGAAATTCCACATGCTGCATTTTGGAACACAAGCGCTCTTCCCTGAATTAACTGGTTTCTTTGCTCTCCATTTTTTTGGCTTAGATTAGTGCGGTGTACAGTTCTCAGTAAATTAGAGATCTGGGCAAGCACCAACCATATGAACTTCTTCACCCAGAGGGTGGTTGGGCACTGGAACAGACTCCCCAGGAAGTGGTCACAGCACCAGCCTGATGGAGTTCAGGAAGCATTTGGATGATGCTGTCAGGCACATGATGTGATTTTTGTGGCTGGTCTTTGCAGAGCCGGGAGTTGAGTCTTTTTGGGTCCCTTCCAACTCAGGATATTCTGTGATTCTATAATTATATGATTCCTCTAAAGCTTAATTTTCACTTCAAAGAAGAACAGCTGAAAGAGTCCCCTGTTACAAATATCAGAGCTAATAAAACTGCCTGCCTTATAAATGAATTGTCAGTTTCAGAAAGACCTTTAATATTGTGTGCATTTTTTACAAGAACTGACTGCTACCTTATTCTCACTTCAGTTTCTGATAGAGTCATAAAAGGAATTTAAATGAAACATGATTGTGGGCACTATGATAAATATTTATGTTTTAAATGTATGTTTGGTTGATTGGTTTTATTTGATTTGGGGTTTTTAATGTTCAAATTGGCTACTAATATCACTGTTGACTTTTTCCTTTTTGATATGTTCTTGGGCAATAGATTTACTAGTGTCATGTTACTCTTGATCCATAACAGTAAACCTGAACCTGACAGCAATCAAGCGCAGTCAGAGGAAAAAACTGGTTCATATTTCAAGCAAATGTAATTGCCACTAACAGTTGGAAACCAGAAAACACATATATTTCCAAAAATTAGTTAAAATTAAATAGATTGAAAAATTTCCTTGTATTTTGAGGCCATAAGTAATTCATGATCTTAAAAAGGATAAATGAAGCGAGTTCTCTATGAATGCTTACATGAATACTCTTGAAAGTCTTTTTTTGTCCAAGGGTTTTAATTAGTGCTGAAGTTTACAGAGCGCATGGAAATCTTTTGCACTAGTATTCTGTTAGATAAGTAGTTTGTTCCAGGTGATAGTTTAATTTTGTTAAATCTGAATCCCAGAGAAGATAATTCTTACTTTAGAGTGATTTTCTTTAGTTCATTGTCACTGCCTTCTCCACTATGAGAGTACTTTCTTTTGTCAGGGCTATAAGCCCAGAACTATAGTGAAAATGCAGAAAAGAGGTTGTGCAGCAGCATTTGTGAGGTAAATTTGGTGATTTTGGCATAGTCTTTGATTGATACAATGGTCTGTGCAAATTTTATCCCTGTATACAAGGTCAACCATTTGTATTGCAATTAGAAACACAAAAAGCTGACCAGAGAGCATGAGATAACCAGAGCTGGCTGACTCTGTGTGCCTGCAGAAAACTTTTCCTGTAAGAGCAGACTACTCAAGTAATTTTCTGTCTGTGTGTAGTGGTGCATCCTCCCTCTCCTCAGGCCTGCTCCATGATCTCAGGAGATTATCTCCTGATAAGCCTTAACCAAGCCAGCACAGCAGTGAAGAACCCCTTCAGGAAGGAAGGAACCATATAAGAGGTTTGTCTCACAGAACGATTCTCTTCAATGTTACACGCTGCAGGTGCAACTACACAGCTCATATACTGAGCAGCTGTCTTCCCTACTGAGGAAGAAACAGAGAAAGAAAAAAGAAAACTTAATAAAGCTTAATACAATTAGAAATTAAAATTAGAAGTATTTATGAGCTACTAAGTTGTAGACAAAATTCCATATACATGAAAGACTCAATTTTAACTGAGCCTCATTAGATGCAATTGTTCATAAAAATAGATAGATGTGCAACAGCTTCCACTGCTGACCTCATGAAGGGTTTATGGGGCCACTAGATGCTCACAGGATGGTCTCAGTTCATGAGTAACTTCATGGACTCTTTGAGGGTCCATTTTCTCCAAGGTATTAGAAATGACTATGGAGAGGAACATGGATTGTTATTCTTAGCTTGTGGTGGTCTTTGCAAACTAAATACATTTTTTAAAAGTTTCCATATTTCTTACAATTTTCTTTCTGCTTCTTACTGACCTTGAGTTTACAAATTCATGCCTGGGATGTGAGAACTATGTTGCTGGCTTTTTCTTCGCTTTTGGGGTTTTTTTGGTTTTTTGTTTTTTGGGGTTTTTTCCTTTTTTTCTTTTGTTCTTTTTTTTCCCATTAGCAAATTCATTTATCACTCAGTGCGCTGGACCATCATAGAAGTATACAGAATTGCCATGTAAAAAAAAATTGATTAACACCAGACTTCTCACCAACTGTAGTAAGCAGCTGATTAATATCTGCAGTTCCTGTGTACCATAGTTTTAACAGAGCAAATCTATATGGACTATAATCTAGAATGTTTCTCCCATGCTCCATAATATTGAAATAAATTGAATTAAAAGTGAAAAATATTAAGCAAATCAAGATTTTAAAAGTAATACCAGTTTCTTTATTAGTGACCCAGTTGCTTACAGAAATGACAGACATTCATTTGGAAAAAAAAAAATTCAACTCAAAGATTATTTTCATACCATGAATGAATATGCAAAAGTGCAATCAGAACACTGCTTGTGTGCCTCTAAATATAATAATGCTTCCCATAGAGGTGGGAATACAATCTTACAAAATATCCTTGAGGTTTGATTTTTTGCAAATAAAACACAAATGGCCTCTCAGTATAGTTCCAACTGAAGGACCAATTAGCTGTATTTTAGAGATGCTTTCAAGATATTTTAATTTCTGCTAACTTTGTCAAATGCTCTTTTTGCAAAATTGCCTGATTGCAGTTCCAGCTAAGGTTGATATAGATGTTCAAGATATTTTTGACAGACATTTTTAAAGCAGAAATCTTCCGTATTAACACATTTTTCTTGCTGATTTATGACTATAACTAATCACAGATTAATAAGATTGGCCAACTGCGGGTAAACATGAGTGTTACTGGTGAGAGTTTTCATTTGGAATCTTTCATACAGTAACCAAAGTAGTGTCCATTTCACAACTAAAAATCTGTAACATGGACAACTGCTCTGATAACTTTCATGATTCCTAGATGCCAACACAAGCTTTACTACCTGCAGCCTGTGAATCTCTCTGGTTTTCTGTGCCTGGTACAGGTCATCCCTTTCTCTCTCCCCTCACAGAGGAGATGTATAATGATACGTCATTACTTACCCTACAGTAGGAGTGTACTTTCTTCCTCACTTAGGCCATGTCCAGCAAGAGGAGAATATTTTTACTTCAAGTCAAGGAAAATCTCAAACTCTCTGCTTTTTGTCATTCAATATGAGGAAAAGAAAGAAAGATAAATTTAAATATTCATGCTTCAAATAATTATCACAGGGGTTAGGAAAGGACTAGGAGTACTTTAAGCAGGTTTCTTGACACATTGCTCTTTCAAGCACATAGTCCTTTGTATTTCCAGAAATGTGGTAAAGAACCTTGAGCAACCTAAACTTGCCCTGACACAACTGCATGCCATTCCCTCAGGTCCTGTCAGTGGTCATGAGAGAGAAGAAATCAGTGCCTGCCCCTCCTCTTCCTCTCCTGAGCAAATTTTAACTGCAGTGGGGTCTCCCCTCAGTCTCCTCCAGGCTGAACAGACCAAGTGACCTCAGCCACTCCTCCTGTGGCTTCCTCTCAATGCCCTTCACCATCTTTGTGGCCCTCCTTTGGACCCTCTGCAACAGATTTCTATTTTTTATATTGTGGTGTCAAAAACTACACACAGTACTCAAGGTGAAGCTGCAGGAGTGTGGAGTAGAGCAGGACAATCCCCTCCTTCAACCAGCCAACAATGACAGCAGGACATGCTTGGCCCTTGCCTCCAGAGCACACTAATGACTTGTACTCAAAATTCTCTGATCTGTAGACACGTTCAGGATAACACCATCCCAGGTGTCTTTGGTGATTGCCAAGACCTCTAATTTTCTTGATATCTTTTCTTGTCAGTCTGACAGGCTAGATCATGGACTGACTGGCTCTGTAGTCTAATTAGTGTTATTTAAGCTATTTAAGTAGTCTAAGTAGTGTTATTCTTATGATCTGTGATGAAATATTCAAGTTTCCAAGCAGGNCTGACAGGCTAGATCATGGACTGATTGGCTCTGTAGTCTAATGTAGTAGTGTTATTCTGATGATCCGGGATGAAATATTCAAGGTTCCAACCAGACTTGGTCAAAATATCTTTGTTCTGTTCCTCAGGAAGTGTTTTTATAGACTTCAATTTTAGCATATAAAATTCCTTAATTTTTGGGGGTTTCCTTCCACTTTAATTGAAATAATTTTCTCTACAGTTTTTCTCCTCTTCCTTTTTTTTGTCAGCTTTTTCTCAGTCAATCCATTACAGCTAAATTATTGATGAGTTTATCTTTCTGATTCATCCTCTGAAATAGAGTCAGAGAACAGTAGTGTCCAAGTGAATTAAGTATGGTCAGCTCAATTTTGAAAGGTTGCAGAGCTCTCCTTGAACTCTATTTCAAGAATTAAGACAAAACACTAATTCAAAGTAAGTGACTGTTGAATACACAGAAAAGACATGTACCAGGAATACAAAAAAGGGAAAACTGGAAAGTATTGACAAACTGCACAGACAGAGCTCAACTGAAAAGTTATTCTCAGGTTTCTGAAATTCCTACATAAGTTTTATTAAATTATTGCTTCACTTATATTTTTAGATCATTAGGGTTGCAACACAGAGTCCCACACCTAAGATACTTTGCCTCCAGTAGTAATGTTGTTTGTTTTTTAATTGACATCTGCTTTTCTCAAGGACATTCCTCATTTGAAAACTGAACTGGCTCAGGATTTCTGCAGGCAGCTTATAGAATACATTTGCCTTCATGACTGTGAACATCCAAGTAATGGCCACATATTTATTTAGATTGGACCATTTTATTTATATATGTGATTTTTAGAAAGGTTAGAAATGGTTCTCTGAAAACAGAGGCAGAACATCTAGCCAAGTAACTTAGTTGGTGGATGGTATGAAGGATGATAAATCTTCAAGGATCTTCAATCCTGGACTTCTCAGTCTGTGTCCATGGCAGCAAAATAGGGTAAATCCTGTAGGTTGAACAGGAATCTCATTTACTCAATGCTCTATTAATGGCTACCTCTAAGTGGTAAAATGCTTGTTATCTTGAAATAGAACATGTTATACTTTCAAGAGAGAATCCTTTATAGCACTAAAAAAGTACTGTCTTGGTTTGAAAGACAGGTATCTGGATAATTCAAATATCTTCCCTCCAAATTATTATAATTTAGAAAAAAAAGAATTAAAGGGGGCTTTTTTTCTGGCAGTTATGGGAATAGGAAATAACAGCTCTTTACTAGTATGTATAACAAAGCAGAAAAAAAAAACAAACAAACAAACAACTACAGCATTAAAAACAAAACAGTACCAAGAACATTGAAAGCCTTGCTTCTCAAAACCCAGACAGTTTGGTCTCAGTGTCCCTGCAGGACCCTTGGAGAACAGAGCTGGAAACGGTGCAACTTCACATGCTGGCAGCTGGGACTGGCAGGATGTCCCCAGCAGGCAGTGGTTGGATGTCCCTGGCAGGAAGGGGAGTGGATGTCCCGGGAGGCAGTGGGGCTGGATGTCCCCAGCAGGTCAGGGACTGGATGTCCCTGGGCAGGCAGGGGCCCAGGATTCCNGCTGGCAGCTGGGACTGGCATGATGTCCCCAGCAGGCAGTGGTTGGATGTCCCTGGCAGGAAGGGGTGTGAATGTCCCTGGGCAGACAGGGGGCTGGGTGTCCCTGGGCAGGCAGTGGTTGGATGTCCCTGGCAGGAAGGGGAGTGAATGTCCCTGGGCAGGCAGTGGTTGGATGTCCCTGGCAGGAAGGGGAGTGGATGTCCCGGGAGGCAGTGGGGCTGGATGTCCCCAGCAGGTCAGGGACTGGATGTCCCTGGGCAGGCAGGGGCCCAGGATTCCCAGGCATTCTAGCAGATGATGGAAGATTTTTCCCAGGACCAAGGCTCTTCTGATGACAGTGGAACTGTGTCCTCTCCAGTGAGTGCCCAGAGAGCAAGAAGAGTCAATCTTCCTCCAGCTCTGTCTTTTACCTGCCCCCTGAAACTCAGTTCTCCCCCTCCCAGAGCAGCTCTTTGTTTTGCTCAAGCACTCTTAAGTACCCAGCACTTTGTCTCCCGGTAACCATGGGGAAAAACAAATTCCTTAAGCAAAAAACAACAGGAAAAAACCTAACCCCCAACAACTACATAAATGCACAAAGGCATTAAGATACTCTCTAAAAATTCACCTTTTCAAAAGCAGGAGAAACGAGTAAGTCCAGAGACAAATTTCCATGAAACAGAAGAATGCTTCATTTAAGTACCAAAGCTTAGCCAATGCCATGCAAGGAGCCCATTACCACCCTTCCAAGTGGTTTGTGCAACAAGAAGCATCCTGGATTTCATAGAATATTCTTAGCTAGAAGAGACCCACAAAGATCATGGAGTACCACTCAAATTGCCTACAACTTCGGTGTTGTTAGCACCATACTGTAACCAGATGAGCTAATCTCAGGGTATGCAGTCCTTCCTTATTCATTATTTAACATCTCTCAAGTAATTGTGCACATCATATTGCCTTTGCCGTCACAGTTGTGCCTCTGTGTATGTGACTTTCTTCAGAGGTGAAGACACAATACCAGTTATAAATCGATGGCCAGGGTCAGAAAAATAGCCGCACGAAAAAATTGGCTGAAATTATTAGAAACTCATTGGCACCTTCTAAGTCATTACAGCTGCCTAAGTCAGTGCAGCTGAGTCCATTATGGCCCATGATGGCCCATCAGCAGAGATGAGCACCTTCAGGCAGTGTGAGTGTGCTTCCCCAGCACAGAGTTATCAGTTCTTTTCTGCATTTTTTAAAATGATTTGCTTACTTTGTCTTTTTTGCATTGTTTCCCCATTAATGTTTGTCTGTTTACCTGCATTAAGGTACACATCCCTAACAAGCTCCCACGGCTCCAATCTGCACAAAAAGGTTTAAAGGTTAAAGATGTTCTCTCTTTACTCATGACAAGATTCTGAGTTTAAATCTATTTCAGGGTTAAGTACTTGGGACCAGTAAATAATAAACATTTCTGAATGCTCACTATCTTCCCCTCATACCCCTTGCCCTCCTTCCCAAGAGGTAGGAAAAAAGAAAAAAAGATATGAGGATGCCCAGTACACAATTTTATCTTCTTCCTTGATATTTTTGGGCAATATTGATATATGATGAAATAGATTTAAATGGCTGAGGAATAATATTAAGGTGCAAACTGGGAAAATATTTCAAGCTGTAACACTCAAGTCCATAACAGTTTTCTAAGTAAGGGAGTTAGGACATTTTTAAGATTGTTCCCCAAAAATTATCAAATTGATTATTTGTCAATGCAGAAGTGATACTGCAAATACTATATTCAGCCTGTAATGGGTGATTTAGTTTTCTTAATTCTGAGAGCATAATGAAGGAAGAGTTGAATTATGTTTTTGTATCAATATTTTTTGTATTACATTTCTATCTCAAAACGTATGCTTCAGGATCTCCCAAACAAACTGCCAGGTAAAATAAGGATATTCCTTCCTGACTGCCAACACCCTCTCACCTGCAAATCTAAAGTGGGGAAAATATGAAGAGGAAAATTATCTTTTGAAGAATTAGAGTTTTCTACAGCTAAACCATGTTAAAGATTCCAGCAGAATTACAGTTCTGTTGTTCTTCAGGAATGCTTTGTATTTAGCTGTAAATGAGAGTATCAGAAAGACATTAAGGAACAAATATTATCCAGTTCCAGTCATCAAGAAATGTCCTCTAGTTTATGCTATAAAACTAGAATTTTCTCCATAAAGAATGAAGTCCTTGGTGGCTTCAGGGAGGAAATTCTCAATGAGCCTGGATGGGAAACCCTAGCAGCTCTAGAATTCCAAGTTTTCTTGATGCATCATTTAGAAATGTCTAAAATAGCACACTTACTTTGGAAAGTTACTTCTGTGAAGTAACAGTAAGTGTTACACGTTTGGCTCAGACTCAAATACTTCAAATCAGGTTATGAATGTAAACCTCTGCTAAAACTGCCTGATGTTATCCATTGCATTCCAGAGTAAGAGCTCACATTTTCTGGACCACGTGGAAACAAGCAACAGCCCACTGTTTGAATACTCTTTAAATGGTTGGATGCAATAATGGTGGGTTTGTTTTTTCTTCATCATGTGGTTTATCAAGAAGAACCAAGTAACAGAGGCAAGGTGATGCGGTAGATGAACCCTGACTCTCTCCATGTTCCTAGAAATCATTTTCAGCAGAGATTTTTTTTGTAGGGATTACTTACTGTTTCAATCCAATGTGTGTCAAATGGAGTAAACATATCTGTACAATGCCTTTTTATTGTTCAAAATAAAGATATTGGCGTTTTCTAACAGTAGTGAGACTGATGCAACAATTAACTCCCTAAAGTGTTGAATTGGGATCTCAAAAAAAAAAAAATACAGTGTTATTTTTTGGGAAAATTTGTATTTATCAGTTATAGAGCTTCATTTATCAGCAATATTGTAAACCTTTTAGATACCTAAACTTCTCTCAGCTAATTTTGATTCTCTCAGAAAGAGTTGCTTAAATAGCTTGTGCCTATTCACACGAAGGAGCAGCCAATGATAATTACAATTAAGCCTGTTCTAGTAACATGCAGATACTTTTGGCAAAGCTCATGTAAAAATGGACATAAAACAAGGCTGAAATGAATATAATTAATTGCATAGGGCTTGAAAGATTTACTGTGAATTCATCTCTTAGTGCCAAATAGCTACTAAAAGTCCTGGATGCTGCTATTAGTGGTCTTCAAGTTGTTCTGGTGGTTTCCAAACGTTTGTGATTCCCAGCTATGTTTCTAATGGGCAAAATAACGAAGTCCAATGAAATTGTTACTTTTTTAAAGTGCCAAGTTTAAAATAACCCAAAACCCTCTTCGCTCAATATGTTACATCTCCATTCCCAAACCTACAAGCAGTATGACTATGGAAATATATTTTTGTTGCCTTAATTTTGTAGCTTTCTGATATCTTGCATTCTTGCAATGGAGTTCTCACGGAGTTGCATGTAAACAATGTATATTTTTGTAACTTGTTTTTCTGTTGTTTACATTCTTCTCCTAGAGGTGGAGAACTTTGATGGACTGCTAATCTCACCAATGTGATTGGAGAAGTAGCAACTTCATTCTCCAATCTCTAACCTTTGTAAGAAAACTATATAACCCCAAGCACAAAATAAACTTTTTCTTTTTCTTGCTTCTGATCTGGAGCTAGAGTCAGTCTCATTCTTTCGTGTCCTATGGCAACATATTTTCCTCTACACTTTTTTCCACTTCAAGGTTTTTTTGTTAGTTTTGAAAAATATTAATGTTAACTCTCCAGTGTCTGTAATTCAGTACCTCAAACTACCATAATTTGGTGTATCTTTTCAGTTCCCAGTTTTGTAGGTATCATTCTGTTCTTTCTATGTGGACTTGTACAAAACTTTAGTCACAGAATCAAGTCCGCTTTATATGCATGGCTAGTGGTCGGCATGACAGTCAAAAAAACTAAGCCAGAAAAGTAGAATAAAATAATTCTTCAGTAATACATCACTATCTTTTAATTTGAATTTTATTGGAATGATTTTATATCCATGCCTCTATTTTTTTTAACTGAACTTCAGAATGATTCTAAAATCTTAAAATAAAACCTTTTATAAACTTCCTGTATTTTATGGTGTTTCTTCCTGCCTGAAAGAGTTAATATTTTAATGACTGGATAATTGAAAGATAGGTATTCATGAAAGGTTGCTTGTCATCAAAACTGTATTGTTAGTAGATTTTTAAATTTATTCATAAATCTCTGCAAGAGACTCAAGTTCTGAACCATGGAACTATTTATATTTTTGAGTTGCACTATTACCAATTCGATGATGTTTATTAGAAACAATCATATATGGAAAAAACCTAAATCATTTGCTAAATCTGAAGATACGGCTATTTCCAATGAAGAAATAATTTTCATCTGACCAAATTTTTCATTGCTATATCAACTTACTGTAGCATTCATTGTGATGTAGAATAATAGATAAGTTTTTCTCAGATTCTGTTCTAAATTGGGCAAAATTTGGCTTAAATTAGTCTCTCTAGTCAAATTATTAGTCTCCAGACCCATTTTATGTGGCAAACTAAGCAAAAGAAAAAGAATTACAAAATAATTATCTGATGATCAGGTCTTTCTTTTCAGCTGTGTTATAGTACACTAAAAAAGACTTTAGATAATGATTGTGAAATAAAGTGTCTGGCATTTATGATAACTTACCATAATTAACACTTGTAGTTAAAACACTGCACGCTAAAATGCAGAAAAGAGCTTCAATAACACGTATTAATACAAATGACCAAGACTCTTGAAGATCATCTTGAGTCAGGGTTGCTTTTTATTTTCAAAATAGAAGATACATCACTGGGTTTGTTTCATGAATACACCAAATCAGTTTTTCTACTGGAAAAAAATTTCATTTTAAGGAAAATGAAATTACTGAAGATGCCATAAATTATTCAAACTCTCATTTAAAACTTAAACTAGTCACAAGCCAATTAGTTCAGTCAATGAGAAACAAAACTGCTTATTTTAATACTTTTAGCATTACAAAGTTCCAGATAAACCAGCCAGGTATCATTAAAATATCAGCCAAAACATGTAACAGATGGAGCTCATTTCACACTAACATTAGTCAAGCATTTTGCTTAAAGCAGTTTCCTAAATTCCCTAATAACAGAGGCATGGGCAGATAACAACTTAGGTCATGACTTAGGTGTTTATGTCTTTCCAGTGATTACAAAGGAAAGCAAATAGGCAAAATAACTCAGACAAAAATGTTTATATTTTGATGGCTAATGCTAGGTAAGATAATTTTTTTTCCATTATCTACTATTTTTTCCCACATATTTCTTTCTAAGAAACTTATTGCATTAGATCTGATTTTGTACTTTCTATGTACTTGAGGTATTGGCACAGTGATATACTGTCTTCTGCCTGCCTTCAGCAAAATATAAACCATTTCACAAAGCAGTCTAGAGTAAGATGCTGGAGCAGCTATTCCCAATGGAGTTATATCAGTTTCAAATATCAAGAGTTTTTTTAGTATAAACTCATTAAGAAACATATTAGCCATTCCAGAATAAGCCAAGAAGCATGGTAAAAAAAGCTTCTCAAAGCCAAATTAGCTAATGTCTGAATTAAGAGTCATGGAGTACTCTCAGCATGGTACTAATTAGTGCTGCCTAAATCACCCACATACATCTATTGTAATTTTAACTGATGCTACACTAGCAAGAATTACAGTTCCTTCAAAGCTACTTGAATGGTGTCTATTCTGCATTTTGCAGTACAGAAATGCCCACAAGCACACATATTAGAATCTGGATTGAACCTGTGAGAGGGGTGAGTTCAGAAGCTTTCTACTGAGCTAAGCAAACTCTTTCTTCAGTTTCTATTCTGAAAGGTTGTGTAGCTTTGCTATGCTGTTCTGTCACTCAGAGATCTTTCTGCTTGGAAAACACTGTTTACGTTTAAGTCATTTTTATCCCTTCCAGAGTTTTTCCCAGACAGAGGTACTGCAACACTTCAGATGCCCTCAGGGGTCTCCAACTCTAATTATTTACATGAGTGAGATTTTAAGACCCTAAGAAAGATTTTACATCTCTAAGGAAAGTATATTGTCAAGGTTTTAAATGCAAGGCTGAGACACTTCAAAAGAATTCCCACCAAGTGAGACTTGTCTCAGTCAAAGTGGAAAAAGATGGAATTTTAACTTTAACTCTGGGAGCTCTTGCTTTTGTCTATTTTTGCCTGGATCTTTAATTTTACTTGTATCCTGTAATTTAGTATTTTATTTACCCTCCAAGCAATGAAAATCATTTTGACCTGAAATCTCATCAACATATCCAATAAAATGCTATTAAATTCTGAATATTTCAAATATCAAATAGTTTTGGAGACTTTTGTGCTTTTAAATATTTAAATGTGAATTGGTAAAAAACATATTTTTGAAGTTTAAGGCAAACTGTCACACAACTGAATTATTTTCAATGTTTAACTCTTAATACACCTGTTCTTTTTTTACAAAACATTTCATTTTGGCTATTGTATAGATATAAACATATAGTTCTGAAACTTGTTTGAGAAACTAATTTGTTTATCAAGCTTCTTTGGGGTGGGATAACCCAGGGGTAAACTGTTTGCAATTTGACTAAAGTATATTTTAAAAGAGAATGCTATATAAATACTGAAGAAGCTGTATCAACTGTAAAATTAGTAAAATCACTTAAGTCATGGGAATAATGGCTACGTGTGTGAATTCAACTTAACCAAGTGTACTTGTTCTAATTCAAAATTGGTTGCAAAGAAAAATGGAGTTCCTCAGTGGAAAAAAAAAGGTCAAAACCTGATCTTAATATGCAGATAACAACATAGTCAGGTACTTTTTCAATTTTTTTAAAATATCAAAAAAAAAAAATAAAATAAAGCTGATCAAATACTTTTTTAAATAAAAAAATGTCAGGGTCCAACACCAAAACATTTTTCTAAGTGGCTGTATTCCAGACCTATTTTCCCAGACCTTTAATTCAGGATACTAATCTACAAAAAAATGCACAAACAAACCCCCATCCAACCAACCAACCAACAACCAACCAGAACCCCATGGTCCACACACACACAGAACAAACAATAAAAGCCCAGACAGACAAACAAACCAAAAAAAAGGACCAAAAAAGAAAAAAAAAAAAACAAATATGAAGCAAAGCAAAACACCCTTTTCAAGGCCATGTAAATATACATTTGATGTCAACTCTCTTAAGAAAATTGCTCATTCTAGGTCTGCAGACAAAATATGTACCTCAGAGTCATTGAGATAAGTATCTATAGATATCAAAAGTGAAGAATAGATGTTCGAGAACAGGAAATCCCCACTTATATTGAAGCAGTACATGAATGTCTAAAAATACTGAAAGCACTTTTTGAAGTCCATAAAAGGCTACAGTGCTCCCTCTCTAATGGAATTCTGGGAATTTCGTAGATAAATGGGGGAGAACAACTTGGTGATTAAATTAATACCGAGCTCTAACAACAGGAGTAGGTCTGCTGTAGTGTGCTGTGTGAGAAATACACAGGTATTTCAGTTTACTCATCTTAAAGTGACATGCATTGTTAATCTTATTCCCCAGACAGTTTATAAAGGTGATTTAACAATCTTGCCATGCTACGCATCATAATTTTTACTTTACCAAATCACCAAATTAAATATAACAGGGACAAAACAATTAATTTTTATCTATGTTCTCACTGTGTCTGCCAAATACTACTCCAGAAAGTTTCACTGTATCAGACCAGACTGAGATTCCCTGCAATGGGTTTGTTTGGATAGTCACACAAAAACTTTCAAAGGTCACCATTACCTTTCCACCTATTTTTACTGTAATTTTCCTCTGTTAATTTGTTAGAGGTAGTATTTTTCAAAGTACATTTGCATTCCCTTCCTTTAGGAAAGGAAGAATTTTTCCACAGTAACTGAGGGGAAGAAAAGAGTGTTTCCTTCATGGCTATATATTTTATTTTTTTTTTCTTAAGTAACAAGAGAAAGAAGATTTATTTAATTGAGGGTAATATCAGCACCATATCAGTGGAGATGTTCCCAGAGATATTAAAGCTGTGGGACTGAAGGGACTGAAGGGACTCATTCCTTTGTGTGACTGCATAGAACTGATAAATCAGAGCCATTTACCAATCGGGAATATTACATGCCAGCTTTTGTTATGCACAGATTATAAGATTTCAATGCCTCTGAACCTGCATTTTCAGTAATTTTTAGTCACTTTATGATTTCTGCATAAAGATAATTACTTCTATTTCGTTTGTCTTTCTTTTGTGTAGAAATTATATATAGTGGATCAGAGGACAGTAGGCAGTGTTAATGCTGCCTCAGGTAATACATCTCTGAGTGATGTCATGAAACAGCAGCCATGTGAAGCATCTCAATGAACATCATGGCTATTTCCACCACCCTACAAGGTTTTCTAGTTGTCCTCATAGTCTTGAGTGAACCTTTTAGATTCCATATGGACAATAGTATAATGATGGTTTCTACTTCTATTCAGTACTGCTTAAAAACCAATCTAGCAAAATTTCAATGTAACAAAAATGTATTTGTTTTTTATCAAAGAAAAATCATTTGCTGCCTTTAAATGTGATGTTAATTCTCCAGGTATGGCCCAATAAAATGACATTCCATAAAGATAAGTATATAACTTATTCTGATAAAAGATTTTAGATAACAGACTCTTAGACTCACACTTCAGCTCTACAATCTCACTGCTGTTCAGGCAAACCCAACCTTTCAGTCAATGGACTAGTCAGGATTTTGTAATGCAGATGAAGTGTTGCAGACTTTCAGTAGAATTTTTTCTCAAGCAAGTGTAAACTTTTTCTCATTCCTTGTTTTCTCATGTAAGCAAGTTGCTCTTTGAGCATCAGTAGAAGAAATTCCAAGTTTCTTTTAGGCTTTAGAAAATGAAGTAAGTGAAAGTGGGTTTCACTTTATTTCATTTTTGTTATCTAAAAGTGAGATACCTATCCTGACTGTGCAATATAAACTCTCTGCAATCAGTGGTAGCTGATAAACTTTTCCATGGGCTTATCCATGCTATCCTGAAAAAGAGCCTATGAAAGCCTTAGACCTTCCACTTAAAAAGCCATGCCAAAATCTTAGCTCAATTGGCTTGAAGAATAAATTTGTATTTGTCTTTGATCTTTATTCATCTTTGATTATGTTTCAGTAACCTTTGGTACTTATTTATGTTCCTGAATAAGAAACAATACCTTCTTTAGGTGACATTTAAAACAAAAAAAATTTAAATGTTGTACATAAATATAGTTTAACCACTGACAATAATTTCCCAAAATGCTACACTCTCTCCATGCACAGTAAAATATGCATTAAATTCCATGTACTTCATTAAAAAATAACAGGAGTGTAACTTTTGTTCCTTTCTTCTGCAAACTGTTTTTAACATAATGTGGATTCTTTTACTTGTAGTCTCTTTCACAGCAGGCACTTCAGGATACATGCAAAACATGTTATTCCAGAGGGGCAGATGTCCTGCTTTCCTCAAACCTTCCTTATGAAAACACCATTGAATAATAGCTACAGGTTTTCATTACTGGGTCAAACCACATTAATGAGGTCACTGTCTTCTCTGCATTTAACCCAGAAATAGCAGCACTGGGAAGAGAATCAATTTGACTAAGGCTAGTCAGTCCAGTGACAGAACATGAAAACATGTTTTCCCTGACTCCGATTCCAAGTTTCTAATGGTTTAGAAAAAGGAACATGTAGGACATTCACAAATACCATTTGATTGTCTCTCTTGCTTTTATTTTATTTTTTTTTTGAGAGAGAGAATAGTGGTCCTTTTTTTTTTTCTGAAATAATCACATGCAAACAGAGATACAAAGTCAGTGAGGAGCGAAAAAATTCTGCAATTTCTGCAAGTACATATCCTGAACAGTTCTCTGAATGGGGCTTTTTTGAAAGGTTTGCCTCTTGCCCTAAGAATTGCTGCTATGTCATAGAAAATGTTGAGGAAGAGGCTACAGGAGATGTAAGAAGATTTTTAATTATCTCATGTATCGACTTCTTTTCCTGTAATTCTAAGATCTTTTGGGCGTTCTTTCCTCATAAAAAAATGCATACTTTCCCAATGTGTTTGAGTTTGTTATTTGGCTGGGGGGTGGGGGTTGGGTGGTTCTTTTTGTTTGTTTTTCTTTCTTCCTTTTCTTTTTTTTTTTTCCTTAATAAAGAATGATGAATGTAGAGATTTTGATAGGCTCTTCACATTAATTTCATACTTAAAGATTTATACCCTCATTCTCTCCAGTCTATATTGGTATTATACTTCAGTATTTCTGTTCACTGAATGTTCAGAGCACAGACTTAGTATTTGGATTAAATTCAAAAGGATGGTCTTACAGAGCCTTTTGCAAAACTTTTCCCTCACTTTCTGGCCATCAACATATTCAATATGCAATCTGAAGAAAAAGCTGGCTATATAGAAATGCCAGGGACAAAAAAAAAAAAAAGAAAAAAAGCATGATTATGCAGCCTTTAATTGCAACGTGATGTAGACACAACAGAAGATGAAGAAAATTTCCAAGTTTCTGTTCAACTTGTATGTCCTACTGTTGCATGTTGAACCATACAGTTCCAAAGTATCTTTAGAAAGAATTTATTTCACAAACAGTTTCCCAACAATACTGTGCACAGAGTAACAAAAATAAACTCTGGTTTCTACTTATTTAAAAAACTTTCAGCTGTGAATTAAAGTTAAGTTTAAACAATGTACTCTCAATAATTCAGCATTTCACCAGCAGAAGCTGAAGAGTGAGTGACTATAACTGAGTCAGTGGAAGACTTTATTTCAAATGTATCAACTCCACATACTGTGTTGAAAGGTATTTTTTCATACAGTCATTTTTTCTTTCGTAAAAGAATCATTCCGTATGTTGAATCAAAGGATGAAGGTGGTGTTTTCCCAGATCTTACAAAAGATTTACCAAAAATTCTGTGACTTCCCATCTTCTGGGAACCCTCAGACTTCCCATATATCTCTAGGTAAATATCTGTCCATGTTTCTTTTGTCATTATGAGGCTTTTAAGTTTAAATGTTTATATTATTGACTTTATTTATAGGTTCCCAAATTTTTTAAGAATTAAGCATCTGAGAACCGTGGCCTATATAGGTAGTTTCTTAGAAAAACAATGCACATTTTGAAATAAAGGGAAAGTCTCTAACCTTATGACTTTCCTTGGAAAATCTTTAAAATGTAGTGTAACAGACGTGCTCCCACTTCTCAAAGAATCCCATTAATCTTTTATAATTAAAAGTGTTGGGAAGCTAAATGCAGTTGTCATTTTCATCTACTTCTATAATATTTCTTTTCACCTCTAAGTGCTTCACAAGCTGAGCCTACTTCCCTCATCACAGAATAACGTTCTTCCAGTCTAAAAAAATCAACTGCTATTTTAAACAAATAGAAACACCAGAGATACTTGAAGATAGAACTTGAAATAACTTCTTTTTTAAAGGACAGAAGAAATTTCTGCAATACTTTTGCAACAGAAAAAGGGCATTCCTCTGTAAATGATAAGAGATGTGAAAAAGTATGCTAAGCATCAGTATTTTTCAATTATTTCCTATAAACAAGAAAGCAGTAATAGGTGTATCTTCTCTGCCATTTAGTGTTTATGATAACAAAGCTGTTCCATGTCTAGATAAACTGTATTATTCTTTTATATGGATTAACATACACTGCTGCAAAATGACCACCAAAGAGAAAAAAAAAAAATTCTGAGCTAAGAGTTCTGCATGTTTCAGGGATTTTCACCTCTAACTGTATTAGGAGAGAGCACTGCTCTAATTCAAATTCTAGTTATCAAAGAGCAGATAGTGTGCTAGAAAGGTAATATGCCTTCTTCACTACAGTTGCCACATTAAGACAAAATAAACCATTAAACCCAGGCTTTCAGGATGACATTTGCACTGTAGTAGGTCAGCAAGAAGCAGGTGTCTTTTAAATGAAATTTTGCTCCAAACTAGTTGGATTTACAATATTTATTAGGGAGAGGATTTCATCAGTACTGCATAAGATTTAGCACAAAGGTTCACATAGAATTTCAATCCAATTGTTTTTTTGTAGTATCTAACAGAAAAAAATTAAGTCAATTCTGCCTATTTTGTACTTACAGAAAGTGCTGTCATCACATATTTCACAGCAGTTCCCATGGAAACTCTGTTGCATTTCTTTGCATTTCTGTTTTGGTTTTTGATTTCATGCAGTAACAGCTGGTGGTCATCCTGCAAATTAAATTAAATTAAGAGTTCACTGATTTTACTGACCTCATAATCTCTTTCTCTCTCAAACTTGACCTTCTCTTCATAGATTGGCTAAGTACATCATACTAAAGGACATCTGTATATCTGCTATGCATTCACTTATGCCATATGAGCAAGGTACACAAAGGAAGAGTAAATTATTGGTGGGACATGTGGAAATAAAATGAGCATTGAAAATAGCATTATCGGAGGGGTACCTAAGAAAAAGATATGGACTTTGCATATGGCCAGGTATAAATAAATCAGTTTGGATGCAACATGAACATCAAGTAATGCTCAGATAAAAGTTATTTTAATTCAAACAATGTTATAAAACATTTCAGTTGCCATGGGGAAAACAGTCTTGATACCATGAATATCACTTTCTTTAATTTATTTCCAACTAACATAAATTTTTAGTTATGGTCTCAAGTATCGAAAAAGGAAAGATAACAATCAGCTAGGAAAACCCCCTACCTTTTCTGCTTGTTTCTCAGGTTTTCTCCAGTCCACCACCTTCCTTCCTGACTTTCTAGTCTCAATTTCCCTTGCTTTTGTAGCACAATACATGCAATCCTTCCTATACCTTTTGGAGAGGCAATGCAAGAGGTTGAGGTCAGTGCACAGCCATTTCTTTCTGCAGCCCTTTGCATCTTACTCTTTTCCTCCACTGCTTCCAACTTCTTAATTATTTCTTGTGCACCAGTGGGGAGCATTCATGGGCTTCTGTACACTTCAGGGTTACATTGTCCCAGTAAGGGTCCCTTCATGAGCCCCAGTCCCTCTGGGGTTGTCACCACCCCAATGCCTCCACAGGCTGCATTCTCTGTGGGTCTGTTTCTGCCCTTCTGTGGGTTCATCCCCAGGCCCAGTCCCTCAGGGCTATCTGTGACCCAGCATGGACAGAGCCTCCTCTACCAAACCACAGCTCCTTCCAACAGTGCATTTCCAGTGTGTGCTCATCAATGTCCCCTTACACATTCCTCTTCCATTTCATTTCTTCAGACAGGCCTCTTCACACTTCTCTTCACATGTCCTGGTTCTGTATCTTCCTGTGTCTTCTCCCACATCTCTACTGCTTCTCCCTTTACGTGGTTTCAAGTACATCCTGCACCAGTGTCTGCCACCCTTTCACATATTTGTCCAAGCCAATGCACTGTGTACCTCTCTCACAGGTCTCTGGGATTCCCTTGCCTTCTAAATTAATTTCTGGTAACCCTTTTGTTCGTCTTCAGATGCTCTCTTAGAAATAAGAAACTCAGTTGGCAAAACAGCTGAAGATTTTGGGATCTGGAAATCAGCAGAAGTCTGGGCATTTCTAAGTCATAACCATGCCAGACTAAATAAAATTCATAGTAAATCAAACTTACTTTTTTTATACATATGGTCAATATTGGTTCCAGATGCCTTCTACAATCTCCTGTGACATCTTTAAAATAACATTTTGCAGTGTTCTCTGCTAAATCCAGCCCTCATCTTCTCACCCTCTCAACTCAGAGGTGGAACTAGAGTAGATAGAGCAGGCCGCGAAAATTAGGGATCCTTATTTTGAACAATTATGAATTAATTTGTTTATGATTCAGATATCTGTAATTTTTGACATATATCTGTGCACATGGATTGGCACAAAGTGTAATGTATAAGGAAATGCTTGCAATAACCTAGTGAAACTGAAAAAAAAATGCTGTTTGGTGCCAAAATACTGTTTTGTCAAGAGAGGATTTTGCACGATGTCTCCCACACTACAAGAAATGGAAATTTTCCTTTATGTAAAATTATATAAACTTTCATTTGCTAATCCCCCACTGACTTTCTATCAATCACCTAAATAGAGGTTACAATAACTTCTTTTTTGTTCTTGGTCTAATTATGCTATTTTGAATCCCACTGTTAAATATTTCAGGCATAATTCAAGGCACCTTTCTATCTCTCTTCCCTCACCCCTGTCTTTCCTGCAGATTAACACCAAAGCAAAAAAATCTGTGGGAACAAGAAGAGCTTGGCAATTTTATTAGGCATGTAATAACTTCTTTACAGGCATCATGACACTCAAGAGGAGTGAACTCACGACCTTTTACTCTGCTTATTAAAGGAACACCTTTATTACTGGCTGTAATATCGGACAGTAAAACAAGGATATAAATTCTATTCACAGAGAGATAATATCAGGTCTTATATTCACAGAAGACTAGATTAAGCTGAGGACAACATTCCTTACTAGAGTAAGGTCTGAAGATCTTTTACAGAAAAAGGAGTGTACTTTTACTCTCTCCCCTCTTGCATATAAGCTTTCCATACACATATGCCACAACAGCTGGAAATTGCTGGTGGCTTTTCATTTCCAAGCTCACAATTTACTATTTACTGTGTCTCTGACTGCTTCAGGTAAATATATTATTAAAATTATAATAAAATTTATTGTAACAACTGCTTAATTATAGTCAACCAGCTTTTTATAAAGATATGTTTATCAACTACGAGAATCAATCAGAAAAGATGCTTTTTTCTCTCCAAATTTTATTTGGCTTCTAAAAATCTAGTAGGATTACATGGATAACATATACTGTGAAAAGAAAATTTTAAAAGTACTACTGAAAAACTGAATAAACTGAAAAAAGGCTGAAGTTTAATTTGTTGCTAAGGATGTTTTATTCTTTTAAGAGAATCTCTCAAGGGGCAATTTTAGAAACTGTTTCTCCCTGTTGGAAACAAAACCAATCTTATTCTATTCCCTGTACAGGGAGACGGGCCACACACATGCTAAGCACCAAGAACATTGCTACACTGAAAAATTATTTTTTGAATTAATATTTATATTCAAACAGATGAGAGAATTTTAAAATGAAAGAGTGGTTCTTCTGCAGACATCTCTCTGATATTGCAGACTTCTTTGGATTATAAGGATGTAGAAGTACTTCTAGGAGTGGAGAGAGTAACAAAGCTAAGGTTTGTTTCTGAATTCTCTACTTTGAAGTTTTCCTTATTAAACCAGCAAGTTTACACACCTATCCTGTACCAGGGGAGAGATAAGAGACCACATACACAGGTTTTGAAAATTATGGCTGCATAATATTTAAATGAATATGTGTGGAAATGTTGCTTGTGTGGATATGCAGCTGATTGCATGTTTGTTGGGTTTTTTAAAAAAATTATCAACTATGTCAATATAGCAGTATAAAAAGCATAAATACCTTAAACCTATTGTAGTCATTGCTTCTTTCCTTGGCAACTACAGCCATGAGAACTAAATCTCCTTCCACTCTGTCACAATTTTTCTTCAGGACTTTTTCTCTTCCATTTCAATGATTTATTTTTCCCCAAACTATCTTAAATAGAATTTTTTTAAAAAATTGACTTATTGTGACGTATGATGAAAAGACTCTGCCACTCACAAACTATTGAGGATTCTGTACTATAGTTGTCAGTGAGGATTGTATTGTTGCAGTATAGACAAAGCTGCTTAATTTCATCTTTTCTACTTGTCCACGAGAATGCTTAAAAAGAATCCTACTGATGTTACAGATATAGCAGTCTACCTGTGCAAATCACATGAAAAAGGACTGGGAGTCCAAGAACTGTTAGTAATTAGATCTATCTCACGTCCCTTTCAAGTAGATTTCCATGCTAATTTTCACAGTTACCAGATAATATTTTAGATGCAAAAATCTAAAGATGCACAGATTCCCAGGTTTCTACATGTCTGGTAAGCAGCTGCTAGACATCCACAGATAGACTGGAGATGAGCACTTGATTCAGCTGTGTCACCATGGTCCTGCCCACTGGAGATCTGACAGAGGTTTTGTGTCTTTCTGTAATAGCTGCCTCTCTTCATCTTGATCTCACTCTAGTCTATGTGAATATTTCTTCAGATATCTATAATCTGCAGCTGTATAAACTACATATGGGAGGTGCAAGCTTTAGGAGCATGATGCTACACTCTTCCATGAATGCTGCCATTGTGCTGTGAAAATGTCATAGCCTGAGATTGATAGATGCTGTGTATTTATCTTTCTAATTTGAAAAAATAGTCTTATATTTTAATAGCTGGTTTTACATCTGTTAAAGAGCATAGAAAGAGAAAAAAAAAGAAAAAAAAAACATTTATCCCTGTACCAAGGAAATGTTAAGGAAAAAAGTAAACAAAAAGCAAGGAACAATTCTTAAATAATTAATATATTTATTGTAAATAGCTTATAATCCATTTACATGTTTGTGAATCACTGTTCTGCACTGGATAAATTAAATTATATCTTTCTGCTGAGCAGGTATGCCATGATTTATTCTATCTTTTAATCAAGATCATGATCTATTGATAAGAGACAATGTCTAACAACTGGAAAACCTGACTGGACTCAGCTAGTCACATCTTATAACAAATTTTGATTTGGATCGTAAATTGCAATGGGAGATCATTGCCTAAAGGTATGAAGAGATGTGCATAGGTTGAGAAGATAAAATGTTTTTTTTCTCTCTGAAAAATGCATCTCACTCTATTACTGTTTATTTTAAAATGCTTATTTCTACACTATTTAAAATTTAATGTGAGTATCTTTTAAATGCTGTAATGTGATCCACAGGCATGAACTTTCAAATACTTTTGTAATCATTCTCGTCAAGTGATTTAACAAAGATTTACAGGTTTCAAACCAGGATTGGAGTAATGCTTTCCTTTGTAGATGGGTGTAATTCAATAAACCTAGGTTATTTCAGATACACAATGACCTCTGTCTGGCCTGGCATAAATCTCTGTAGTTCAGCTGAAATCAGTACATCCACAATAGTGCAATCAGGGCTTTACAATGCATTAACTGAAATCCCTACTCCAAACTCTAGAGACAAGACAACAATGCTAGAAAAAGTAGCTACTTGGGAGTTAATAATGTGATGAGAGAAGTAACAGAGGCAGCCTGAAAACGTAGAACATCAGAAAGGATGTGAAAGAAAAGCACAGGTAATTGTTTAATGTAGATCACAAATGTCTTTTACAATGAAAGACAGGAGGCTGGAACCTCACAGCCCATAATACAAAAAAAGAGAGAAAGGGAATAAACAGAAATTCCAGGGACACAGGAGTGAATAGAGGGGCATTAGGAAATTAGGTAAAATACAGTAAATAATGATATGCTTTTAATCAACCATAATCTCAAAGTGTTATGATGTGTTTGAAGTTTTTCTTTTTATTTCTTGCAGAAACTATGTGGAAATATCCTTAAGCCATCCTATAAATATTCACTAAGACAGCTTTTGACTCAGATATTGTCTTTTGAAGTTATATGAAAATGACAGGATTTTGTTGCTGGAATTACCTTATTTCCTCTTTTATGCTCATATATCATCTTTATTTCCAAGGTTTCTGTCTGTCCAGATTAAACAGAACTCTGTATGGAAATCTGACCATGAGCTGGCTCCCTTTTTATACCTTGGAGCTTTGTGTTTTGGCCAAATTTTTCCTTTAAACCATATGATAAGATTTAATTCCATATCTGCATCTTTTTGTATTCCCAAATCTAGTTATATTCTATGGTTAATAAGACACTCATTTGCATAATTGATCCAATTACCTAGAAAAAAATTCTCTCAAACCAATATTCCTATAATAGCTTTATTGGTGATACACTGTAGAGTAAATCTAGCTGCAGGAATATTGCTCTGGCCTTTCCTGTAGGCATTTATATATATAATATCCACCACCTCAATGTGATTTCATGGTCTTTCTGGAAATATCCTCACCATACTCCTGTTTAGGGAACCCTCTCTATAGAAATATCATTTTCTTTCACACATTTCAATTAACATATCGTCTTTTACCTTGAAAGAAAATGGTGTAAACTTAAAATAGAAAGCAGTATCATGTTAATTTCTGGTGTTTCATCTAATCTAAATCTTTCAAAAATCTCTTTGGTACTGTAGAAAGACAGTCCAAAAACCGTCCCTCCATTAAACCACTAGAAATTCTTTTAGACATCCCCTAAAAGCATTTAGAGTAATTTGTTTCAACATCTTATGTGGCAGAAATGAATTTTACGGGAAAGTGCATTTACAGATTAAATTTTGGGGTGATAAAAAGGCACTAAATTAAATTTTTAAGAGAAAAAGACATGAAATTAAAATTTTAAGAAAAAAATAAAATCTGAAGCAACTCCCAGCAAAGCACTTAACCACTGTTCAGAGTTAGCATTTATTACAATTGCCAGAACACTTGAGTTCCTTGTTAGACAATCAAAACTTTACCCTACCTTTCAATTTTTATGTAACCATTTGCTGTACATAGATACAGAGATATTGGGATTCATTATTGTGGAGAGACAAACAGAATACATGAATTAACAAATAATACTTTTCCCCAACTATTTACTATATTAGCTCTATATTATGTTTATAATCTGACATGCCTTATATAATATGTTTATAATCTGACATGCCTTGGCCTTACATGTTATTAATCTTTTTCAGAAATCGTTGCCATGAATTTGTATTTCTTCAGTACTCCAAAGGCACATAGCAAAAGCAAGAACATTTGGCTTGTTAAATAGCAATTATCATTCACCATAAGAGTGTAGATGAAGCACAGAACCCAATCTCTGGTAAAAAATATGAATCTTAAAGAAGCTGTCAGTAAGAAGATCACACAATTTACATACTATTTCCAAAATTGAGAACAGCATTTTTTTCTTTACTTCAAATTGTGTGCAGAACATGTCTATCTACCTTAGATTTTACAGAACCTTCCCACAGAAAATAGAAGTACCGGACTGAAAATGGAAATGCAGTGAAAATGTGAAAAGACAAGCTCATTGCAGTGCAGAAAGGAAAGAGACGGGGCGTTTTTTCATAGTCTAGGTGTTTAAATCTCTTTCAGGGTAAAATGTCTCTGTAGCATCCATCATACACGTGTCTGTTCTCCTGTCACTGCCCACTCGTAGTGACAAACTGCAGGTGTCTCCATTTAGCTAAAATTGCAGAATGCATGCATCACACGCAGGCAATCCTGCAGTCCAGGATTCTAAAATGCATCTACGCCTTACCATCAAACAGCTCCTACTCCCAGATGTCCATTCCCTGTTCTATCAAGGAATTAACTTTTAGTTTGTATCCATGCTAAATTACCTTGTGTTTTAATGGTAAGGCTTGTAGAACAGCAAAGACAATCTTAGTAGTTGAGAACTAAGGATACTCTAAGATCTTCATTGGTGTGGACTAATTGAGTTGAAAAATCCAGGAGGAACTGTGAAATTGGATTTTTTAATGAAGGGAGATTTCCAGCTGGTTTCCTCACGCATGGTTTTCTCATGCATTCCTGTTAGGCTGTGTTTGGTTTTTCTCAATTCTTCTTTCATGACCACTGTTTTCTCTTCTACAGATTCCATTCACTTTGGTACCTAAGGAATATGTGCAGGAAAATATACAGAGGCAACAGATTTCCTTCTTGTTCCGTGTGTTCTGGAGCATTGGTATTTACAGAAGAAATGGTCTCTGAGTCCAGTGTTTTGGCCATACATTTCATAAAATATTGCTACTGCTAATAACGTAAAGGTTCAAGTGCCTTGAGACTACCTTGTGGGTGTAAGGGTACTGATGATCTCACTGGTGTTTTATAAGGCCTTCAGTCTTCTTTACTGGGTATACAGTACAATGTCCTATTCAAAATAGCTACCTTGATATATCTCAAAATATCCCAAGGTACCAAGAGGTATGAGATTAGGAAATTTTTATGGTTTCATAGGTGAATAAAAATGATGTAGAAAATAACGAATTTATGTGGGTATGCACACATGTTGTAAGAGAGTAGTGAATGCTTCTTTGAAAGTCAGTCCTTCCAGTGGAAATATTTGCTTGGGTGAAAAACTGTTTGCATATTTCTAAATACTTGAACTGGATTTTCCTCACACTTAAACTCTGTTCCAGCAATTTACTTGTGCAATTCTTAGGGAGAGGAAGCAACAAAGACCTTGGAAGGTATTTACTAAATATTCCTCTGCAACAGTAATGATTTATGTCTTGCTCATCCATCATTTCTCAGAGGCAGCTGTGTCAAGGGAAGGCGTTACTGTCTCACCCACTGCCAGCTGTGCGCTGCTGCCTCCAGCCAGAGGTTGCCATGCCCTCACATCTGCCAGGGCTCTGCTGCTCAGCCCCTCCCTACCCCACTGCAGTCAGCATAAGACAGCAGTAGGTCACTATTTAAGCTGCCTATGGCAGCCCATATGGCAGGCTTTTACCCAAAAATGCTGAGCAATGCAACTCGAAGGAAATCGTTGGCCTTCAACTGGGAGGCGCTTCAGGGAGCTAATCAGTTGTGATGGGAAAATGAAATCTGTACACCTAAGACCTCAGAGGTCCCCTAGAGCCTTTTTTTTTTACAATCATGTGGTTCTTAATTGCAGCAGAACAGAAAAGGATTTGAGATTTAGGTTGATATGTACAGTGCATAAAGAAATAGAAAAAAAATCTTAGTTTTATATTAAATGAATTGGGTAAATTTTCCATATGAGAATAACCTGAAAATAAGGCAGAACCTTCTACAATGATTGAAGATTTCTGTAAATAATCATTATGACTGAAAAATTATAATTTTTCAAATGTTCCTGTTGCAGGTAATATATAAGGCAGTGTGTGCATGTACATGAAAAGGTTCTGTGTTTGCATGTCAGTGGTCACAATTCTGTGAAATAATGTTTACCAGCACTTACAAAAAATGAAAAAGTAAAATTACTGTAAATGTAAAGATATACTCCAATACTCAAGATATAGCTGAAAACTATGAAACAAATTCTTAGTGCTAGAAAAATTGGCATTATTTTTTAAGAAAGAGACTTTTTTCCTCTTTTCATGTATATGTAGCATTCTGAACTATCTAGTTTTTATTCAGAAATTCATGTAGCTTTTTAAAGAGATAAAACCAGATAAGCTAATATGTTAAGTTTTGGTTAAGGTATTTAATTATTTAATATTAATGGAGCTATTACAGCAACTTGGAATGTTAAACTAAAAATTAATCTACATGTTTTTCAAATGACTGCAAAAAAACCTTTACAAACACACATTGAGCAATGGGATTAGAACTCAAACTGATTCTGATAATTGGAGAAGTGAACAAAAATTAACCAAAAGAACTTCAATAAATACAAATACACAGAACTACACCCAGGAGAATCAGATGAATAAATACAAAACAGAATGCTCAGAGAGTCAGACAAAAAACATGTATATTGCAGTGGAGAAGGGCCAAGCAGAGAACAGCAGTGTAATGGGAAAAGTATCTTTTGGGAATTTATTAGGATGATAAAGAACAAGAGAAATTGTCCTGTTCTACTCAGTAATGTGAAGACCTCTGTCAGAGTATTGCAGTCATGCATGGCAGAGACTCTTCTGAAATATTTCATCATGAACACATAGAAAGTCATGTAGGGTTTGTAAAATAAGCTCTCTCTCTCTCTCTTTCTGGATAAATTATCTTTTTTGAATTCCACTGTGCATGAAGAATAAGCAAATTAGTATATCCTTGCTAATTCATTCCTTTAAATTTGCCATTAGGAATGCTTGGTACACTACAAGAATAGAAAAACATGAAATAATTTTTTAAATTTTTAGAGACTGGTATAAAAAATAAGAATTTCATGTATTCTCAGCCTAAGTAGATAAGATTTTTTTAATTTTAATTTTTATTTTTAGATAAAATTTGGGATACAAAAACCTTTTATACAAAAGGACAAAGAATGGAAATGTACCAAGGAGAGAGGTTGAAGAATTTCCTTTATGGTTTCAACTATATATTGATAACCTTAGGCAACCCTAAACCATCTTTGGACAGGAGGGAGGTTGGATGTTCTTTTGAGTTTCTTCATAGTCCTCAGGTTTTTTTATTGTTTGGTTTGTTTGGTTTTTTGTTTGTTTGTTTGTTTCCCTTTAACTTCATGAGTCTGATGCAAAATGTAAGAGATTTAAACACCTTTCAGATTCCTGTGAGGCCACAAAAATTACCAAAATTTTAATGAGTTTATGTGACTATAACTTCAGAATTGCCCAAGGTTTATTTTATCTTATTACAGACAGAACTACTGTTAAGCTTCAGAAACAAAAATTATAAATGAGGTTTTCAAGTGGAACTTTAGTAATTTTTGCCTTGACTGGTGCCTAGAAGAGCAAAGAAAATAAAATGGACAGAAAGTGTAAGGAAACACTCTGCAAGTTCAAACTGAAAAGTCAAAGAACTCTAACATACTTAAAGTCTATGTGTGTTATATAAACCCTTAAAAATTGGTATAAATTTAGAATGTAAGCATCTGGTAAATACATCCAGAAAGAAAACCAAAGGAATGCCAAAATAATGTATGCATTTAAAGTAAGGCATAAGAGATATGCTATGTACTAGTGCTCCAGAACAATAACAAAAACTATAATGTCAAGGCAAAAGTCAAGTTAAAAAAAAAAAATTTACCTTCCATGTTTATTGTAAATAAGACTTTGACTCAAATACAGTAATCATGCAAGATGCATTCTGTTAAAATAATTCCTTACAAAGATTTTGCTTCACTTATAGTGCACGGATATCCAGTCATTTTCCAGCAGCAAAGTATTAGTAGTAAAGAAAGTATTTTTCATCCAATATGTTTTTAAAAAACTGTATTAAGTTTTATGGCAGAAAAGTAGAGTACTATTTAGAGTACTATAGAAAAGTAGTACTACTAGAGTAGGCTTATAAGTAAGAAAGTGATAGTAAGAAAGATAATGAGAAGTCTTTCCAGTGTCGTTGTCTTTTTTCTTCCTTTTCTCCAGTTACGAGCCCACAATATGTAATGGACACAATTACTGAAGGCTATGTTTACTCTTGAAGTTATTAAGCCTCAATTATTGTTTGCATGGTTCTATCTATGGCTTCATAGAATTGCCTCAGAAAGGGCTAATTTTTGGTTTTGTACAAAAGTTCATTAGCATGACCTGTACTTTGAGGAGGGGGTTGGTATCTGTTCTAGGTAATTATTTTTTAAAATTTATTTCTAGGAATGATAGCTCCAGTTACTGGGAAACTGCTTAGGTCTAATGGCATTTAATATTTAGAAGAACAAATATAAATCTGAAGTGACATCATTATTGTTATTTCAAACATTGCATAATGTATGACTTCCTTTTTTTTTTCTCCTGAGGCCATTAAGCTCTGAGTTCACTAGCTCTCATGTTTATCTTGACAGGTAGCAAGAAGATTGGCTAAGTCAATAGGTATCCACAGGTGTTTAATTAAGTTTTCTATATGTAGTTCTTCTAAAAAGACTGTGTACTTCTAAAAAGACTGTGGGTTTGGGGGTTGTTTTTTAGAAGAAAAAGCTATTAAATTTCAAAGAGTAGAACTTAATATTTTCTGAATATAATGGTACCTAGATATGAAATTATTTTGACACTTGCCATCCTCTTCTTGGTCCTTGTAAATAATAAGAGTAGGATCATATACTTTCCTCAGGGAAAAAAACCCAAACAAACAAAACAAAAAAAGAATAGTGACAGGGGTTGGTTTAACTCCTTCAAACTAAAAGCAGAAATGCATTTTTGTTAGTTCTGAGATATGTAGCTTAACAAATCTAAAACACAGCAGTTATCTTTGTCAGAAAACCAGGCACAAACTGCTTATACAAATAAAAATTATTGTTCTCAGATAAAATTATCTCTTTTGTGTCTTTTGAAACTTTGTATCACAGAATCATAGAGTGGTCTGGGTTGGAAAGGGAAAGGACCTTAAAGATCATCTGGTTCCAATCCCATTGCCGTGTGCAGTGATAGTTTCCACTAGACCAGGTTGCTCAGAGTCCCCTCCAGAGGAGAGGCCTTGAACACTTCCAGGGATGGGGCACTGTAAACTTCTCTGGGCAACCTGTTCCTATGCTACACCACCCTCATCATACATAATTCCTTTCTAATATTTAATCTAAACCTACCCTTTTTCAGTTTGAAACCATTCACCCTTGTCCTGTCACTATATGCTCTTGTAAAATGTCTCTCTCCATCCACGATGTTGCTGACTCGCCTCGAATATTGTGTGCAGTTTTGGTCACCACAATATAAGAAAGATGCAAAGCTATTAGAGAACATCCACAGGAAAGCCACAAAGATGGTGAAAAGCCTTGAGGGAAAGCTGTATAAGAAGTGGCTAAGGTCAGTTGATCTGTTCAGCCTGGGGAAGAGGAGCCTGAGGGGAGACTTCACTGAGGTCTTCAATAGCCTCACAAGTGGAAGAGGAGGGATGGGAACTGATCTCTTCTCTCTGGTGATCAGTGACAAGATCCAAGGGACTGGAATGAACTGAGTCAGGAAAGGTTTAGGTTGGATATTGGAAAAAGATTTGTCACCCAGAGGGTGGTTGGGCACTGGAACAGGCTCCCCAGGTGTCACAGCACCAAGCACCAGGCCTGACAGAGCTCAAGAAACCTCCGGACAATGCCTTTGGGGATGGTGCAGTGCAGGGCCAGGAGTTAGACCCAATGATCCTTGTGGGTCCCTTCCAAGCAGTTTATTCTTTTCTGTAGGTTTTCTTTGGGTACTGGAAGGCAGCAATTAGGCAATTAGGCCAGCCTTCCCTTTTCCAAGCTGAATAAACCCAATTCTCTTAGTCTTTCTTTATAGGAGAGTGCTCCCTCCCTCTATAGAGACTACTAAACAAAGTTAGTTAGTTAGTGTGAAAATACTTTTTTTTTATAATCAGTAAGGACTTAATTTCAATCAATGCAACTGAGCAAGACTTATGCTATCTGAGAAGTTAATTCATTATCCTTTGATAACTAAAAATCCCAGATGAGATTTTTAAGGGGCTGGTAGAAGCCTATAAAGGATAATTACTTAATTTATTAATGAAAGTCATCAAAATTTTTGGATAGATTGCCTGGCATATGGCAGAAATACCACTGGAATGCAGTTTCTAGATGAAAAATAGAAAAATTAACATAACCAGAGCAACTTATCACAAGCTGAAATGAGGGAAAAATCCTACAAGCATTCCACATTCTCTCAAAAGTTGACTTGTGATATTAATTGATCCATAAATAGTTAGCTGTGTCTAAATCAAAAAGCATCATCTGGCTTTCCTTGCTTGTTTGCTGTGACAGCAGTGTTTATTGCATCTTTCTGCACTGTTTCCTTCTTTCCTACTGTTATCCTCTGCTTCCTTTCTTTCCCGTGGCCAAATGTTACCTTTTTCATGATAGGATCTCAAAATTACAGCTTTACAGAAATACATTTACCACTAGCTGAAATCTTTATACTATCACAAGTTTTTACTTTTTAAACCTGAAATTTTGATAATTCATAAGATTAAGGATAAATTCAATGGAAGATTGCATTGACATCAGCATTGTAAGGTGGGTCAGACGAATACTTTAACACATACAAATTAAACTCCTAATATTATAACTGTAATTGCAATAAATAATAAAAATATTTTTAATAGTATAAGCCTTTATTTACAGATTTTTGTGGAATGATTTTGCACTGATATCTGTCTAGTGCCCCCCAAATCAGAAGCCTGAAATCTGTACAGAAGTATAAAAAAAAATCAAGAAAATATGTGCATGAAACTAAAAGCAAAAAGAGCAGAGATATCACTGGCTCTGCCACATAATCTAGTCATAGTTCACAGTTCTAGAGTCCATTCTTCTCACCTAAAGCCAGCCACACCCTTTACTGCATCCAAAGCAGTGTGGCCAGCAGGTTGAGGGATGTTGTTCTGCCCCCTGGACTCTGCTCCTCTGAGACCCCACCTAGAGTGCTGTGCCCAGCTCCAGGATGCCCAACACAAGGATGAGGATCTGTTGGAGCAAGGCCAGAGAGAGGCCACCAAAACAATCAGAGAACACCTCTTCTTTAAAGACAGGCAGAGAGGTCTAGAGCTCTTCAACCTGGAGAACAGAAGGCTCCAGGAAGACCTTGTACCTGAAGAGGGCAACAGGAATGTTGAAGAGGAGCTTTATGGTCTGACAGGTCAGGGGGAAATGGCTTCAAATGATTCAAAGATGATACTTTTAGTTTAGATACCAGAAATAAATTCTTTAAGGTGATGGTGGTGAGGCACTGTAACAGGTCCCAGAGACNATGGCTTCAAACTGAAAGAGGATACTTTTAGTTTAGATACTAGAAATAAATTCTTTAAGGTGATGGTGGTGAGGCACTGTAACAGGTCCCAGAGACCTGTTGCATTTGTGGATGCCCCAATACCTCATCACTGGAGGTGTTCAGGAACAGGTTAGATAGGGCTCTGAGCAACCTGCTCCATTGCAAGGTGTCCTGCCCATGACAGGGTACTGGAACTAGATGTTTTCTAAGTCCAACCCAAACCATTAAATGATTCTCTGGTGTTTTCTCCAAAAACTTCAGAAGGAACAAAGAAAGCTGTATAGATTTTAAGGGAGAATAAAGTCAGCATAAACAACACTCACAGCTAATAAAATATCACAGGTCATAAATCTTTGCTTCCAACTATTATTTATACCATTTAATACAGCAGAGAGGGTTTTCATTGTGTTATTCCCCAAAAACATGTTTTTGCAACCAATGAATTTCATGTTGTCTTTGTGATATTCTTCACTGCATTTGTAATCAGTATGAAAAAATGTTCCCTTCAGTTTGTTAAAGCAATTATCTTACTAAGAGAAATAAAATGACCTTAAAGTGAATTCAATGCAAAAAGAGTGTGAAGCATCTGTGTATAGTATGTTTGTGTTCTTCTGAGTTAGAGTCCCATTAGATATATGGACAGCATCTTGAGAGCATCCATCTCAGTTCCTTAAAGGAAAAGTGTAAGCAATGAATCAATGAAATTCCAAAGCAGGGGAAGGCTGTTACACATTGTAACATTTCACAGCATGCAAGATGATTAACAGCATGTTAGGTAATGATGTAAGTGCCATAAATTAGTTTATATTGTACAATGCAAATACTCAGCACAACTGATGTCTGAACAAAGAAATGAAGACTGAATTTCTCCAAAAGGATCAAATCCAGTGTGCTTTCCAATTACTTGGTTTTGTTTTGATGAGTAAGTCCATAAAATATTCTTGTGTGTATATATAAAATATATAATGCATAAATATATATTTTATATGTATATATATTCTTTTTTTCTAATCCAAGTCTCCCACTCTCCCTGAAATGTTCCTCTCCCTTTCTGCAGATGAACAAAATTTATAATTTTTTTACTGTTTTTTAAGTACAAGCCTTGAAAATTAATTTTGATTAAATTCTATGAGGTTTATCATTATATTTTGAATAATTAAAAAAATTAAAATATAGTATATGTAAATGTTTTCTGTGATTGCATGTTCATAAGTAGCCCTGAATGAAGTCAAAAGATCAGAAAATAACTCTTTAGATAGTGCATGATTAAGCTACTAACCATACTGAAACCAAGGATTCAAACAAGGTTAAGAAATCACATGGGATAATGAAAACACTCACAGAAAAATAGCATAATTGCATAAAGTAAAAAAAAAAATGGAAAAGTTATACTCATATTTCTGTTCATAATTCAAATGCTATTTAATAGGTATTAGGAGGAGGTGTCTATAATTGCTCACTCTGAGGGTTTTAGAATGTTTTCCAGATGAGTGAGGGTAGAGAACTGGTAGAGGCTCCAGCTAGATACATTCCTGGTGTGAAATACTTTTGTTACACTTCTCTTGAGATTTAGTCTTATAAATTTACACCTCAAAGGGTGGCAGGCTTATAAGTATTGACACTGTATGTAAAAACAGTCTAGCAGACTTACAAATATGGTACCAATGTGCAACAGCAACAAATGTGCAACCAGGGAAAATTTCTGGTTATGACAGTGCTTGCTGAATTAATTTTTTGATGTCTATATTGAATTTTTTTCGGTTTGGTAGCCTGAAAATTCCTGTGGCTAGAGCATGTTTTACAGGAGTTTGAAAGAGGGTCATAAGCCTTTTTTCAATGTTGTTCACAAGAAGTGCTGGAAAGTAATGGCTTTTTTCTGAGCAATTCTCAGACACATCTCTGTAAAGGGTCTCCAAGTAATTTGTGTTTCCCTGTCCAAGATTTACAGTTAAAACAAGGAAAATTCACATTTGAATAACATAACATTAATGAAGGAAAGTTATTCTGCTGTGAAAAAGCTCATACAATCTATTATTTGCTTCACTGTAATGGTCCAATATTCCAAACTCTTGAAAGATTCTGCCTCTAGAAATATGGAAACTAATTCCAGTTCTTTCAAACCCTGATTCTAACCCTGGAAATGTGAATCCTCTTACATCTTGGAAGACCACAAAACACTGATTATAAACAACATAAGTCATTCAGTGATTCAGATGGATATTAAAAATAAAGGTTATAACTATCTGCAAAAACAAAAGATAGCCTTGGGTATAGGTATTGTAACTTTCAAAATTACATTGACTTTTTTTCTCAACTTGCTACAATATTTTTTAAAAATACATTTTTCTTCACTGAAATATGTCACTTTAAGAAAAAAAATGAACTATGCTGCTACTTCATATATTTTATTCTGCCCCCTATGTACAAAGTAGCTTTCTTTGTAAGATTGCTTAAGAAAAAAAAAATTAAAAAATTAAAGCAATTTTATTCTCTTTAGCATAAACTTCAAGTCTATCTTTCAAACACAAAATAGTCACTGTGTGTTAAATTTCAGCAGAGATGTAGGAATAGATTAAGAAAAGGTCATTCAATAAAAATATGACATTCATACTAATAGAACAAGAGAAATGAGATGGCAGGAAACAACCAACATTACAATGAGAACAACTCAAACAGAAAAAAAAAATATTCATGTGATGGAAGCCCAACTTGTACAGGAGTACAGGGATTGAATAGGTCAACAGTGACCAAAATTACTTAGAAAAATAGAAATCTGTCTGAACATACCAATCTGAACTCTGTTGACATAGCTGTAGTACTTCTGCCAAAGCCGAATAAAGGAATGAAACTCATTTGCAAACTGGTTAAGAAAACAGTAATTTCTGTTCTCAACATCTTTACACTGGAGTTGCTACAAAGCCATATTCAGATCTCTTTGTTGAGAAACCCTCATCAGATTAGCCCAGAGATTTGATTTTATCAGGGGCTCTGCAGTTTCACATAGGAAGAGAAGGAGCTTTTTCAATAAAATAAAGATCCCAAGAATGGCTAGATAAACAAATAAAAATAACCTTAACATTCACTTGGATGCAAATAAGACACCAAACATTCAGAATAATTTAAGAAATCCAATAACATGTTTGTAACAAGCTCAGTAGGTGACCCATTGTACCCCTCCTGAAGTTTCCAAATCCTCTTATTTTACATTATTTAAATAAAGGAAGGGGTAATCTTTATTCCTCACTCACTTCTGCCTATTCCATAATGCTCTTTTTCTATCGTCTAGAGTGTGTTAGGCAGGATTTTTTTTCTTTTTTTTCTTGCTCCTTCCCTGTTACTTTCTCTCTTTTTTGAGTCAGATAATTAGGTTATATTTTAGTGCTTGTGGAATCAAACTTTGCTCTTGTCCTTCTGATAGAATACAAAGAGGTCATTCTTTAAAAAGAGTACAAACGGATAAAGCTTAATTCTCAGATTATTACTTCCTAATAGCCTGTTGCAGTGTTATAAATGGAAATTTTTGACTATGGCAGTGAAAGAAAGAGAAGAAGCTAATAAAACCTAGGACTCGGTGAAGTTTTTCAACAGTGAAGACAAAATAAACAGCAAAATGCTTAGACCTGTGAAAAAAGAATTATTGATAAAAGTTTTTCAGAGCTTCCTTTGAAACAGTATTTGACTTTTTGAGAAGGTCACTGTCTGCTTGTAACAAAAACACTCCTCAGTTGTGAGAAGCAGCATGGCTGGTGAGATCATCCCTTCTAAAAGAGTTTGCATAACCTCCGTCACAGATTAGCTCCCTTAATTTTAAATCTGTCTTCCCCATAATCAGGAATTATCATGACATCAAATTTCCTTTTCTATAGCTTTTAATTTCTTTTTAATTTTGAATAATACATTATGAAACAGTATTAAAAAGGCAACAAAACTGAACGCTGTCATATCTGGGGGGGTAATTCATGTTTGTATCATTTACTGCCATGGAAAATCTGTTCTTTTTCTGGCTTTAAAAGACTTTTTTAATGAGTGTTTTATGATGTTTCTGTTTACACAGTATTTTTACAACTGTTGCAAATAGACACAAATATCATAAATTACAGGAAAAATCATCCCCAGCTTCCTTCAGGCTTAATATGAAACAGTTACTAAAAGGGGAAATCTGTAAGTGCTGCAAAAGCCTGTTTGATGAATTCCACATGAAGATTCAAGCTGAGATCTCAAGCCATTAGAAAAATATGAAATTCCATTCCCTATCTTCACATCTTATTTTTAAAATAAACAAAATCCTATATTTATCAGCATATTCTCATTAATTAATATGGTTCATAATTTTCTAGGGAGACTTTGATAATACCAAAATTTCATGATACATGGGGATTAAAAAAAAAACAACAAAAACAAACAACCAACTGCTGATTTCCTTTGTCCATAATACCTGAATATTATTACTTGGGAATATGATAAGGCCACAAACAATACTCCTGAAAAACACAGAGGCCTAAACCTCAAGCAGGTAGAAACACATCCAGTACTCACTAACTGCACTTAATAAATTTATGTCCAGATCAATGTTCTGGTAGAACCAGTGATTCATACATGACTGAAAAGGTAATTACATAATAATCAGTAAATATTGCTGAACTAGATTGTGCTAGAGGAAATAGAAGATAATGATCAAAGAGCATTGAAATGCTGATCTCAGATGAGTGCTGCCCAGAAACTGCTCAGAAAGCAAGATGAAAACTCTTTACAAGAGAAGGACTCAATACTTCAAGTAGTTTCATTGCAGCTCCTTTGAAGCTATTAATCACTCTCTGTTCATACAAATGGCCTAACAAAGCATATTTTTGCAATACGTTTGTAGCATGAGATTTTTTTCAAAGTTCTGTTATTAGCACAATTTTCCTCCTTATGTTTGTCAATTACTTTTCCAATGTGATTGACAAAACAGCTCTCTGGAAACATAAGATTTTGTTTCTAATATTCAGACTCTTGTTGCTGAACAAGGGTTTGTTCAAGCTCAGCTGAAAATCCCAGCTGTGATCCATTGAGCAATTCCAAATCAGGAAGTCCTTCCTATTCCTGTTATTTGATAAACACAGAAGTCTTTATAAGTATAATTTTTTCTGGCATGGTTCCTTTTCCAAAGATTCAATATCTATGAGCACTATAGTTGTAATACCTTCTGCCAAGTATAATTTGTCCCTAAAATATTCAGGTTCAAGTAGTCTTAAGTCCCAAAAACTCAGTATTTTTTACCACTTAAATCTGAGTATCTTAGGCACATTCATCATGTATCTTAACTAGCCACTAGAATTCAATCATTGTTGCTGTGGGCAGGGAATAGACATGAAATTATAATCATTTTGTCTCCTTAATAATCTTACAGGTTTCCATACAATGAGCTCTACAACAGTCCCAACAGAAATGTCTGATCAGAGAGGGGAGATTGTCCATGGTAGAAATGTCAGTTTAAGGAGTGGTGCAGAACAGGGTAAGAAGTTAAAATTCATTGAATAGCAACAACTATATCAAAGAGCACTCATCATGCATTCTCATTCATCTCAGAGCAAGCAGCTTTAATGCATTTGTCAGTACATCTTTTCTTCCTGCCAGCTGCAACCTTCCTTTCTTTGATCTCTATCCATGGAAGACTCCTTTTTACAAAATAAATGCTCAGATTCAATTCATCTCTTTCACAGAAAATTTAGCCATAAACCTGAAGAAAATTAATGGAAAGTTGACTAACAACAAGCTTACCAATAAATTAGATGTATGTGTACTTATTCATCAGTTGAAGACTTCCATAAGTGAAGTCAGATGTAAAGAGTTGTTCTCTTCTTGTTGATGACGTATTTTTTTAATTTTGAAGCATTTCTGAGGTTTGACTCCTTTTACTTATTAGTCCTCTACAGGCCTCTCAACTTCATTCTGATAATATAATACCTCCATTGCTCTTCTATGATTGAGAAGCTGAATTAGGTATTTTTTACAGTTTGCATAGAAAGCATGTATTCAGTAAAAAACATGGTTAGACTTTGCATAAAAGTTGTGTCCCACCACTAGAAACCTTGACATACTGATGAAGAAAACACACTAATTCAAGACAGTCACAAAAACCTATTCATTCAAAAGACTGCAGGCAGTGAGTCCTGAAGCAAAGAATGGAAAAATGTTCAGATTGATAAAGAGTAAGATTTCTCTTTTTTAAAAGCAGGTGTATATCAGTACAAGTGTATTCCTAGAATAAAAGTAAGTTTCCCGACATGTTAAATATGAGATGAATGGGTTAATTATGAGTATAGAACTTTTCATTCAAGTTCTGAAGGCTTTAAAACCTTAAACTTTATAACTAAGTAACCTGAAAGAGTATTGTATTATTGATACTTTCATACCATGATCGCAAAATTTCCACAACATGGTATCTGTAGTAATGTAGCTATTTGATGACTCATTGGCCTAGAATTCATTGGCCTTGTATTTTAGACAAGTTTCATTAACTTCCCCCTTACAATTATATGGCAGTTTTCAATTTCAGTGAATGGTCTGAAATTTAATTGTCAGCAGACTGAACAGTCTTCTCTTTTAAACTACTTCATGTCTGAGGGTTATTCACAAGGCACTGTATGACAGGCTTGTATTTTTAAAGCCTATGACATATATTGGAATTACAGAAAGTAGACTGGGAAATCCAGGACAAAATTTGAATGCCTTTATTTAGAAACTAACAAATAGCTACTCTAGGAGTCATTCAAAGAACAACTGAAATCTCCAAACACTTCTTACTAGTTTCATCAGAAATTAATTTTAAAAAAGGAAAAAAAAAGGAAAAAAGGAAAAAAGGAAAAAAGAACAAAAGAAAAATAAAAAAAAATTAAAATATAAATAAAAACCAACCTATGAAACGATAACAAAAAAGTCAAAACCTCACTCACTCAAATAACAAGAAAACCAGAAATAAAAGCATCCGTTTAACTAGTTTCCTTTAGCATAAGAGAACTTCTTTAAATGTTGTATAGTTTACATAGGCCATTATTAGTGGGGTTCTTGCAACCACAACTACTGTAAATAATATAACAGATTTGACTTCCTGCAGTATATTCAGTATATTCACATCAGTTTGTTTTCCTTCTGAACATGAGAAATATTTCTTGTACTGCAGAAGTCATTAATACTGCAGCATACATTAAGATCCATTACTCACATTCCTGACTATTTTCACAAGATAGACCAGCATCTGATTCTAAATCATATTGAAAAGGCAAGAAAAGAAGAAAAGAAGTAAGTAACTAAATGCTCCATACATCAATGAAGTAAAGTCTGCACGTTAATTTGTTTATGGAAAACAAGGCTTTGCCTAGAGGCAAATTTCAGTTTGTGTCTTTTTTCAGTGCTCAGTTATGTTTTTGCTTTATCACTGTATGAATTACCATTATAAACTACTGTATATTTGATGCTTGCCTATGGCTATCCAGAGATCTTTGCTAATGGAAGGCTGAACGGCATTAGGACTTCATTAGAAATGGCATGTTTTATTTAGGGACTACGTTGGTAACTTAGTACCATATTTCCTTTTGCAATTTGCTTACCCTAATTGTCAAAACATTTCCTTCTTTTGCAAAAGTGCAGCTGTTTCAAAAGACTACAGATGAGGTAGAAGAGGCCTTACTAATAATACCCCACTTGCATTGTTGACTCTGATAGCTTTTTCAACTTTTTGTTATGCAGTCCAATTTATTTCTTTGGTCTAAAAAGTTTCAAATATCAACTGTAAGACTGTATGACTCGTGAATAGAAAAGACATTCTGAAACAAGCAGAATTCATTAGCTCTCTTAATTTTAACAACTAAGGACATTCAAATGACAAAGATAGAAGTCTTTGGAAAGCATAACTTCTTATGTGACCTGCTTGAGACTGAAGTACATAACTCAAGGAAAGAATACATTTTCTGGAATTCAAAATGTTCTTCTTAGGTTGTTTTTTTGTTTGGAGTTTTATGTTTGTTTGAGGGACTTTTTGAGTCATAAATCCTTTGAGTTCAGAGACCCTATATGAACTCCTATCTGACACAGTTACTAGGATTAAATATTTATTCCTCAACAGACACTGTAATTGAAGTCTGTATTGGCCTGAATGCTCTACCTTGCAGTCATTGGAGGCAACTTCATCCCTTTTGAAAACTGACTTTAGCTGACTTTAGTTCCAGCGATTTTTAATCTGACAGCTTATGAGAGTTAGGACAAAATAAGTTTTTAAATATGGATGCTTGTGGCAAAAGTTTGGATATCTACCTATTGCCAGAAACTTTGTGTTAATACTGATGTATTAACGTGGAGCTTGATACAAAGTGACTTCTTAAGGAAAAAACTAATACTAAATGCATATTTGCCTGAACAGTGAAAAGATAAATTTAATAAAACTGTGAACTCTTTGGCATGAGATACACTTTTATATGGATTGAAATCGATGACAAGATGTGGAGGAATGTTAGGAAGTATTCCTTATTAAACATAACTAAGTGCTTGAAAATTGCTCAAACTTCCTCTTGTTTGCATGATTTAAAAATGGATTATGTAAATCTCTAAGAAGCATACTCTTTGGAACAATCCAGTCCATGATAAAAGAAAAAAGGAGGGCAGGATTATATAATTTTATAGTTATAAGATATTAAAACATCACATAATTTTGCTAGAAATTGAGAGAAAAAAACAAAAAAATCCGCAGACAAAACGCAACCATTCATGCTGGGAAAACTTCATATTAGATATTAGCTGCACATTCAAAGAATCAAAATTTTTCCACTTCAGATAAAGTTAATGTAACATATGGAAATATAAATACCAGAAAAGAGCTTATTTTGTTAAAAAAAAAATCTCATTTTCATTTCTGCTTCCCAACTATCACCAACGTGAAACTTCAGTATGCAGTGGAAGTCCATCGCTCTCAGACTGTTTTCAGTTCAAGATTATCTTGTGCTGGTATAAGATGCTATAGTGTGTTTTAAAAATCAATAGCTGCCAGCAAAAATTTGCTGCACATTAAGTTAATGACCTACTTGTGTAAGCTGTACAGTATATATGACAGTGTTCTATCAAAGACAAAATTGAACTTTTGCTACAAATATAAAGACAAGAGTCATTCACCTCCATAAAGCAAGAACACATTTCATTGGCAGAGGGTATAGATTTCTTTCTTTGTCACAAATTATGCAATAATGGTGATGTATTGTCTTTATCATTATGTTGGTTTTAATCCACCACAAAAATAATGATCCTATACCACCTGAATGAAGAAATTGGTGTACAACCTGAGATCACAAAAAAAGATAGAGTATTTCCACCAGTCATTTGCTTTATATTCAACTGCTCTAATATAAATCAGAGAAATAATAAGCCAGATGATGTGGGATCTTACAGTAAAGAATATTATAGAGGCAAGTAAGGATAGGGGTTTTTTCTGGTTTATGAGCCAAGAACGAAGCCAATGAGGAATGTCACCTATATTTATATACTTTTCTAAATGCATAAAATATATGTTCTTACAATACTATTATATGGATATGAGAATTGCATCATGTGCAGCAGAGATACCCTACAAGATGACAGCTTTAAAGAGAAATGCCTTCTTCTGGATGAGATGGGAGTCAGCTTTGCTGATGGCGCTTTTGAGGAGATAAAGCACTAGATAAATATGTCATGGGCCAATATGCTAATAACTCCACAGATCCTATACAGTGTACCTGAGATTAAAATAAAAGGAAATATTGTTGTCAGAAAGGTAGGAACCTTTCAAGGAACACTGTACCAAGTGGCCTGTATACAGATATATACAGCATGGGCTGTATACAGCATGGGCTTAGGCAGCTCATGAGAACATGAGAAACGTGCACCAAACAATCACAAGCATCAGCAAGCCAGGAGCAGGGCACCTGCTGAGTGACACTAAGATTTTTACAATGTGTAAGCACAGAGGCTACCTCACCTGAAAGAGTAGAAACCCCAGTTTCCATATTCCCTCCTCCTTACTGTTATCTTTGACTACAGCTGGCTCAGGGTTGAAAGGACTGACCACCTGAAAAGTGATTAAAGTTTAGAACACTCGAAGAATGGGCAAAAGTTAAGAGAATTGAATGTATAAAATAGAAAAGTAAACATCATAATAATAATAAATTTTGCAAAATAGGGAAAGTATCAAACAGTAGAATGACTATTCTATTTCCTGAGTTGTTTAGTTACACTGTTATCTGAAAATTCAGTAGAAGTGCTCAGAAATTTTTGTTTTCTTTCTTGTTAGAAAATACATATTTAGTATTTTTAAGGTGTATCATTTTCAGCTACTCTTTGTCACACAGAAGTCCAAAATAAATATTTAGTAAAAGCTGAAAAATTCAGTGATGATTCTTCTCTGTTCTTTAGCTTCACTGTTTCATTATTATACAAGAGATTTAGGATTGTCTTCCTAGTTGAATAAGAAAAAAAAAATCTAAAGAATTTCCAAAATGAAGAATAAAAAAAATTGACGTAGTGCTATTATTAAACTTTTATTCTTTAAAGGATGTACGGAATAATTTCTACAGGCAATTTCAATTTTAAACATTTTCTCAAGTATCTCATGAGAGTAAGTAAAATTTAAGTTGTGCTGCTCACAGTTATAGAGTATACTCTTTTTTTTTTCCCTAATAGAATTCAAATAGTCAAGACCATATTTTCCTTTGAGCTACTTCACATTTCTTTGCAAATTGCTTCCAGCAATTTTTCTCCAATAACTACTACTGCTGGGTATTATCTTTACTTTTTGATGTGTAATTTTATTGACAAAAGTATTGGCAGTTATGAAAATAGGAAAGATATGTGTACTAAAAACTCAAACTTAATGAGTCAATGTGCTTGCTGAGTAATGAGTAGGATTATTTTCCTTATTTAGATATGTTTCTTTTCTTGGTTTAGGATTTAGATAATCAATAGAAAGCTCCTTTCCAGCTTTGCTTGGAGAAGAATAGCTTACTACAAAAAAAAAATTGTAAAAAATTTATATGTACTTGTGCACATAAGAGTAAAAGAAATGCAATGCTGAGTAAGTTTCATGAGGTGATTTGCTTTGAAACTCCAAGTCAAACAATAAATGCACAGATGTTTGAAGGTTTACCTCTGTGACAACTTGAAAGATAAATGATTTATATATTTTCATTTTATAACCCCTTTATATGATGGGAACAGAGTGAGGTGAAGTGTTCTGTAAGTAATAAGTTGTGAGATGTTGAAACATATGCTGAAAAGCTCAGTGTCTTGAATTCCAAACTCAGTTCTTCTGGCTTATTCTTTACAGCTGGGCTCACGGAACTTCTGTTTAATATATTTTGCATTATCGAATATTATTATTAAACCCTTAAGAAGATATTCAGAAACAAAATCTTTTACAACTTCTCTACAAAGACAGAAACAAGGTGCATGAACTTTCTTAGCTCCATTTCAAGGAAACCTGGTGACATAAAGAAATACTAAGTGCTAGTGAAAGCAAGAACTGGCTAAGAAGGTTTTTCACAGAAATATGTAGAATTTTGCACATATCCAAAATCTTGAGAACTTTAAAATCTCCACATGAACAGACTTTATATTGTGCATGATGCCAAGCTAGATGATTGCAGTGTCAAAAGAGCTTCCAGTAGCATTAGAATATTTTCATTTTCTGGTAGACCAATAAGTTGGTGTAAGATGACAATGTTGCCAAACTTGTGTTATTACTTTGATGTAAAAACAAGAATAAATTACATAACCTGTTTCATTAGAAAGACCAGCTGTTTCTGTCTTCTATTACTGTACATGAACTTTTTCTTTCCACTTTTTCCTTTTTTTTCTTTTGCCAGTAATTTCTCCTTTTTTCTCTGCCAAGTCCAGGTTTACACTCTGCTTCAGTAATGATCATTCACCTGTGGAAGCAATGAATAAGCCTTTGCAAATTTTTTTTTTTATATCTTTGACATTTCATGGTAATGTTACAAGTATATCTTTCATAAATTAATGGAAACAAAACTTCTTTCTTTTTTCCAATTGATTAATACATGTATATTTTCCCCAATTATAAGCACAATAAACACAGAACAAGAACACAGAGGACAAGCCCTCTGCTAACTATCCAGTAGGATAACTCCAAGATCAGTCATGTCTGGTAAATACTTAAAATTCTGTACATAGGAAATTCTTTCAGCTCACTGCAGCAGCAAGAATTCCTGGAGAAGGATGTAGTGTCCATCAAGGCACAAGAAAGCGCCACAAAACCACAAAACATAGTTAAACTTGACTTAGAGACATTTTGCAATATGTTTGATGTCCTACCCAGAAATTATATTGTACTTTGAAAGTTTGCCAGCAAATATCAGAGTCTTTCAGCCGAAACCAACCATATCACTTCTTCCCAAGCCTATTGTTCTCCAAGGAGAACAAAGATTAGTTCCCACACGAGTGGCAAAATTTCAGAAATAAGAGAAGCAAAATGTGACTGGGATGTTTTCTGTTTTGATAAAGTGCAATATCCATTCACAGGTTTTACTCCACAATCTATGGTCCTCTACAAGGATTTCTTCACTTAAAAGGGAAACAAAATCAGTGTATGGTTTCAGGAGCATGGAACACTGCTGGTTCACAGAGATCTTTCCATAAGATTCCTAAGGTGACCCATTTGGTGGATGCAGGGAAGGCTGTGGGTGTTGTCTATTTGGACTTCAGCAAGGCCTTTGACACTGTCTCCCACAGCACACTCCTGGATAAGCTGGCAGCCCGTGGCTTGGACAGGAGCACTCTGTGCTGGGTCAGGAACTGGCTGCATGGCCGGGCCCAGAGAGTTGTGGTGAATGGTGCTGCATCCAGTTGGGGACAGGCACCAGTGGTGTCCCTCAGGGGTCTGTGCTGGGGCCAGCTCTGTTCAATATTTTTATTGATGACATGGATGAGGGTATTGAGTCTGTCATTAGTAAATTTGCAGATGACACTAAGCTGGGAGTGTGTGTTGACCTGTTGGAAGGTAGGAGAGCAGGCTTCAACCACAAGCCCTGTGAAGAACAGCTGAGGGAGCTGGGGTTGTTTAGCCTGGACAAAAAGGAGGCTCAGGGGTAACCTTATCACTCTCTATAACCCCCTGAAAGGCAGCCAAGTGGGGGTTAGGGGGGTTAGCCAGGCAACAGAACGAGAGGACACAGTCTTAAGCTGTGCCAGGGGAAGTTTAGGGTAGATGTCAGAAAAAAATTCTTCAATGGAAGAGTGATTGGGCACTGGAATTGTCCGCCCAGGGAGGTGGTGGAGTCACCATCCCTGAATGTGTTTCAAAAAAAACTGGACATGGCACTCGGTGCCATGGTTTAGTTGAGAAGGTGTTAGGTCATAGGTTGGACTTGATGATCTCAAACATCTTTTCCAACCTGGATCATTCTGTGATTCTGTGATAAGAGGATGGTGTCCAAGTGTCACCAGGTGTGGCATATTAATTATATGGGGAAGGTATTAAATGGGACAAAGGCAGGAACATATGGTGGTGGGTGATGCTGGAAGCACAAAGAGACCTTTGAAGCTTGAATTTGACATGATGAGGAAAGGAATTCAGTGAAAAAAATATAAAGATCAGTGCAATCAACAAGGAAGATAATTTGACTGCAGCTTTCCTTTAGGTTCTTGAAGAAAAGTAAATATAAGACAAAAGAAGTAACTCAGTGGGATGAAACAATATTCTGGAGATTCTTAGGGAGAATGAACAACAGATATCAATATGGCTTTGACAAACTGGTCAAGAGAAGTGTAAAAGATGGGCAGAAAAATTCTTTGCTGTAGACAGACACAACTACAAGAAAATTGCTACTAACTGTTTCTCACACATAAAAGTGTTTTTTGAACCAGGTTCTAGGTGACAGTTACAAATATGCTAAGCTAAAAATAAAAATCTCTACAAAAGAAAGAGTAATTAAGTGATGCATTTGAACAGAAAGACTCAAGATTATGAGTTATTATATTCCTCCTAGAGATGAAAGAGCAGAACTGGATTCATGGAAATATCTATTGCTAATTCTTCAGCTAGTCATAACATTTAAGCAAAAAGGGAGGAAAAAAGCATTAGTGGACTCAACGTCATAAATCGTAATATGACAGTGACAAAAGCATAACACTTGTTCACAAGCTCATTTATCATATTTATTTTTAAAATAAGAGAGCAAAACTTCCTCAGCAATTGCCCAAATATGACACTCTGATACCTCTCAGTTTGACTTGAAACATAAAATGTGAATTTAACTAAGTTTGGGGAAGTTATTGTTCAAATATTGATTTGAAGATAAAGAGATAAGGTAGATCCTTTGCCTCAAAGAACATCTTAAATGTGTCGGGTGGTGTGAGGAACAAAGAAAACTTTGATGTGGACTGCTGAAAGAAGGACAAAAAGGTTCACACTTGAAAAGAGAGCATGTAGGACAAAATAGGCGAATATAAGCTCATTTTACTAATCCACATGACCAGGGTGAGACCTGGGGAGAACTCAGTCATCTTCAGATTGCATAGGACGTAGATGCAATTTCCATGCTTTTCACAATTCCTCAATGAAGTGAGGTATGAAAAATGCCACAGAAGAAAAATACACTTACTCTGAACAGCAATCAGGCACATCAAGATTTTGGTCCAATTCTGTCAATGTGATTTTTAGAACTGATTTTATTTTTAAGTAGCTCAAGAAGGACTATTTCTTCTTTTCCCAAGAATAGTGATATTTGTTTTTAGAAAAGACAGTTAGATTAAATGAAATAGAACTCCATTATGAAAGTAAACATAATTACCAGTAAAATTTTGCTCACACAGAAGACTAACAATCATGAGTTGCTCATAAAACTAATAATTTTTATTCTGAATTGTGCTAATGACAAATGAAAATTTCTTCATCTCATACTCCTGCTGATAACAACCTAATTTCCAGTCTAAGGCTCTCTCATTTCCCTGAAATTTGTATATTATTGTCAAGATTCATCAGTCCCAGGTGATTAAACGCCTCTCTCTGCAGTGGAATAATCTGTTTTCAGTAGGACTGAAGATATTCGATTATGATTCACCCAATAAAGTTCTCGATTGAACCCAGGCAACTATCAAATTTTGGCCCAATATCTGTATATATCATTAAGCTACAATTTTAAATGAGCTTAGCTTTTTATATTTTTCCATCAGAAGAGTTAAAAGACAAATTTTGGCATTAGCTTTACCTATTTCTTTCTTTATGGAAGTAGATTTGAGAAGAAAAATCCTTCTGTGAAAGATGAACATGAAGTGAAAATTTAGACACATGACAAATATTCAGAGAGCTGGAGAAATGGCAAAGGAAAATCAAAATGTAATATCTGCAAATTTATAAAAATAAGTGCATGGAGAAAGAGAATTAACAAGCTGCCCCAAAACAGAGTAGAAACCATTCAAGCTTGTTGCTGACTCTTATGTAAATCCTTCCACTGTGACCAGACTGACTGCTTTCAGAAAGTAATTTCCTGCTGCCACAGAAATTTGATTAAAGAGACCGAAACACAAATAAAGAGCAATGCCTTGTGGTCCTCCCATAAAGAGACGCCTGCAGGGAAAGGAAGCTTAGAAACTGTGGAGCAGGTTGGTACTAAACTGTCTGACTTCATTCTGGAATTTGCTAAGAGTGTGTTGACCAATCTGCCACAGCTTTTCACAGTTGTGATGTCTCTATGTAATCTGGATGATTTAATTCCATGTCAAGTTTTATTTCCCCACAAAACTAAAAAAAGGCTATTTTCTTACTCAGAAGCTAAAAATGTATGCCAGCTAAGAACACACATATCATGCATTGCAGAGCACCTTGAATTGTTGTATTATTATTACCATTTAAACAGGAAAAGGAATATGATTTTTTTAAACTGAAGTATTATTGAGTCATTCATGGAAATGTCTTCATTTTGATTAGAAACAAAATGAAAAAAAAATTCTTTTCTCTTTGAAGAAGCCATCTCCCTCTACATAATAACCGCATAGCTCTCTATGGACATTAAAATTAACAACTTCCTGTTTCAAGCTACAAACTCTAATCACATCATTTCTCAGGCAATAAATCTAGAAACTAGATTCCAAACCACTACCAATCTACTGGCATGTTTCTGTTGATTGGAACTTAAGACCTTCAGAACCTGAAGACCTGGTAGAACCAGGGTAAATTTAAGAGAAAAAGGGAAGACTTAACTCAGAGAAAGTCAGCAGTACACCTTTCCACTAAGAAACATTTTCTCATAGGTCAACCCTATCTCCCAAGGCATGACAGATTCATCCCAATTTTGAAAAAAACTGCATGAGATGTATATATATATATGTGTGTGTGTGTACACATACATATATGTATAAGCTCCAGCTATTTATGTAAAATGTAGATATGTACAGCGTATGCACAACCTAAATTAACAAAGATTATATTTTATCAAACATATACTCCAATATCTATTAGAGGGAAAACAGAACAGGGCATAAGCAATCCCAGACGTTCCTGGAATATGTTGGTGATAACTTCCTTCTCCAAATCACAAAGGATCCAGAGAGAAGGTGCTATGCTGGACCTTGTTCTCAGCAACAAGGAGAGGCTAGTGGTGAATGTGAGATTCAAGGGCAGCCTGAGCTGCAATGGCTGTGAATTCATGGAATTTGAGATCCTTGAGGCAATGAGGAGGGCCCACAGCAAGCTCACTACCCTAGACTTCAAAAGTTCAACTTTTGGACTTTGGAATCTCCTTGAATATTTGCCCAAGAAAGCTGCCTGATATTCAACGAACCCAAACTCCAATATCAGGAGCTTGGAGCATCCCAACAAAGAGGAAGTCAGAAAAATTGCCAAGAGGCCTTCATGGGAAAGTTTGATGACCATGCTAAATTGAGAGGACATGTTGACACCCTTCAGGGCAGAGAGACCCTAAAGAGACACCTTTAAAAATTAGAAGGCTGGGAAATCTCCAACCTTATGAAGTTTAACAAGGGAAAGTTCTGGATTCTGCATCTGGAATAGGGTGTATAGACTGGGAAACAAGATGGTAGAGAACAGTGCTGTAATAAGGGACCTGGGGACCTTGTAATCTGAAATATTTCCTGGTCAATGGAAAGTATGTAGTACAGCTGACACACTAGAGGGGAAGGGGTGCCATCCAGAGGAACCTTGACAGGTTTGAGAAGTGGGACCATGCAAACCTCACAAAGTTCAACTGGTCCAAGGTCCTGCAACTGGGTTGGGGAAATCCCAAGTGCAAATACAGCGTGGGCAGAGAATGGATTGAGAGCAGCCCTGAGAAGGTGAGTTTGGGGCATTGGTTGATAAGAAATTGAACGTGATCTGGCAATGTGCATTGACAGCCCAGAAAGCCAAACATATCCTGGTCTGCATTAAAAGCAGCATGGCCAGCAGGTCAAAGGAGGTGATTCTTCCCATCTACTTCATTCTTTGTGACCCCACCTGGAGTACTGCATGGGGGCCCCCAACATAAAAAGGACACTGAGCTGTTGGGGTGGGTTCAGAGGAGAGACATAGAGATGATCAGAGGGCTGGAGCACCTTTACTATGAAGACAGGCTGAAAAGGATGGATTTGTTGAGCCCAGAGAAGGCTCCATGGAGACCTTATAGTCTTCCAGCACGTAAAGGGGAGAGATGGAGAGAGACTTTTTAAAAGGGCATTTAGTGATAGGACAAGGGGGAAAGGCTTCAAACTGAAAGGGGGTAGATTGAGGTTGGATATTAGGTAGAAAGTCTTTACTGTAAGGCACTGGAATGAGTTTCCCAGAGAAGCTATGGATGTCCAATCCCCCTGAGTGTTCAAGATCAGATCTAATAGAGCTCTGAGAAATCTGCTCTAATGGAAGGTGTCCCTAGCTGTAGCAGGGGGTTTGGAACTAGGTGATCATCAAGGTCCTTTCCAACCCAAGCCATTCCGTGATTCTATTATTCTATGATTCTATCACAGAATCATGGAATCAGTAAGGCTGGAAAATACTGCCAAGGTTATTTAGTCCACCTTTTGACCAAACAC
>VWYP01026950.1:474867-495838 GCA_013400435.1 Pycnonotus jocosus | reverse complement strand
CGCCGGCCGCATCCCCGGAGCGGCTCGGCGGGAGCAGCCGGAGGTGCGGACGGGCTCTCTCCAGCCCCGCCCGGGGTGGCCGGGCGTGCTCCATGCCTTGGCTGCGGCCGCAGAGCCTCCGCACGGAGCGCAGCGGTGCGAGGATGTGCATCCCTGCACGGCACCCACACACTGCCGCTGCCCCCGTGCTGCGAGCGCATGGGACAGCGCAGACACAGCCGTGGCCGTGCCCCGGGTCCCTCTGAGGATGCACCAAGATGTGGTGCCGCGGTTCCCAGTGCTGGAACAAGGATGGATAAAGGGGACGCGGTGTGGTTGTGCACCCGTGGCGTGGTGCAAAGAGCAGTGCAGGCAGCGCCTGTCCCGCCAGCATCTCCTGGCGGAGTTTGATTTCCCGTGGTGGGATGCGACGGGTCCAAGTGCTGTTTTTCCATCTTGCAAAAGTGCATTGAGGGACAGAAAGGTCTCAGAGTGGGGGCCAAGATCTATTCTACAAGATGCTTTTACCTCTAGAAACCTTCCCTTCCTTTCCTGCTTGTCATCAGTGCTGCACCTATACACGTGCTTTAAATCTTAAAGCCCGTTTTAAAGTATGACCGGCTGTTCTCACTCTGGAGGCAGTTTTAGCCTCTTTTAGACTGTTAAACAGAACGTGCATGCAAAAGAAAAATAAAAGTGTGATTTCCAGATTTAGCTTGTTTCTTAATTAAAACTCAGTTCAGGTTGCACTCCTGTTAGCAGAAACAGGAGTTGGGTGCTGGGGGAGACTAGCTGGCCTGGTTTCGTTGGTCACTTGTTTGCTGTGTGCACCTTCTCAACAAGCTCCCTGCTGGAGTCTGGCCTAAACTGCAGTAAATGTCAGTGACTTGACCCTGCCTCAGTTTCCCTACCTGTGAAAGGAAAGTAGAAACACTTTTTGGTGGGGTGGCAGCTGCTGGTGGTGTCATTGACCAGGGGTGAGTGCTGTAGAGGTGTGCTCAGCAAAACCAAAGTGACCCTGAAAGGATGAGAGCTGCAGTGCCTGTACAGGGTTGGTTTGGTTATTAAGGTCTTTAAATCAGATACTGGAGCTTGTTTTGGATTGTTCTTGTAAATAAAGAACAGCTACCAGGTGAGTCTTAGCGAGGAGGAAAGCAAAGATTTGGTTTATGTGGTTTCACCACCATGTTTCTGGTGCTCTGGGAAGAGCAGTGGGAATTTCCTGTGATGGTTGATGTGCTGGTAGGTGAAGCAGCCATGTAGCCCACACTGTCTCTTGTTACTAATTCTGAAAACTTTGTTTTCCAACTTATTATAGGTCTTAAAATTGGCTCACAGGTCATTGCTTAGTGCCTGGGGAGCCCTTCCTGAGACTTCCCTCATGGGGAAGGGGGGTGAAATCCTTGCAAAGGGTGGAAAAGCAGAGCACAGGTATCCCTGAGCACAGGGAGGGGTGAGAGCAGAGGCTCCACTCGATGGATTTGCAGTAGGTGAGCATGTCCTCGTCATGGCTGAGCACTAATTGGGGTCTTCAGGGGACCAATGAGCTGTGATAAAGCAGTTCCTTCCAGAGACCATCTGAGGCCACAGGCAGGGACATCAGTTCAGCTCTTTAAACCAGAATATGGGGCAGTAGGTTGCTTGAATATCTGTGAGATTGGGATGGCAGTGGTGGCCAGGAGGTGTCTAAACCCCCAGCCATGCATTTGTGCCTGATATTGTGTCTTTTCCCTCCCCCCAGCTCTGTTAGGTCCTCATTTTTTTTTCTCCAAGATTTAATCTGGCTGTAAAATTGGAGTGCCTGCCCTGTGATTTAGCCACCATTTGATGGGCATGGATCAGGATCAGATGGAGGATTAGGGAATTGAAGGATTAGGGGCTTCATTGCAGGGTGGGATGGGAGTGAGGAGCTCCTGAGTGGGAAAGCTCTTTAAAGAGGAAATGAGATGAATGTGAAGGATGCTTTTCCTCTTGCAGGAATTTCATCACTGTCCATTTAAGCCCTGTTGTATCTCTACTGGTTTGGCATCTCCCCCTCCTTGCCTGTTAGAGAGGTGCCTCTTGTATCCCATAAAACCAGAATTTTCCTTGTTTCCTTCAGAGGTGAGGACCAAATACCATGAATAGCCTGGAAGGGCTCTTCCTACCACAACCATCTCCTTTTCTCCTGCAGGAAACACACAAAGTTTACAGGCAGAAACTGGAAGAAGTCACCAGCTTGCAGACAACCTGCAGCAGCTCCATACACCGGCAGAAGAAGACCCTGAGGGATCTGAAGCACAGCCTGCAAAGGTAACAGGAGACCTGGAGGGTGGAGGAGGCAGGGGTGGGATATTTCCCCTTCCCAAAGGCTGAAGTGCTTGAATTTTTAGTACTTTTAATAGACAGTCTGTTGCAGTGCTAAAGTTCCATATTACAGCCAAGTAGAAGGTTCATTACTGCTAGAGAGAGGGAGTCCTGTAAATTAAGAAGTTTAAGGGAGCTGGTGTGGGTTTCATCCTTGCAGTGTGTGCTGTACGTTGCAGGACTGTGCAGCTTTTGGCTGTGCCAGGTGAGCAATGCTTTGCTCTGTAAACTGCACGGGAAGAGCAACATCAGTCCTTGAACTTGAAGGTGTAACTTGCTCCTGGGTGGATTTACAGGAGAAAGGTGTCCCTGGCTCCTTGGCTGATCCCAGGAGCCATGGGTTGAATTCCTTGTATGCAGGCCTGAGTAGAGCGCCTCTGACTCCACAGGCTGCTGGCTCTGCTGCTCACTGCTCTTTGGTTAACATTAATTACTAAAACCCACAGTTTGTCAGTAAATCATCAGCTCTGTGTCCTTTACATCCTGAAATACTTCATACCTGAGGAGCTGCAGCCTCTGCAAGGGCAGTGCCTGAAACCATGCACAGAGTTCCCAGGGTGGAGGGAGCTCCTTCAGAAAAGCACAATATTCCCACGCGATCCTGTCACTGAGCTGATGAAAGGAAAGTCTGATTTATAAACCAACTGGTTGAAGTAACCTACAGCAGCATAAACCTGGCAGTGAAATAAAGTCGTGATAAGCCAAATGGTGCTGCAGAAATACAGGAGCAAAGCGCATCACGTCACAGAGCCAGCTTTTTAACTGGGTTTTATGACAACATTATTTCCCTTCAGATAAAAAGGAGGTGAAAACATGAACAGGAATATCTTGTTTCTGTGTTCTTGCAGGTGCAAGCCCAGAGCGAGTCCTGAGGAGTTTGCTGTCATTCAGGAGATCAGCAGCCAGATCAAGGAGAGGCAGAATGTCTTCTTTGACATGGAAGCCTACCTGCCCAAGAGGAACGGGTACGCGCTCTGCTGGGGAGGCTTGTGAGCTCCAGGAATTTGGGATTTTTAAATGTTCACAATGCCTTATTCCTAAAGGAAAAGGTTGAAGAAAGACATGTAAAATTGGATTAGTCATAAATCTCTTGCTGAGCTGCTGTGTCAGTTGTACACAGAATTCATTAGCTGTGAGTGGATGTAAATGTGTGTGGGCAGTGCAGATTTTCTGTTAAAATGACAGTAACCTGCACTGGCAAGGGATTGTGCAGTTCAGTGTTCCACACGGATGTTTTCCTGGGCTAATTTTTTTGAGGGCTGAATTAGCACAAGACTTTTGTGGTTTTTTTATTTTTAATAATATTTTAAACCAACTTTAACTTTTTCTTCAAGCAAGGTTGCCAGGACAGAGTTACGTCAGTTGTCAAGGGCTGTGATGCTGCAGCCCCTCAGAAGTTTCTGTCAGAAACTTTTCTTCCAAATTCTCCCTGTGTTTGGGTTTGGACAGTGCATACTACATATATTGCCCTTAGACTGTAGTGCAAAAAAGAGACCACGAAAAGAAACCTTTTCAGTAACTTCTGGAAATGCCGACCAATATATCCACGTGTAAAGCCTCTTCTGTGGTCTTTCCCTTTCCATCTGTCTTAGTAAAAACCCTCCAACAAACATGGCTTTGGCAGAGCCACTGTCTCATCACTTGGATCTAGATCATCATGTGGTGTTCAAACAAAACAACTGACTCAGATCTGCTCTTGGCTTTTGTCTTCCAGCTTGTACTTAAATCTGGTGCTGGGAAACGTGAATGTCACTCTCCTGAGCAACCAAGCAAAGTGAGTGAGCCACTCCACATGTGTGAATTTGGGTTTCTCTGGGGCCAGCTGTGGATGTGGACTGGAGCCCAGAGAGGGGAATAGATTTCTGTTAGACCTGATAAGAAAAATGTTGAGGGTAGGTGATTGGACTATGACATGGGGATAAGCTAACATCTTATGTATCTCAAATTGATTCCATCCATCACTTGCTTTTAAGCCCAGCTCAGCCTGTGGCCTTAATTGTAAAAGTGTTTGGGAGTTTTTTTGTGATGAACAATGGTACTGTGACTTCTAGGCATACAGTGCTCTAGAAAATGGATATATGTATATATTTTATAAATCTTGTTGTGCCAACCCAGAAACCAGCTCTGATGGACTTAAGGCATTGTGTTGCAGCTGGGACTGAGCTGACCCTCCCTGCAGGCAGAACGCTGCCTTTCCCCACTGTCCACTGCTTTTCTAAGTGTTTCAGCAAAACCTCTGTCTCTGGGCTTGGCATTTGGCTTTGTGTGTGGTTTGGAAAAGCTGAAGCCACATTCCAGTCAAACATCTGTTTGTGTCCATAAACAGCACCCATTTCTTTCCAGGTTCGCCTACAAGGACGAGTATGAGAAGTTCAAACTTTATCTGACAATAATCTTGTTACTTGGGGCTGTTGCCTGCAGGTTTTTTCTCCACTACAGGTAAGCTGCATTGTTATTTCTTATCAAGTATTTTGCATAAAAATGTGCTGGGTTTGAATTATTTTATGTACTGTTAAGGACAGTGAGACAGCGCAGGTGGTGTTTAGGCTTTGAGCAACTGGGCAGCAGGACACCTGCACGTCTTCAAATCTGGCAGGAGCTGTATTTTAGCTAATTGTTTTTCCTTTTTAGAAGACTCTTTTGTAACTGAGAAAGTCCAACATTGGGTTTCCTAATGATGCTAAAAATTGATGTTGTTATTCTGGCATCATGCTGTCCTTGGGAACAAACTGTTGGTTGTGCTTGTGGGTTGTCCCAGGCAGGGACCAACACAGTGCTGCAGCTCTGGGGTTACAAAAGCAACAAAAGAGAATTTGCATGAAATAACCAGACCTGAAGCATTATCTCCAGGTTGTGATAAAGTGTCTGAACACCAACAAGCTTCCACTATTCAGTTTTGCTTAAAAACCAGGAAGGTATCGGAGCCATGGACTTCCACTACAGTCTCTGTGTGTCTGAGTGAATGCAGGATTGTACCAGGAGTGATGCTGCCCTGTACAGAAGCTGCCCCAAGACCCTTTGGCTTCAAGAGTTTGCAAATAGCAAAATAAAGTTTTGGTGGTTTGGGTTTTTTTTGCCCCAGACCATAATGCTCTTCCATTCTTTTAGTTGATTGGATTTATATAGATCTCATGGAATCTCCTCATTGAATTAGCCTGGAAAGGCCTCTCTAAATTGGATCATCTGCTGCTTCTGTGGTGCTTTCTCTCCTTGAGCAGCACTTAATGTCATCCCTGCATACCTGCTTATCAGCTCAGGAGCTGCAGTGTTGGATCACAGGGGGGAAAAGGGCCTGGAGCCTGGCAGTGCTGCCCATGTGTGCAGTGCTGCATGTGGGTTAGAGATGTTCAGGATGGGACTTGGTGTCCATAGCCTCACTTGGGCAGGTGTTCATCTACCCAGGAGGAAGAAGGAAAAACAGAAATTTTTAAAATGCATCTTTATGATTAACAAGATGTTTTTTTACTCTGTGTTTTTTTTCTGTTTAACAGGGTGACAGATGAAGTGTTTAACTTTCTGTTGGTGTGGTATTACTGCACGCTGACGATACGAGAAAGCATTCTCATTAGCAATGGCTCAAGGTACAGTGCCACCTGCAAAAACCATGGAAAGCATGAAATGTCTTTAAAAGAAAACCAGGCAACAAAAAGGGGGTCAGCTTGGCACTGAAGCCCAGCAAATCCAAGATGCTGATGACCTCTCTGCCAAATCTTTTGTCTCTCTCCTCCTCCCTGGTCACTTCCAAGGGCACATGTGGCCACCTGAGGTTTGGGGAGAGAGCAGTTTCAGTTCCTGAGTCCCTAAGTTATTGGTCCAAGGTGTTGGCTGGTTTTGGTAGCTGTGGGTTAGTTGTAGCTGTGGTCTGGGGTGTGTGTGCTGCCTTGTGTTGGTAGTCACACATCTTTGGTTGGAATTGCCACAGCATCCCTTGTGCTTGAGTTGGGACATCTGCTTTGTTCCCATTTTTTGGATTTTTTTTTGCCTGTAAGGAAGGACTTGAATACTGAAATCCATGTTTCCTGTCTAACTGCTATGTTTTTTCTGTTCAGGATCAAGGGCTGGTGGGTGTCTCATCACTACGTTTCCACGTTCCTGTCTGGAGTGATGTTAACATGGTGAGTCTGCTCTTGCCTGCTCAAGGTGCTTCAAGCCTGTTTCATGGTGTTTATATCATCTGAGCATTTAAATCCAGTGTGACCACGAAGCTGTGGCCACGGGACACATGGCAGAGTGTCAGTCTTAATATTTGTTTGATGTTACAGATGTTTTCAGTGATAAATACAACACTGCATGTTTGTATTTACATTGCTGGTTTAAAAAAAATAAACACAAACCCTGTGGCTGTAATTGGGCTGGTGATAGCAAAATCTTTGCAAGTCTCTCAGTTCCTGTCTCTGTAACTAAGGAAACAAGCAGCACTTTGCTATAGAGGAAAGACACCACAAAATGAATCTTTGGTGCCTTTATTGAGCCTTGATTAGAGTTTAAAGCCAAAAATGCGAGTTACCCCCTTGCAGTGGGTGGTGGTGTGGGTTAGACACCCACAATGCACCCCCCATGCAACCTATCTAAACTTGGGCATGAACTGATGAGTAAATTATTAAAAATTGCTTTAAAACAACAAAAGCTTCTGCTCTTGAATCTGTAAGGGGCTGATATAATGGCTGGGGCAGAAGGTCCCTTGCCCTCCATCCATCCTGAGCTGCCCTCAGGATAAGCAGCACAGCCACCCCCTGTTGCAGTACTCAGATTCTAGATGATGCTGAATGGCTTTGCTGCCTGGAGAGAACTGTGATAATGGATAAGAGGGAATGGCATTTATCCTTGTTAGAGAGAGGAAACCTAATCAATGAGAGCACTTCCTGTGTGGCTGCAGCACCTCTCTGGGCTCCCAGTGGGTGGAATGGGCTGGGCACCAGCTGCTGGTTCATTGCTAATGGGATCAGGCCTGATGGTGAAGGGGAAGGCTTGGATGCATTGGATGCTTTTAGCAAACTAATGGACCTCCCCTGTGTTCTGCTTCCAGGCCGGATGGACTCATGTATCAGATGTTTCGCAGTCAATTTTTAGCATTTTCAATATTTCAGAGTGAGTATATCTTACCTTGCTAATTCAGGGATGAAGTCATTTTGTGTCATGCTTAGAAGAAAACACTTTAATTTGGTAAATACTGGAATATTAAACTGTAGGAATATAAAGATAGTGTACAAATATGCAATCCACAAATATAAGCAATAATTAAATGGTGTTGTATTAAACATTATTAAAGTAGTTTGACACTTACCATACTTCTGAATAACCAATGTAGTGATGTTTTCTTTCTCCTTCTCCAGGCTGTGTACAGTTCTTACAGTATTATTACCAAAGGGGGTGCCTCTATAGGCTCCGGGCTTTGGGGGAGAGAAACCACTTGGACCTTACAGTAGGTGAGGTCTCCTGCTATGCTTTCTTTGCACTGTTTTTGCACAGGGTTTGGATGCACTGATGGGGAGGGAGAGGGCTGTGTGCCTCCCCCTGCCTGGCTGCCTGTGTCCCAAGGCAGGAAGGGCGGCAAGGCTTTTATCCCCCTCCTTGGGTCTTGTGGGTCAGGAGCAGAGAAATCTGTTCTGTGGCAGCATTTGAGGAAACTAAGATGGAGATTTTGGTCATCCCCAACTTTATCCTTCTCCAACTACAGCAATTTCAAGAAAATATTTTTAGTTGACAGGAATAGCCTTTATGGGGTGGTCTGGGTGGGGAACAGCTGCAGGTCCAGCCCTGGCTCTTCACGCTCATGCTCTGCCTCTTCTGTCAACCTTTTCCAGAAGGATTTCAGTCCTGGATGTGGCGGGGGCTGACGTTTCTCCTTCCCTTCCTGTTCTTTGGACATGTAAGTTGGGTGATCCCCTCCTCCCTCTGCAGCACCTGCTGCTGCACCACCACACAAGGGTGCTTTGGCTCACACACAGCCATGACAAATGTTTCCAAGGTTTGATGCTTTTTGCTTGTAATTAAATTGCTTTTTTCTTTTCCCCTTTGCAGTTCTGGCAGCTATACAATGCAGTCACACTTTTCAGATTGTCAAGGCACAAGGAATGCAAAGAATGGCAGGTGTGTGTTGGCTCTGCTTAGAAGAACAGAGGGGGTGCTTGGCCACATCCTGAAAGATATTTGGGCATCTGACTCCATTTAAATATCTCAAGATAATGCAGCACAGAGGCTGTTCTGTGTCTGGCAGAGCACAGCAGTGCTGAATATAATCCATGTTGGAATATTGCTGGTAATAAATGCTGCTTCCTCTCCCCTTTCAGGTTTTTGTGTTGGCTTTCACCTTCCTGCTGCTCTTCCTCGGGAACTTCCTCACTACTCTCAAGGTGGTGCACACTAAACTCCAGAAGAACAAAGACAAAGTGAAGAAGCTGTGACTCCCTCTGTTCCCAGTGTCCATCCATCCCTCTTTCCCCAGCAGGGCTGGGTTTGGGACAGATGCTGCTCAACCCCAGCCAGGCAATGGATGTGCTTGGAAGGATTTGCCTGTCCCTGTGTTTGGTGAAGGACTCTGCCAGCACAGACTCAGTATTAATGCAAGCATGGCTCTCCAGTCACACTCCTGCTATTTATGTATATTTAATATAAAATGTATTTGCTTCTGGGGTTTTTGTTCTGTATATAGAGCAGCATGCACCTGCCTGGTGAAGCCCCAGCGTTGGGGAAAATGTGGGATCTACTGTAATTCCAATTCTGGAATGATACCTGACACTTTCCAGTTTTATTATTTAAATTCTGGGTATTGAATTTATGGAGGTTTATGAACACTCTGGGTGGATCAGTAATACAGAGAGAATGCTGTTTTTCAAGGCATTTGTTGAAGGCATATTCTCAGTGGCAATACTAACCTGTGTGTACTGTGAAAAGAAAATGCTCATCTTTGTACCATACTGCTGCTATATACACTTCTAAAAAGCTATTTAAAGAAGACAAATTCCTCCTTTGAAAACAAAATCATGTAAGCAAAAGCAGTTTTTAAATGGCAGGGAAGTCTGCTAGCCCTTTTCCAGGGAGACCAGGTCATTTGTCCAGGCCTGAAAGAACCTAAAATAAACCATTCAATATGCAGCTGCCTCTGCCCCTTTTTAGTAACAAACACACGACCCTTGGGTTGGTTTTGGAGGCACAGTTCTGGAAAGGGGAGGTCAGGCTCAGCTCAAATATTAAATACTTTCTTTAGCTGCTGCACTTGTACCAATAATGAAGAGAATGGAAACGCTGGGTCAAAGGGATGGCAGGGGACAAACACTGACTGTTGCCCTGCTAAAGATTTTGTGCTGCTTGAGTTTACACTCTTTGGAACACTCTTTTTTTTTGGGTGCTGTAACTTCTGTACCTCCTCAGGCAGCTGCAGCACAGAGCTGCCTTGGGCCATGTCTTTCCCAACAGTGAAGGTTGAGCCAGCACAAAGCCCAAACTGGGCACATCCTCTGGCAGTGTGAGTGGAAATCAGTGCCCTCCTCCCCAGAGTGTGCTCATGAGGGGACACATAATGCACCACAGGCTTGAGATGGATTCAGCAGTTCTGTTCCTGCAAACTACCAAAATTACCTTTGCCATGTCACTGTCCTGTGGGCATGAACAATAAAGTGCAATTTGCATATTTTCAACAGTTTTCACACCAGTTGGGCTGTATTTTGCTATTTTTGCACACCCTGTGAGATTTTTTAACTCCCTGAACTCTCAGTTTATGAAATGCAAGTTGTTTTCCATGGAGAGCAATGCTGGAACCTGGTTGTACAGGGGTGAGTAATGTGAGTTCTGCAACCTGAGAAACTCAGATTAAGAAAGCCAGAGAGATTTCCATGGTGAACAGGTCACTTCCTGAACGTTGGTGTTGCAGTTTCATACTGGGTGAGGTGAGGGGTGGCTCTTTTACTGACAAGTAGAGAAAAGGCTGCACAATTCTCCAAGGTTTTTCTATAGTCAAGGATGTGCACAAACTTCCAATTAATTTAATTTCCCATTTTAGGCTCATAGGTATTCACAAACCTTAATTAAACCAAAACAAGTTAGGAGAAAAATGAAAAGATTTTTCACGGGTCACTCTGCTTACCCTACACGTAAAATAATAATGATGGCTTGCTCCAAAACAGTTTTGCACCAGCTGGTCATGTACAGTTTGCCTTACACAGAAAGGTTTTAGCAATACCTGTACTGCAGGAAGCTCATTTCCCCTCTCAGGTTTGGTTTATGATGACTACAAACTAGGGATTTCTCCTAAAATCCGAGATCTCAGGGAGGGGATGTGCAAAAGAACCAGGAGACACAAGTACCAGGGTGTGCAGTGGAAGCCTCTCTGATCCTCAGACAACTGACACCTTCATCACAAAAGGGAAAATTTTAATTTATACCAGCAGAGATGATTTCACGAGTGAATGAGTTTTTCCTCCAGTGTGCACCATGATTTGCATCTGTCTTGTATTAAATAAGCTGTAAATGTTTATCATAAGACTGACTTGACATTACATGTAGTAGCTGCTTGGAGTACTTCTAAATTTGAGTGCTGTAAATTAACTATTTCCCATGATACTCCATTATTTAATTGGAGCTACTGACGTATTTCCATTGATAAATGCCACTCTCCATTCCAGCAGCAGGCCTTGAAGAACTCTGGGGTGCAGTTCTGCAAAGCTGGTCCAGGGGAGTGGTGGATGTTCCATCTGCATTCAGGGGGCAGCTTGAGGCCAACTCATGCCATTGCCACCAAGCTAATTAACTGAAAAATGTTAAGACAAAACTTTCTCTGTCTCTTCAAAGGTGCTTGATAAGCTGCTTTAACATTGCTTCTGAAAAATGTGAGTTTTCTACTGGAAAAAGGCAGTAAATTGTAGCTCTAACGTGCCACAATTATTTTGCAGAGGAAGAAAACACCCAACACTAAGTTAGTACAGTTGCTGTTCATTGCAGTTTAAACAGTGAGTTGTTCACACCTGGAAGCAAAAGCCAGATGGGTGAAGGCACACAGCATGAGTTAACTGTGATAAACAGCTTTGAAAACTCTGTGAGAACAATGTAACAAAAGTGCAAAAATACTAAAAATAATTAAATTTTTAAAATAATAATTATCCTAGGAATACAAATATGTTTAAAAAAGGGCTTTTAAACTGTTTATAAAATCTGAATCACTTGGCTCTCGTGCAGTCCAGATTATAACACTGAGCACACTTTCCGTTTCCTTTGGCTCTTGGCTTTCTTCATGGCACTCAGTGCAATGGTTGTGGCTTCTTTAAAAACATTTTCTATGTTCTCACGATATTTTGCTGAGCATTCCAGGTAAATTTCTGCGTTAATCTCCTTGCAAGCTGCCTCACCCTGGAAAGAACAAAAAGGTAAGAAAAGATGTAAGTTCAGTGGGTGAGAGAAGGGAGGTGAGTTGGGAAGAAAGGGAATTAATTTGTACATCTTTGCAATCATGAAGAAAGAAGCCTCTGAGTGCAGTGCTAGAGTGTGAGTGGCATTGGTAATAAACTGAAGCACTGTAAATAAACTTGGGGTTTTTCCACTATGCTGAAGCAAAGCCTGGCCTAAGAGTTCAGAGAGTTAGAGACTCTTGAGATGCAGAGTCCTGATAGCACAAAAATATTCTCAGTATTGAATTTCTTTAAACTAAATGCTGAGGTAGGTGCTTAAGTGAGGATAAGATGTCTACATGGTGGTATTTTTTTCAGGCTTGACCTTAACTATTCTGTGATGTCACCTTTAGTAATGAATGTCACATGCAAGAACAGAATCTGCACTGATGCCTTGCCTTGTTTTGCTGGTGCACATGCAGGAACCTTGACTTCTGCTTTGAAGCATCACAAGGGCTCAGCCAAAACCCTCATAAAAACAAATGAGTGCCTGCATTTCTCAGCCATGCAATGGGAACAGGCTTGAATCTAAAATATTTCCATGCCATACTGGTTGTGTGAAATCACTACAGATAAAGCACAGTGATTTCTTACTTGTGATCCTTTTATTGTCCCTGCAGAGCCAGCCCCCAGGTTTGAAAGCTTGTGAATTCCAGGTCTGCAACCCATGGCTCACAGACTCTGCATTTATTCATTATAATCTCTGGGAGGGAGTCACTTGGGCTTTTACTGGGGAGGGGTGTTGGTGTTGTTTCTTCATATTTAAGCAGTTTGTCTCCTTCCAGTTGTTTGCAAGCTGCAGTGGTGGCAGATACTGTTCAGATCCTCTGTGCCTGGCATGGGAAGCACCATGTCGTGTGGCTCAAGGTGCCATCAGCTGTAAAAAACTGAGGTAGAGCACATTTCAGGGAGGAAAAACCAAGTGAGAGGGCTCACACAGGAGCCAAACTCTGCATAATTTGTGGATCCTTAACTGCATGAGACTTCAGCAGACTGGCCAGAAGTGTCTGCTGGTTGCCTGGAACCTCTCTCATGTGAGGATGATGAAGGGATTTATTCATGCAAACAAGGGACAATCTGCAACTGTTCACAGTGACAGGCTGGGACCTCATCTTGTGTGCAAAGCAGACAAAGTAAAAGTCCCAGCATGGTTTCATGGTGATGCAGTTGCAGTTTATTTTCCTGCTGTTTAGGAGAAGTGGTGATTCACTCAAGGTCGTAGTGCTCTTGACCCTGTTCCCTGGACGTGTGTCTCAGTTTGAAAGCTGCTGTTCTTGCTCTGAGGTGAGAGGAGAAGGATAGCTTTGTAGTTTAGAGAAAAGAAAAAGAAAAATTGGAGGACCAGAGCAGAAAGGTCTTGTGTGACATGGGACAAGCTGTTCCATCACTGTTTCTCCTGTACTGAGGACAGCTATGCCCCTGACATAACACTACTCATAAATCTCATTGATTCATAATACGTAGAGATACTGATAATATGTCATTTTCTTAAGATTACTTTAGAGACATCAAAGCACAGTCCCTCATGTCAGAGAAACATTGCAGATGTTCTTGTTATTGGCCTTGAAAGGATTTATTTTTAAGTAGGATTCTCAAAATACATTTATTCCAGAACGGTCAGTGTATTTAATACTGGAATGTGTTTCCTAACATCTCCAATCTTTATCACAGTACTGATCAAAGCACCAGTGATGGCTGCAATGTAGGCTAATAACAATTATGAAGGAAGTCCAGCAAACTTGTTAAGGCTTACAAACTTGTAACAGTAATAACCCAGCTGTGAAAGAAGAATGAGATGTAATGAGCATAGAAGTCAAATATTTGTATCTTTTAAAACTGCTCATATTTCTCCATACTTTGGCACTAAAAATGAGTGGTGATTTAACCACTTCCAAAAAGAACTTACAGAAACCTCTGTTAGCGCTGTCAATCATTTCTTTATCAGGATCACCCAATTTTGCAGTGTCTGTGATCATACCTGTGAGGAGCAATGCCATCACGTGCTTTACCTCCTGCCAAGAGGCCACCACTTTAGAAACTCAGAAGTTTACCTGGTTGTAGGTGATGGGTTCCTGCCTGGCAGCCCTGAGCTTGCGCAGCTGCTCCTTGTCCTTCCGAAGGTCTGTCTTGCAGCCGATCAGCACCAGCGGGACGCCCCGGCAGAAGTGATTCACTTCAGGATACCACTGAGGGTAGAAAAACAAAACTTTTACATCTGGATTTTATTTTGTTGTTTGTTTCCTGAAATCAAAACAATACAGCCAAGCAGCATTTAATGTAAGCTGCAATTTCAGAGTTTTGGAGTTAGTCTAGTGGTGGGGGCTTGACATGCACTATTTACATCTCAGAAATGTTTAAAAGTCCTACCCAAAGTCAGCTGCTTTATAAAAACATAGTGGCATCTGTCTCTATGCCAAAACGTTTATTTACCATCTGTTTAAATTCTGAGGAGCTCCTGTAAAGTCACATTTAAAACCAGAATTTGGACTAAGTCTTGCTTTGTTTTCCTGGTGCTTTGTGCAAGAATGCTTTGGAGCTTTGAGAAATCCCAGCATAGAGACGTGGTTGCTCTCATCTCTCCCCTGCAATTAAATACACATGTGATGGAAGTAGTCTTGACTCTAAGATGTGCAATATTGGTCATGTGACATCGCTACAGATAAAGCAGTGATTTCACTGCTGGTGTTTGATCTTTTTAGTGAGAGTCAACCCTGGTTCTGAGCACTTAGGAGCCATGGAGAGGTGAGTCCCAGGTCTAAGGTCTGTGACCTGCAGCTCAGCACATGATGAGTGACCTGGGCATCTGCACGCCCAGGGTACAGGACACTAAAAGCACCAGCATTTCTAATCTGACATCTTGTCATATATCAGGCACATGTAATTCATTTAGAAGCCTCTTACCTTGGCTGCTACATTATCGTAGCTAGTGGGGTTCATGACATCGTAACAAATTAACACGACATTGGTGTTCTGGTAAGAAAGTGGCCGTAGCCGATCGTAGTCCTCCTGCCCTGAAACACACAGGATGGTTTGGATGAAGAAATCTCTGTCCTGAACAAGCAGAACAATGGGGATATGTACAGACACACATTTGAATCAAGAACAATGGGGTCTATAGTTGCACAGACTGCAAGTTTTTCACACTTGTAAAATTCCTTCCCTTGAATACAAGAGATTCCCCCTCATAGACAAAACTGATGGTTTAGAACACAGAACACATCTTTGGCAAGTTTTAATAAAAAGCCTGCTCTGTCCACTTGCTGAGGACTTAGAAGCAGTTCTAAACACCGACTGCCAAGTTGCTGCTCAAAAATAAAGTCATCAAGAAGAATAGCACAATTATTATTAAACATTTTCAGTTTGACAGTGGCAGTCCCCAAAATCATTTGCACATGTGACGCTGTGAGGAGAAGAAACAGTGTATTTGTTAGACAGGAATGGTGAAGTAGAAACCTTAGTGGCAAACTTTCCCAGCCTGGTAAGCGGAGAGGAAGCAACGATTACACACAGGATTGTACATGCCATCCTGCAGCATGAGCCAAGCTTAACTGGCCTTTGAAGCAGGACTCCCCAGCAGATCTAAGGGAATTCTGCTGAATTCTGGAAAAGCAGGGGATTTGTCATACTTCTGATTAGGGATATTCCAGCACGTGATGTGACAAGAGGAAGCTGATTTGCTTCAGACTTGTACTCTTCCCCTTACAGTAATCACCGTGCCAGGGTCTGAAGGTGTCTTGCTTTGAGAGATTAAGTTCATGAAAGCAGTAATTCCCAGATATAGCTGGCAGCTCAGGGAAAAAACTCTCAATCTTTTTCATTTAACAAGGAAGAAAGCATGATTCAAGCAGCCTGTGGAAGGTGTATTTATCATCTGAATGCTGGAATCAGGTACGTGATGTACTGAGTTTCCACAAGGAGAACTGGGAGTGCTGTTCCTTCCCACTATCACCACAATCCACGCACAGACCAGAAAGTGCCCTATAGGGAAGTTCCACATCTCAGATCTTCATGTTGATATTTGAAATGAAGGAATGCAGAAAATTTCAGTGTGCCCCAACTTTACAGTAACGATTCCTGCTCTGGCACCTGCCTCAGTGCAAAATCATGTATTTATCACTTGCCAACATTTTTGTCTCCAATCTGAAAAACTGCAGATACCAGAAGGCCAATAATACTACAACATTTTCCTCCCTTCCTTAATTTAAATGATTGGTTGAGATACAGCTTATTCCAAGGCAATCTCTTCTGGATAAGTCATTACTCAGTTTGCCTGAGATGTTTGTCCAATGAGAATCTTGGATTTGGACCACTTCGTATTTAGGCTTCCACAAGAGCTGTGTGCTCTGTGGGGAGGTGCAGAACAATGAAGGTTTGATCTCTCAGAGTTTAATCCAGAAATAATACACAATTGACAAAATTATGCATGTTGTATAAACATTCAGGGCAAAGACTGTACTGTTTATCCCTTCTTATTCTCCCAATCCATCTACTTGTTTGCAACTGATTTGCCATTTTTGTTGCTGAGATAATCCCTTAAATGCATTAAACACATCAGGTGCCAAACTTTTTTTTCTCTCCTAACTTCCTCTAGTACTGTGTAAAGTTTTCCTTGTTGCAGTTCAGGCCTCTGAGTTTCTAACAACATAGCTTGTAAAATTAAAGGGTCCTCCAAGTTATTTTTGGCAATCTATGAGGCAAAAAGGGCTGTCCCCTTGGGAGAAACATGTTTATTTCCTTGGAATCACAACAAACCCCTACATTCACACTCTCCTGGATGGGATAACAGAAAAAGTGTCTTTAATTATGTGACACATTATGTTGTATTGCAAGTCAAAAACTATAGAATATGCCCTGAACTGCTCCTTCATCTTCAAATCCAGCCTTGCAGTAATGGGTTTACAAGCAAACAATAACCGCATGAGAAAATGCTGTATGAAACACGTGTGCATTTGGAATGTTGGATACAGAGCACAGAACAGGGTGGGGTGCAGAGGGCAGAGGGGGAAGGTGAGGTGACAATTGCTTAACCTGTGTGTGTTACAGTGGGGTGGTTGCAGCACTCAAGGGGAGGGAGAAGGAAGTTGCTCTTTAGGAGCTCAGATGCAGCTCCTCAGCTGCTAGGGATGTAATGGAACCCAGATCAAGCTGTGTCTAAACATAGACATCCCCCTCTCTGAAAACAATCCCTTTCACCCCCTGTCCTCAAGTGCTGCTGGTGAAATGCAAGAAAGGGCCTGGGAGATTTTTTTTCCTCTGTAAAGCTGCTCAGTCTGTGGTCAGAGCTAATTTAGCACAGATTTAGGTCTTTTTACTAAAGGAGTTTTAAAAAGGAGAAAAAGGGGTGAACCTAAGAAGTAACTGAACGTCTATGCAAAGTCCTGTGAGTGCTTCCTCAAACACAAGTAGCTGTTTTCTTTCCCCAGTTAACACAAAACATGCTGTGGAGGAGTTGGTTAAGTATCTGCCTACGTGTGAGCACATTTGTGACCCCTCTCTCTTCCTTGATTCATCGTACCATCAGAGACTTTGGGTTTTCCCAAAGGAAAAAAACTCCACCCAACTGAATTCATCTAAAATTTGCTAATTCTCTGCCAAGCTCCCAGTCTTGCGTGCCTCTGGGAGATGATGCGTAACCACATCACTGCAGTCAGGCTCTGTGGTGGGGAGGGAGCTCTGCTGGTGGCTGAGGGTGAACAGGAGAAGTGAAACCACAGGTCTCAGTCTCATGTGCATGTTCACCTCTGCTCTTCTTCACCCCTTTGCCCATTCATCACCAAAGAAGTGCCAGCCTGTGAGCTGCTTGCCAGCTACGTTTTTATCCTGTTCAGTTTAAAACAAATTGGGAAACAGACATTCTTGGCAGGGAGAAAACTGGTAGAAGAGGACACTTGGGGCAGGAGGGGCACACGTCAGTTATAAAACTGGGGTTTTTGTCTTACTTAGGCAGGACTTCCCTCTCAAAGTCATGAGAAATTATTCTTGCATTCACTGGCTTTTAAAATTTCTCTGAAGACCTTGTGCTTCTGTCATCAGAGACCTGAAAAACCTCACTGGAGGCCTTCCATGTGTTTCCTGTCAGGCAGAGCAAGCACCCACAATGATGAGGCATTACTTCCTCTCCAGCCCAGCAGTGCTCTGCTCTCTGTTCTGAGAAACTCCTGCACCAGGCATTGCCCTCGTGTCTGAACTGCACCTAGAGCATTGACACTGCTCCCTTGGCATGGAAAAACTACAGAGTTCATTTACCTCTCAGTGCCTTTGCCTCTGTCATGCATAGCTGGAAGTGGAAACTTAATTGAAAAAGCATCCGCAAAGGCTGTGTGCAGACCAGACAAGGGATGTTACAAAGCCTTTACACATTGCTTATGTGTGCCACCAACTTCCTGCAACAGCAAGAAGTGTTTGATGAGGAAGACACAGTAACACAGTACAAAACTCTCACCAAAAAATTCTTTTTCTGGTACATTTTAGACTAATCCATTAAGTTCATTTGTTACCGAAATTCTTGTCAAGGAAAGAATACCTTTTGTATCTTGAAACGTTTGTTTCTTAAGCTTTTTGTTTGTGTCCTCCTTCCTCAGTAAGTAGGACAAGCTCAAAGGTTCAAGCTGCACAGGACTTGAAAATACAAAGAATCCTTCCAACTTTGAACAGCCCATGCAGCTGAACCTTCCCATGATGCTGAAATACACCCAGCTCTATTTATTTAGTGTTGCTCCAAGCAAGATCCTAAAAATACACAGCTCTCGGTCCTAGTCTAACCCTGAAGGAACTCAACATCAGTTTTGTACTATTAAAAACAGGATGAGATTAAAACGTGTGCTCAAGTGAGTCCTTCCTCTAGCAAAACTTCCAGTTACAGAAAGAGGCTGAAAAGCTGCTTGAATTAGAGATTGACAGAGTTTACAGATATGTAAGATAAAACTATGTAAGCAGCTTTGAAACAGAACCAAAATTCAAGGTTTTTTTCCCCTCCCAATCAAATGTCTTAACCTGGGTGACAATTTCCCTGCTTTCTTTCTTGCCGTGTCTTATGGAAAGTGAAATAAATTTAACAGGAAGGGAGGAGACAAGTGTCAAGAGCCTCAAGAAACTTGTAGCCTTGCGGCCATGATGCTGTTTTGGGAGGTGAAAAATGTTGGGTTTCAAGGTTTCCAGATAAGAGATGGAAAGCAATTGCTCTTTCACGCCAATAATGGCAGCTCCACTTCCCAAAGTGTCTCAGAAAACACAAAATACACCCCAGGGTTCTTCAGTGGAGCAGTGCTTTAGTCCAAATCAATTTTTACAGCTGTAATTTCAATGTGGAAGGTACACACTGCCTGAGAGTTACATGCATGAACTGGGAAATTACAGGACATGGGGTAATGGTTTTAAACTATCAGAGGGTAGATTTGCAATAGACATAAAGGAAAACTTTTTCATGACGAGGCACAGGCTGCCCAGAGAAGCTGTGGCTGCTTTATCCATGAAAACATTCAATGAGCAACCTGATCTAGTTAAAGATGTCCTTGTTCATTGCATGGGGGCTGGACTAGATGACCTTTAAAGGTCCTTTCCCACCCAAACTGTCCTGATTCTGCGATAAGCCACCAGCACCAGGCTCAGTGAGCAGTCCCTGGGCTGCTGGTCTTGTGCAGAGTGGAACTTTGAGGCACAAGGAGCTGTGCACTCCTGCCAGGCTCAGGAGAGCTCAGTGCTGCAGTGTTGCACCTGCCCAGCCTTCTGCCATCTCCAGATCCAGCCCCTGCTCCTCACAGCCTGCAAGAGACTTCAAAGGCAAATGCTGGAATGTTTGGCATGGGGATTTTAAACGAGAGCTAGGAATTATTTAACAAGCAAAAAATCCACACTGACGGCAAACAAATATAAAAATGACGAGTGGAGTGGCAGGTTCTTGGTGCCAACACCCTGTCTCAAGGAAATCCCTCTTTGGTTGCTCACGCCACATTCCAGTCCTTCTCCTTTCCTCCGAGGCTTAGACCCAAACCCCTTGCCATTCAGTAGAAGGTATGTTATCCCAACTAAATGGACTTGGAACAGTAACACTGGCACAAGAACACACATTGGCAAATTGGGTGCTCAGGATCTTACTACACTGTAGTAAAAATTAGCAGTGAAATTCACTTCTAGATTGAAAGCCTTTTAAATTATGTTTTCAGCTATCACATGCAGTATATAAGAAGGTAAATATGTTTTATTACTATTAAAAATGACTGGACTGCATCCAGTTCTTATTTGTCTTGGTGTAAATTTGGAACAACTCCACAGGCTTGAACTGCAACAGATGATTTACACTGAGCTGAAACCGAGCATGTGTCAATTTTAGGGTTCATTTAGGAACGCAGCTGGATAACAGAGTCTGGGAACTTTGAGTGAAGTTGAACACAAACCATTTCACAAGTTCCTCAAATGAAACTAAGCAACTATCAGCATTTTCAAATAACTTTTACTGCCACGGCCTTTTGATTTTGAACACAAACCAGCCTTTTTCTCCTTCCCTATTAAATCACACATGGCAGCAGATTAAAATATTTTCCTTGTTCATTGTATTATGCTTTGCATCTGGGAATTGGGTTTTAATGCTTTCAGATATGTTTGCTATTTGATGTTTCTGAATTAATTGGGTTGTTAAGATAATGAATGAGTCAATGACCAGAACTGACATTAGACAATCGATCCTTTTTTTTCTGGAAGGCACATTGATATGCAACAGGTAATGGTGGTTGGTTTGCTTGTACTTTAGTCTCTAGCAGTCTTACCTGCAATACTATGGTTAAACTATGCTGGCAGAGAAGCAATTTGAAAACCTGTCCATCTTTACAGTCTTCAAATATTGGTCTGGTTTAAGCTGACCCTGAAAAATCTGCTGGAACAGAAATGGGGGTGCGCTCACCGGAGAAACATTTTACAGTAATACAGTTTCTGCTTATTTGCCTGAAGTTACGAAAGGCTGGGCCGGGTTTGGGCTCAGTCCCAGGCCAATGTCCCTGAGTGGTGCCACCGCAGCGGCCGCACAGGAGCTGCCCCTCGCAGCCCGGCTGGGATCGGGAAAGCGGAACCCCTTACCTGCGGTGTCGTACAGGTTCAGGGTGATCTCCTTCTTCCCCACCGTCACACTGGTCGTGTACTTCTCAAAAACAGAGGGCGCGTATTGCTGCAAAGGGAGGAGAACGAACCCGATGATCTCAGAGGCCTTTTCCAACTTCAGTGGCCTCTGAGATGGTGAGAAGCGGTGCTGGCGGGACCCAAGCGCTGGGGCAGGC
>VWYP01026950.1:458271-474214 GCA_013400435.1 Pycnonotus jocosus | reverse complement strand
GATGATCTCAGAGGCCTTTTCCAACTTCAGTGGCCTCTGAGATGGTGAGAAGCGGTGCTGGCGGGACCCAAGCGCTGGTGCCGACCCCGGCTGCGGCCCCCAGCCCCGCGGGGGTGGCATCTCCTCACCTCGGGGAAGGAGCCCTTGGCGTACACCATCAGCAGCGACGTCTTCCCGCAGCCTCCATCGCCCACGATCACCACCTTCACCTCCTTCCTGCCCGACGGGGCGGCCGCGGGGCCGCGGGGCTGCTNGATTGGCCGCGCCGAGGCCGCCGCCGCCTCAGGTGCCTCAGAGCCCCGCCCGGGCCCCCCCCGGGACACTGGGGGAGCCTCTCCCGGACCCCGGGGCCGCCCGCAGGCTGCGGCTGCTCGGGGTCACGGCGGGAAGTTCCCTCAGCGCCGCGTCCCCTCAGACACACCGGGGCTGCTCCGCTTGCCCGTCCCGCCGGGCAGCCCTCGAGGCTCTGTCCCTCGGGACCATCGGGTCCCGTCCCTTTGCCGTTCCACCCACACACCTCATCCCCGTTTATTTATTTATTTGTTTGTTTGTTTATTTATTTATCCCCACAGGGAGCCCCTCCAGCACGGTGCTGGGTCCCTCCAAGCGGCCCCCGCTGAGGGACCGCTCCGGTTCAAGGCCGATGTGTGGCCAGTCCCGAAGGCCGAGAGGTGCCAGGCACGGTGAGGGCAGGCGGAGACCCCCGAGGCACCCCCGGAAAGGCACCCTGGTGCTGTCACTGGCAGTGACTCACTCCTTGTTTTCCACTGATTTATTGCTTGGGTAAGAACCGACATCTCTGCTCATCATCTGCTCACCACCCAAGGTGAGTTACAGTGAAAATAACTGGAATTTCTCATTTTAATTGCAGAGATGTGATGACCCAGGCTTCCATGTGGTGTTTTCTGGTACCGTGGAACACAGGGGATCCCAACTGCTGGATTATGTTTGGCTCCAATGCACAGGTCGGGGGAGAGACAGAGTTTTGGACAGATCTACTCAGGTGCAAATCTACCACCATTCAGCACAAAAAAAGCAAGTTTCTTTCCTGGCAGGAATTAACAGTGTGCTCAACCTTAAGTAAGTTTGTTTTCAAGAAATAAAAATTTCCTCTAATTTCTTTTTTTTAAAATACCACTTATGGCAATAGCAACAAACCCCTAAGGACATGCTCGGGTGTAGCAAGACCGTTCAATTCAACTAAGAAAAAAAAACCAACCGAAACCACAATTCGAGTAGGGCTTTTCATTTTCCCCTGNGGACATGCTCGGGTGTAGCAAGACGGTTCAATTCAACTAAGAAAAAAAAAAAAACAAACCGAAACCACAATTCGAGTAGGGCTTTTCATTTTCCCCTGCGCGGTTGTGTCACTAGATGGCCTTCCAGACCAAATACAAACACCACCGCACTCGGGCAAGGAGGATCCTGCTTTGTGCACAGGGCAAACAAAAAGCTAGAAAAGGATATTTCTTCAATAGAAAAGAAGGAGGACCTGCAGTACCCAACAAAGTGTCATATAACTCAGAGCGGTCAAATTCACACCTATTTAAAATTCACCATTTTACTCAGGAGAAAGTTGATGCAAGCACACAGAAACTGTAAAAAAAAAAAAAAAAGCTTTATGAGCCATAGTCATATAAATCTTATCTGGAACACAGGAAAAGCCACCAGCTCCTGTCCAGCATAATGGCTGAGAGCATTCCAATGGCACAGGAATGGATGGGCCAGGAAAGAATTTGTTTTATCCTGAAATGATTTATTTGGATCTGGCTCAAACCCAGTATCACACTATGTATGATACAATCAGCACGTAGAGATTTAGAGAGATAAAAGCATTTTGTGGTTCATTATTAATTTGCAGAAACTGTAATTCTCTTTTTGTTTTTGTTTTTGTTTTGTTTTTTCCAAGTCTCACAAAACAATCTTTACATTTCTCACAGCTTTGTGTCCTTGTACATTTTATACTTAAGGAAACTTTTAGATTTGTACACCTTTAGATTTGGAATGAAACAATATAAAATGAGCAGATTACAAATACAACTGTAAACACTCCAAACTTTGTTTTTAAGTGATGGATGTTCTACTTGTAATGAGTCAACTTAGTATGGATGACATACAACATTTCAGTGTCTCAGGTACTTAATTTTAATTAACAGCCATGCAGTGCTTCAGGCATATCATTTGGGTTTGGGCAAAAGCTGAGCCTATTTTGCTGACTCCAAAAAAAGCAGAATCTGAAATGGAATTGTGCCACCGATTTAAATGGAAGAAGATTTAACCCCCTATTAGTGAAATTCAAATCTAATCATCACTAACTGCAAGTGTCCTTCTCTAGTTCAGTTTTGGCCTGTAGAAAACGTTAGGAAGGAGTGAAAGGTTTGCACATTGCTTAGGAAAACTGTTGGGAGTTTGTGACTTTTAAAAGATGATTTAACACTCTGGGATGGTGTTGATGGCTAATTCAGGTTAGTTATGAAAACACCCCAAAGAAGAGTCACAGATTAGGTTCAATATTGTTTGCACACACCATCTGCTGCATACTCATATTGTTAGTTTATTTGGTAACACAAACTGGACAAGAATGGGGACCTGTTCTTCCTTATTGTCCTCAGAACTGTTTTTGAAATACACTTAATTTTTTTTCATAACACAGACCCCAGTTTACAAAGACTTCAACATAACAACAACTAACTCCATTTATTCCCAAGGAAATATTCATAAGCTTAGTTAAGAAAGTGCATAACAAGACAGAGCCTTAAATATTTATTTTTAAACATTACCAGTGACATTAATTATTTGTGTTTTCAGCTATGAATTCCCACTACAGCACGTACTGAGTGAGACCAATGCCGTGAAAAATTCACCATAGGAAAGACAGACCCTAAGGAATGGGATTTACCAAGTAAGTCAAGCAAATCTTTGATAAATTTCAGATGTTGCACAAGGCCAACAATTGCTTGTCATGTGCACACAGACTCTTACTGAGGGAGAGTCTCTGCCTCATGGAATTTGGTATGGACAGGGCAAAGAAGGAAGGGGGAATTACGATGTGGGAGAGCTGAACTGTCCCTGCACACAGCATGAAGCTCTGGCGACAGAATCAGTGTGAGAGGAGAAGCCTAAAACAAAGGCTCAAGGTGATTCCTCCTGTTTACAGAACAAATGAACAAAATTGTTTTTCAGTTGTGCTTTTGCTCACAGTGCCAACGCTGCTCTGACCCTCACTAAACCCTCCACACAATTTCCAAAATCAAAGCTCTCCAGCGTCCTTGACTTTCAGCTGCTTCTCAGTCTCCATTTCTGCAGTGTTTCTCGCTGCTCCTCTCGCACATGCAGAGCTCAACCATCTGGTCCTCATGGCCTGATATTTTACACACATGCCCCCACCCCGAAAAATCCCTTGGGCCACATGATTCACCATCTATTCAAACCTTGCCATGTGCCTGGTTTTTTGTGTAGCAGCTCCTACTGATGTAAATCCCTTGTTCCGTAAGGGCTCTCAATTGCCTTTTTCACTGAAGGCAAGGTGGCTGTGACACCTGCCAGCCTCTGAGACGTTTAACCCAACCTAAAACATTATTACATTGTTGTTTGGCTGAGTAGGAACCGTATTTTTTTTTCCCAGTGGGAAGTGCTGCCAGAAAGGCATTAACTTTCTAGACTATTAAGTAATATGGAAAAATTATATTTCAGTAAGAAAATTTCCTTTCTGCCTTTTCATGCCTTAGAAGTAGTTCCTGTTTCACTTGGCTTAAGTAGCCCCTGCACTAAATCAGTGCAGAAATCTTTGGATAAACCCTATGTAAAATATGTCCAAATGCTACCAGGGAGTTCAGAGGGTTGGGAAAGAAAACAGGACAAGGGTTTGCTAGGGGAGGTGTGAGATAAATTAAGGCACACAACTCAGCAAAATCAGGCAGAGAATATTCAGGCATTTGATATAGTTTGGACAAACTTTATTCATAAACCACACACTCATGACTACCTGAGTGGGCAGCTATTTATAGGGAACCCAAACTGGTTTTGGTTATTTTCTTTGGTATTTTTTAAATCAGGGGTGCCAACCGTGTGGGCCAAATATGGCCTGATACACAACATGCTGTGTCTTGAATTTCACCTTTCATCAGAAACTGAGTGGCCGGCTTTGCAGTTGTGGGGAAAAGCCCATTTTACACCCCATTTTACAAACCTGAAGTAAATCAACGTGGTAACATCTCATCCAGATACAGCAGGTGCTTAGAGGCAGTTTCAAGTTTCTGTTGCTCACTAAAGCATGAACCCTCAAGCCAAACTCTGTAGTGAAAAATGGGTAACACAAGGTTAGGATCATCCTATGCTTTTCTGGAACATCAAACACAATGAGTGATCTCTGAAATGCATGAAATGAACAGGCAAGTGTCTGCCAACACCTCCACAGCTCTGCCCCATGGGCCTGGGGATGTGTCTCCCAGATGTGCTGGCATGGCTTCCCCGAGCCACGGGCAGGAATTTATCACCACAGGCTGGCAGAGCTATCACAGCCATGCTGGATCTCCTCTGTGCTGGGAAGGCAATCTGGAGGTTTGGCAGAGAGAGAGGGATTCAGAATGCCTCGTTTCAGGTGAGATCTGCAGTTGTGTTTGCCTTGGGAGCTGGGCTTGGTTTTGCCATGGGAACAGGCAGAAGCAGCAGGTTCAGGAGTGAGGCACAGCCTTGCTTGTGGCTGACAGGGATCAGGGCTCTGCTACAGATCTGCATTAAATTAGTCACCATCAGATGCTCTTTTGCATCCAGATCTGCAGCAGAGAACACATCCCATCAGGAAACAATTTGGGGAAATTTAGGGGAAAAGGCTAGAAATGGCTTTGCTTGCAACACAATGTGTTCTTAGCCAGTATCCAACCAATCCCTTTAGTACAACCTCTAAAATCCCTCTGGCTTAGGCCTTCCTGTGTTTTCATTACCCAACACTCCACCTAACCCAGCAAGCACGAAGATGTTCCTTTTTCCAAAATTGGGAGTGCTCTCTGCAGTATCTGCTTCCTTTAGATCACTTTCCCCTTCTGTTCTCGTTCCCAAATTATGTAATTCCTTGTGGATAGAGGTATTTTCTTTTAATGTACTTGCTGGTTCAGAAACAAAGGAAGACTGAACCCAAGAGGAGTGTATGCTAATTAAGATGACCACAGCACCAGGGCAGCTGCTTTAGCTTACACAGGAGGGATTAATATGGAGTGGGTGAGTCAACTCTGGATTGCCAAATCTGGGTTACACTCCCCAAAATTCTATTGGAAGATTCCTCTTATTAAACCTGAAATATGTGGAGTTGTACTTTTTTGTGTGGATGTAGAGAACATCAAGTTTAACTGAACCCAGGTTTGGCTTCCTAAATATGCTTTTCACTTGTGAGCTACAGTGCAGCCTGAACAAGTGTGTGTTTTACAGAGTCATGAGTCAGGCTTTGATCAACACCTCATTCCTGCACTCTTGCACCTGGCCCAGGCAGGAAGCTCTCAAACTGGACAAGAATGTGGGGAAACTGGGAATATTCACAGAGAGAGAATAAAAGATGGTGAAGTAGGCTATAAGAGAATGGACTGGGGATGAAATAGGGCCATGTTTTTGCTGAGTAATGCATAGCACTGACATTAAAGGGCAGTTAATGTGAAGTTTGCATCCTTCCCTCTGATATCTGTGCAAACTTCCCACAGGAAGGCAGCAATGGCAGACTGAAGGGATGATAAAATCCTCTGTTTAAATTGGGGACTCCATAATTTCTGCCTGTTTTTTGTGAAGTGTTGGATGTATGGGTAGAGCTAAGCGAGAAGCGCTTGCTCTGTCATTGTCTGGCTGGCAAGATGCTCATTCATAGAGGTGGAGGTTTGGCAGGAGCTAGAGGAGCTTGTGGCTTGTCAGAGCATGGCCAGGGAAAGCACAGGCTCAGGATGAATTTTTCTCAGACCTGAGAGCAGCCATAGCCTGGCCAGAGCAAACCCTGACAAGAACAGCGATGCTCAGAGCAGGTTAATTAATAACTTGAGGCTCTGGAAATAAAACCAGGTTGTAATTGAGTGATATTTGCTCTAGAGCTGTGATTCTTGGCCTGTGTCTGCTTTGTGGGAGTTGGTTGGGCTGACAGTGCAGAGTGGCCTGGCTGGATGTCCTCGCTGAGAGTCACCAGAGCGGGTCAGGAAGGTGTTCAAGCAGTGCTGTGGGATGGTGAGGGCAGGCACAGAGAGCAGCAAGCTGACAGTGCTGGGTCTGGCACACTGCCCTGCCCTGCTCCACACCACTGCCCTGCCCTGCTCCACACCTCTGTCCTTGATGGCACATTTCCTGTGCATCTCACCCTTCCTACACACATCTCACCTTTCCTGAATCTCCTCATAACAACAGGCACATTGTCAAGTTCCTCATTGCTTACTGGGATTAACATAGTACTTCTGGTTTCTTAAGGTTGGGAGATTTCCTTGTTAAAACTGTTCTAATTAAACTTACATCTCTCATAAGGCTAAAAATGCCCCTGTGTGAATGGCAGCTGGGTCTGCTTGTAATATGTCAGCGCCCCAAGACCTTTAATGGTCTTGGGAGTCTAACAATAGTACAGATAGTGCTTGTTCAAAGATAAGGGCTCCAGGCAAATGGAAGAAGGAAGCAAATACAGCATCTCCACGAATCAGACATATTAGACAAAAATTTTCTAAGTACAGAACACATCTGGCTGTGTATTTGTCAAGTATTTTATTGGCTTGAGCTACACACAGAATGCCCACAGCAAATAATTTCCACTGTAAGTCTGAGTGGGCAACTCCATTTTCCTTTTAGGACTCAATTTTGGACCTGTGGAAAAGTGTTCTCAGTCGAAAGGCCTCCAAGCAAGCCTGGGCTGGTCACAGTAGAGCAACAGCTGCAGAGCTTAAATTCCTCTCCCTACCCTGCTGTACAAGCCATGCCCCTCAGTCCCGTGCCTGGAGGAGAGGAATGTCCAGCTTTCCTGCTTCCCTGCCAGCTCCACTGGCATTTCCTATTCCACAGGCACGTTAGGCAATGATACCATGAAGTGCTTTTTCACGTGGGCAGTGGTGGTGGAACTGAGGATCCCTTTTGGTCAGAACCCCCTGCACGTTTGGGACACTTCTTTCACTCCCCTTTATGCAACACATCAGGCGCTTGTGACAATTTATTGCCACAGGAACCACTTCCTGCACGCTGCTAACTGCGAGTCCTTCCGGACTGCTGGCACGCACTGCCCAGGGAAAGGGAAAGACAATAGTCAGGGGAAGGTGTCAGGGAGCAAAGAGAACCCTGTCCTGCATCAGCAGCTCCCAGGAGAAAAACAGGCAGAAATGCAGCAATGGCTGTGTGGGTTTAGTGGAAACTGACTTCAGTTAGGAACTAGCAATGGCCTGCCCTCTTGAAGGTTAAAACAACGAAAATATTCGGAAAAGGTATTTTAATTTAAAACTTGCCCCAAAAAAGAAAAAAAAAACAAAGCTAAAGCAAGTTCAAAAATTACTCAGAAAGTAGATGAAGACAAGAACAGAGCCTGCAGGAGTAAAGTCTGAACAAAAGGCATGGGCTGTGAAAGGAGAAAACCACAAATGGCAGAGGTTGAAATGTAAAACCTATGGTTCACTGTGAAACATGAAGGATGCTGTTGTATTCCACACCTCCTCTTCCTGGGTGTAGCTGTCTCCACAAGGTGAAGGGCAGTAATGAATCAAGCTCCTTCCCTCTTCCTGTTATTCAATTCAATTATTCGCAGGCTGTGCAAGTTCTGCTTTATTTCCCCCTCTCCATATGCCACACTCCCCTCCTGGTTGTTGGGTTTTTTTTTTCAGTTCTGAACTGTGCCTTTGGCCTCTCTCCCATTCCTTTCTCCTCGGTGTGTGCCCCCCGCTCTGCCAGGATCTGCTGTCTTTGTAACCTCTGCTGTGCACATATGCTGGCCCTTCCCTCCCCTCCTGCCACCCCCTGCTCCACGGAGTGTCCCTTCTCCTCACTCCAGCGTTTTTGCCAGCGGCTCCGTGAGCCAGCCAGGAACGAAACGATTTTGCCATGGCCACTGCTCCCGTTTCCATGCTCCTGGCTCATCTCCAGCGATCAAGGGGAACCCGTGCTGCTCCCCTCGTACAGCACAGGCAGAAACAACCCTGCAGCTGCTTAGCAACTGGGAGCTGCTGTAGTGCAGCAGCACGGGGAGCTGTGAACGGCACAGCCTTCACCCACCCGGCGCCTTCGGGCCCACTCGGCTGCAAACAGGGCTCGGGGGACCAGCTGGAGCATTCCCCGCTGTCCTGTCAAACAATAAATCAAGATGCAAATCCTTAACTGCAGTATTGAGAGCGGTGGTGGCAATGTCAAGGGCAAAACAATGTCCTGGTCTCGTGTCACATCGCACCAGTGGGAAGACACTGCTCTGATTTGTAGGCTGAACTCATTCCATTTGATCTTTGTCATCGGTTTCTGGCTGCAATGTTTTATACTCCATCACTTATAATCAGAATGTTCCTTGTGTGTGCTGCATGTGTTAAAATGGCTCCCAGGTCCCCAGCTACCATCATATCCAGACTGTTTAATGAAGTGTCCAGAGACACAAGTAATTTAATGCATAAATATCCTTTTAGATTACTTATCTGTATCTTCATTTCCTTTTGATGCAAGCTTTGTAAGTGTCCGGCGTCTTTAAATGGTACATTCTTTTCATTCTTTCTCTTTTATTTTTGTGAAACTGTACTGTTCAGGGGCCATGAAGCACTGAATTGTTTTGTAATTCGATGGCTTTAGAATGCTGATTAGAATTGCCAAGCATCTTGATTTATTTCATTATTTTTATAAGCCTGAAAGCATTCTAAAAAATAACCAGTCCTACATCCTGATAGGATCACAGCATTTCAATGGCAGCTGCATTTCAATAGGCAAGAAGCAACATAAAGCATTCTGCAAGTCAGGTGTTGAAACAGCTTCTTTATAGCTCAAGAAAGATTAGATCTCTGAAAGAACTCACTCCCTACCTTACAAAGGTGGCTTTGTCATAATACTTGCAGAAATAATATGATCATATACAGTTTAAAAAGTAACAACGCCCCCCCCCTCCAAGCTCTGGCAAATAGCCAACATATCCATCAAAATTTGTCTGGATCTTAAACACAGTAAATGTTTGTTCCACTGCTGTGTGTCACCATGCATCCCTGCACCCCGGCAGCCAAGCAACACAGCCTAGTGATTCCCTGTCATTGTTCAAGGCTCACATCCCATGCATCCTCAGAGCATGCTGGGACACAGGTGAAATCTGTCAGCAGGTTGCTTTTTTTGGCTGACAATTCCCTAGACGGATCATCTGCTGCTCTTAGGAAGGAATGAAAAATTTCATGGCAAGAAAATCTGAACAGACAAATACCCTGTCCATATTCCTACTCAATATTCCTTTGGTATTCTTAGCCTGGTTTCCTAAAAATAAAACTGTCTAATGGGACTGTGTGGTTCTATGTAATTTTCCCCCTCCTTCCTCCAATCTCAATCAAATTTGGCAGGGGGGAAGAAGTCCCTAATGTATTTAGGACTTGAATGAAGAGCTGGATATAGAGTATAGTGAGGCATCACATCCAAAAAAAACCCACCTAACAGGAAGGTCTCAAAATGTACTTTGTAATCACCCTGCTCCAGACCTCTCATCTTTCTTTTATGGGTCCTGCAACCACCTGTTTTGTGCTCTGCATTATTTAATGGCTACATAATAGGCACCAGGTCAGGCAAGTGTTGCAGTGTGCCTCTGGCTCCCTTCCAGCTCCTAAACCGGGCTTTCTTCCCATGCAACTGGGGTGTGGCAAGGGATGGTGTGGAACCAGACCTCCTCCTGACACAATATTGACACTGCTGAGGTGTGTGTACACACACCCGGAACCGGGAAACACCCACAGTGCAGATAGGTTGTTTATCTGGAAGAAAACATAAAATCATAACCAACCAAGTTTGTAGGTGACACTAAGCAGTATCAGGAGGGAGTATCAAATAAAAATAATAATTTTTAAAGGCCATTGCAAGCAACAACACTAGGTTTTCAAGAAGACCAGAGTAAAGCCATACATGTGAAACAAAGAGCACGATTCTACAGTACAGGGTTGTCATCCTAAGAAGGAGAGTATCTTAGCAGCCCTGCTGGGAAACCAGCTGAACATGGGCTGGAGTAATCCCTGAATGCCTGACAGACACATCTGAGCCAGGAGGGGTTGGCTCGGGCACGGTCACTGCCGATGGCTCTGTCCCCTTCTGCCCAGATCAAAATGGTGACAAACTGGAGCAGGAACAATTACAGGATTAGTAAAGATGGACCCGAGGGGGAGCTCTGCAGCCTGCAATGTAGTGTTTAAATGCTTGGCTAGCACACAGCTAGGAGGGGATGGAAATCTGGTCATGGAGAGCATTCCTCTGCCAAGGAGACTGACGGACAGACACAAGCAGAAACTGAAAGCAGAAACTAGACAAGTTTAAAAAGGTATTTTGATTCCTAGTCCGTCTGTAGATTTTTGATGGAAACAATTTACCCTTATTTTACTCCCTTTCACAGCCCATTTGAAAATGAAAACCCGATCTTTATCTAAGATGCAGCTATGCTGTAGCTAAATTCTTTCAAATGAGGAAAAGCAAAAACTTCACAAAAATCCAGTGACCTGCATAATGCAGGAAGTTGAACCAGATGAACCTTGGTCTCTTTTGTCTTTTATAATCTATTAATCTAGTTTCATTGCACAAGCAGTGGATTGTGACTTGAAAACCTTCAATATAAAGGATTCTGTGTACAAGGCAGTCTAAAACAAAATGTTGTAAACAGTCAGGATCATTGTTTGGCAGAACAGCTGCATATTTTTTATTTCACTTCGCCTCTCAATCTAATTTGCTCTTGTTGCAACACTTTGCCAAAGAAATTAAATCACTTCTTATTGATAACAGACAGTGATATAATTAGCATAAGAGTTTTCCACTCAACAATGCCAGGCAGGGACGCTGTGGGCAAGAACAAACTCCTTTGCTTCAAGAATGTGCACAGAGTCACCACAAGCTGTTCAGAGAAAAAAAAAAAATCTCCCCCCTCTTTTCCCTGAAAGATCTCTTTATCTACAGAGTCTCACGCAGCAAACCAGGGTCAGTCTAACTCAAGTATGAAAGTCTGGTTTGACCTTTCTGGGATTTAAACACACTGTACCAGAACATTTCGCTTTTCAGATACGAGGTTCAGCCATGAAACCACCCACTCTGAGAGCACAACTGGTCTCAACTGCTTTGGTGACTTTTAAACTACACTAAACATTATAGTCATTTAGAAACGCTAAAAAACGGAAAGAAATTTTCGGCTCAGACTTACAAAAACAACTTCCAGAAGTGCTGAGGACCCACACAACTCACTGGGGCGGCACGGCAGGCTCGCTGTCCAGCGCCTGCTGCCCCAGCAATTTCTGGCCCTGGTTTGCACGTACGCAGCGCCAGGCACACGCGTTAGGACCTCTCCCAGCTGGAGCACTTCATGGATTCTACCACCGGGAACAGCCGTCCTTGGACAATGATTAATCGCAGACAAAGATCAGAGTCCTGGAAAAACATGCAGAGAGATGCAAGTACAGACAAAGCTGTCTAAGCTCCCACAGTATTATGGTCTGGCTGTGTCGCTTCAAAGCTGCGTTAGGCAGAGCTGGTTTGCTTCAGGGTTGAACAGATCAACGTTACGGTTTAAATGCTGATATTGCTAACAGCAAAATATATATTTAAAGATAAATCTTAAATCCCAGGAAAGTTAATAGCCCGATGCTGTTTAAATATGCCTTTTTTAGTCGCTTCACGTGCTGTCTTTACTCATTACGATGCAAGCTGCAGAAACCTTTTCACTACATTTCAAAACCCCCTGCAAACACGAGTTCAGCTCTGCGTCGTACTTTGATCTACACGTCGCCTCTTTCGGCCATTTCCAGGAAGCTGAAATGCTTTTCACCTCTATTGAGAGATACCAGAGGAGCATTTTAATGGTGTTCAGCTAAGAACGTCACCGTTCCTTCCGATTTTGCCAGCAGACGGTCACTGAGAGCCGCCGTGACCCGGGCCGGGTGCTCAGCGCTGGCTCCAGCGCGGGCCCGGCGGCGCTCCCGGCCGGGCAGGGACCGAGCAGCGGCTCGGGCGGCCCCGGCTCCAAGCGCCGCAGCCTCCGACAGGGCTCGCAGCGCTACAACGCCAGCCTGGCACTGCAGAAGCGCTTTGGTTTTGTTGTTGGTTTGTTTGGTTTTCTCCCCCTCCATGGGAACGTGTTCTGTTTTGTGCGGACGGTTTGTCGCTTGTTCTCGACACAGAGCCTGACCCGCTGAGGAGCGAGGGGGGGAGCGAGGAACAGAACGATGAGCGCAGTTGTTGCGAAAGGCGCGGGCTGCGGTGCCTCCTTCGCGACAGCACCCTGCTCCCTCGCAGGGAAACAGCCCTGAGCCTCGGTACATACCACAGCACAGGTTGTACAAACCCACGGAGCGGCTGGTGCTGAGCCGCAGGAACTGCGGGCAGGGCGCACCCTGCCCCGCACATGCCGCTCCCGCAGACAGCCTCTGCCAAGCAGCCACTTACCTTCACCCTCCCTCAGAGTCCGCAGGACGGTCCTGCTCTAGCCTTACCAGGGAGGCCACCTCTCTACAGTGTTTGCTTTTCATCCCTGTCCTGCCCTCTGAAGTGGTTGCTCAAGCCAGGCTTTCCTGGCTCACCTACTCTGGGTCTGCAGTGAGCATAAGCTGCAATTCCCCGCAGAGCACAGGGAGGCTTGTGAAGTTCCGAGATAACCCTCAGCCTCCACCCAAAGCGAGCTGCAGCAGAATCTGCTCGGGGGGAAAAAAAATCCCACCAAAAAAACACAAACCACAAGGAGAAAAAAAAAAGAAAAAAAAAAAGAAAAGAAAAAAAAAAAAAAAAGACGCCACATGTAACACCTCATCGAGCCATGGCGGCTCCACTGCAGCGCGGCACCGGCTCCGCGCCAGCCCTGCCCGTGCGGGCCCGGGGAGCTCGGCGCTGCAGGCCGGAGGAGGCAGGGCAGCGGTGCCCCGGCTGGGTGATGGCGGAGGGGGGAACAGCCCAGGAGAGGCAGAGAAGGAAAACAACAAAGAGCCATGTGACGGGGAGCGGCGGCCACGCTCCCCCCGGCGCACCCGCTCCGGGCGGGGAGGTGGCGGCGCCGCCCGGCCCCTCCCGCGACCAGCGCTGCTGGTTCCCCCCGTCCCCCACACTGCCCGGGCTTTAATTTTTTTGTGCATTTTACTATTTTTTTCTCTTGCGTTTGTGTGTGCGGGGAGAAGGGGGGTAGTGTTGTTTGCTCCTCTTTCCCCCCCGTCTGCATTAAGCGGCTTCCATAGCTTGGCGTTTATAACGAGAGCAGGAGGCTGCGGCGGGGGAAGGGCAGTGTTATTTATAGCAGCCGGGGCTGCGCCGGCATTATCCGAGCTGCCTTTGTCCTCCCGGCCGGCCGCCCCCCCGCCCGGCCTGCCTGGAGCGCTGCCAGCCCCGCTGCCGCAGGGCGCTCCCGCCATGTTGTGCGCGAGGAGAAAGCCGCTGCTCCCTGCCCGGCTTCGCCCTTCCACAGCCCCTCACAAAGTGCTGGGGGAAGGGGGGGGGCGGGAAAGGGAAAAAAACAAACAAACCCAAACCACCCCAAACCCACCATTTCCCTGCAGCGCCCGGGACGCGGAGCGCCGGCAGGCAGCGGGGGGAGAGCCCGCCGCGCCACCGCCCAGCGCTGAGGAGAACGCGGCGCCGAAGGGAAGGAGAAGCCATGATGGCGACTGCCCTCACACAACACGGAGTGCGACCGGGAGCGCCGTGCCCGCCGCCGGCCGCCCCTCCCGCCGCCCGGGACACGGTGCTGCCGCAGCCTTTCACATAATAAACCCACCAGAATTCGGCGGGGAGGCCATTTTCGTGGGCTGGGTGGCAGCACTAAAGCACAACTTCTGTGAATATCAACTGCGTCACGGCTCTCCATCTGTAACACTCAGGCTGCAAAGGGTCCCTCACTTGGAAGGAAACTCCCTCATTTTGGATATACTTCCAGACCTCCTTTTTCCCCCCTCTCTCCAAGTCACTGCCTCTCGGTATGAAGGATTTTACAGTGCTTTCTAGGGAGACATCCGCCATTAAGACTCACCGTCGTGAAAAACACCCCCCCATTTTGTTGCCTGTTTTTTGTCGAGCTTCTGTAATTAGACGGATAAAACATGTAAGGGATCCCTACCACCACCACCGCCTTCTCGCCTTTTTTAACATCAACTTCACTAACATCTTACTGTTCACAGGCAGATTTTTTAATTTTTTTTTTGGTGCTTTCAATTTAACAGCCACATAATGCCTGCAATGGATTCACAGCGTCTCTCCGCACAAAAAAACCCCAAACCCACCCAGGGCTGAGGACGACCAAGAGCTTTGTGCAGAAAAAGAAATCAAATTCCTTCCTGAAAACAGACGTTTCAGAGGCACTGTTAGGTGTTTCTGAGGAGGAGATCGCCACCGCTTTCAGACGACCATTGGGATCTTTCCACCCAGGACAATACCATTAGCTACAGGCCTGGGCTATTTGTTCCTCTGCAAGGGCAAAAGGGTTTACTTACCCGCACACCATAGTTGAATGCAGCTCTGAAGGTGAAGTTGTTACTCTTTTTTAAAATAATGGCTATAAATATATATATGATCTGTATCACCACTTCTCTCGTAAGTTTGCGAGCCAAAGTGGATCTCGTTAAGATAAGTTACGGATCTTTGTATGGCAGTGGTCTAGCATCAAAAAAGAGGAAAAAAAAAAGGGGGAAAAAAAAGCTATAGAAAAAGTCCAGCTATGGTGACTGACCGTACACAGGCGAGGACTCCTGCTCGAGGCTTAAATCTACCTTCCTGTGGCAGATTTACTCTGTACATAAAAAGGACGTTCAGTGTTTTTCCACAGAGCACGCAGACACTAAAAATATTCTCCTCAATAGTTTTAGGCTGCACATGTCAGTGTGAAAACACCTAGTTAACATTTACTGGTTCTAAACAACTTTTAAGCATATCTTAGCCAGATAGTTCGCTTTAAAAGTAAAATATTTCAAAAAGCATAAATTGGTTTAAACAGACAAAAACATAAGACATGCAAATGAAGGCGTAGCAATAAGGAGCACTTCAGTAACATTAACATGAAAACTACACTTAGCAAGGACAGAATGGATTGGGTACTTACAATGTAAGAGGAAAGAAAGAGAAAAGCTTATCATAGTAAAATTGCCTTATTTTTTGCCAGAATTCACTATTCCTATACCTATATTTAAAACATTACCTTTTAAGCACGAAAGGAGTTAATAAAAATGGCCAGGAATCAAGTGTTTAATACAGGAGAGGAGTCTCTCAAATTTATTGTTCAGTCATCAGAGCTGCTTAAAGCTTAAAAACTCCCAAAACAACGAAAAAAATATAAAAAGAATGTATTTACTTTTTTTTGTTGGCATTCGAAATTGTTAAGTGCTGACATAGGGTGTGCCATGACCTAGTTACACAAGACAAAGATGGATCCCGAATCATAAGGGAGAAAAAAAAAAATCCGCATTTCTTTTTTTTTTTTTTTTGTTAAGGGTTTGAGATATATATATATATTTGAATCCTCCTTCTTCAGTGAGTCGTCTGGCACCGTGCTAGAGGCTCCCACCACCCCGCGTGGTGTGGATTCACATGGCGGATCCCCCTTTATGGAACAAAGGAAAAGCCCAGTTGGCCATTTCGCTCCACTGCAGAAAAATGGCTGCGGGTCCCGCGGCCTCTCCTTGGCTTCTGCCGCGCGGTGCTTTTACCCCGCCGTCTAATAACTCAGGCCCCATGGAAGCCGCGCTCCCATTGGCTGCGCCCTCCGCGCTGCCACCGCCCCAGCCAATGGCGCGGCTGCTCCCGGGGCCACCGCGGCCCCGCGCCCCGGGACGGC
>VWYP01026950.1:379497-457430 GCA_013400435.1 Pycnonotus jocosus | reverse complement strand
TTCAGGTTGGATCAACGGAATGGAGAACAGCACGCAAGCCAGCACTTCTGTCGAGAAAAGAAATCACCATTGGAGAAGTTACAAGTTGATTATTGACCCGGCTCTGAAAAAAGGACAGCACAAACTCTACCGTTACGATGGGCAACATTTCAGCATGCCTGTGAGTAGGGGGCTCCCGGGTTTCCCCCATTGTGTCGTGTCTCCCCCCACCAGCCTCCGTCTTACCGGCGTTTCGGAGGCTGGGGGTCCTTCCGGGTCGTGATAATCCTTGCCGCTTGTGTGTGGGAGAGGGGTCTTGGGGGGGACACGCACAGCCACCAAAGTTACAGCCACCTGACACTGTGTATTCAACTGTCAGGAGCCCAAACCTGCGGCTTTTTTCTGCGTTTCCAATCTCTGTGCATTTCCCAGCAGTATTGCAATTTGACACGTGTGTGTGTGTGTGCTTTCTCCTTCCCTTGAGACAGCCCTTGCTTCCTTGGGGTTTATTTTTCCTTTTATTTTTGTCTTAAATTTCAAGTCTTGTTATTGCTGTTTCTATGTTTTCTCTCCTCCTCTTCCTCCTCCTCCTTCTCCCAGAACTCGGGGATCGCTCCTGTGGATTGTGTCAGGGATCCCAGAATAGGGCGAATATGGACCAAAACTAAGGAGTTGGAGCTCTCTGTCCCCAAATTCAAGGTATTGCCCTGACTTTTGACTTCAGCTCTGGAAACTTGTTTATCTGGGAGTGAAGCCTGAGTTCCAAATAGTTTAATGGGCCGATTAAATGACAGTCATATTCCTATTAACATTGTTATTTAGTAAACTGTTTAACAATAATCCTCTTTTACGAGGATAAAAAGAAATCGATGCATGTGTCTAACGAGATCACTTGAAGGTTTTGGAGCTGGGGCTTCTGGGTCGGGGGGCAGTGGGGGGGGGTCTCTGTTGACGGTACTGCTCAAAATGCATCTTCGTAGCCCAGAAAGGAGCCGGTTCCAATGAATGGCTCCAGCGGCAGAGCCTCTGCTCAGCTCTGAGGTTCACCCAGAGCCTCGGAGGTTTTTTTTCCCCCCTCAAAGTTTGCAGGATGCTTTAACCCTCTCCTTCCCGTGCCGTCCTTAGGCCCTCCCCCACGCTCTTTTACAATGCCGATTATTTTTATCATTCCCCACCTTGTGCCCGTTTCCAGATTGATGAATTTTACGTGGGGCCAGTGCCTCCCAAGCAGGTCACTTTTGCCAAGCTGAACGACAACATCCGTGAAAACTTTTTGGCCGACATGTGCAAGAAATACGGCGAAGTGGAAGAGGTGGAGATTCTTTACAACCCCAAGAACAAGAAGCACCTGGGCATTGCCAAAGTCATCTTTGCCACTGTCAAGGGTGCCCGGGAGGCTGTGCAGCACCTTCACAACACCTCTGTCATGGGCAACATCATCCACGTGGAGCTGGATACAAAAGGTGAGGGAGTTCATTTGGAGCTCACGCGTTTGGGGTTTGCCGAGCCTCTGCCCGTCCCACTCCCACCACCGAGGCTGTTGCAGAGGGCAGGGACTTGGCGATTAAAAATACGAAGGGAGCCGGCAGCGGGTCTGGTGTCTGGGGCCTGGGCGAGTCACGTGGAGCCAAATGTGTTGTCTGTTGCTAAGAGACAGCCCTGTAATTTGCAAAATGCTGCCATCCTGCCTGTCCCCTGCCTCTCCCCTGCCCGTCCCTGTCCCTGCTCACTGCCCTCTCATGTCTCCCATCTCCCTGCCCCAGGCTTGTCCCTCTCAACCACCTGCCAGAGCTGCTGGACCCGGTGCCACCTGCGTTTTGCAAACTTGGGGTTTTTGGGCAGGTCCTGGTGGTTCCTGGGACCCAAATCTGTGGCTGGCGGTGGCAGCGGCAGGGCTGGGTGCTGTCCCCTGCGTGCCTGGCATTTCATTGATACTCAGAGCGGGCTGGGGGCTGGCACAGCAGAGTGCACACGCAGCACTTGTCAGTGTGTGCGAGTGTGTAAGTGTGAGACTGGCTCTTAAAGCGACAGCAGCTCCCTGTGCTGGAGGAGCCAGCTCCCAGCTCCACTCCTGAGCCTTCAAAAGCACAATAAAGTTTCTGCAAGTGTGAAGGCATTGCTTTTGGTCTGTTCTCTCTCCTCCAGCTGTGCTAGTGAAACGGCTTTGCTAAAATCTGCCTGAATTTTAGGAAATGTCTAAAACCGCGGAGGTGTGGATCAGTTGCTGATTGTATTTCTGCATTCCAAAGGTGGCATTTCTAGTTTAAAATTGGCTTGCTGCACTCTTTCTTGGCAAAAAAGACATCACTAGCACCATTTTCTTAAAAATGCTGATATTTTTATTCTGTATTTAAAGGTTTCAATAGTTTAGTGCACAGCCAGCACAGCGGTTGGTGTGCCACATGTGATAGAGTAGAACAGGATGTTTATTGACATTACTGACCACTGTTAGAAGAAAAATCACAGTAGCAGTATAATATTTTCTGTTGGGAGCTAGGCTTGACCTGACATGTGTATACTTTGAAATTCTAGTGTCAATAATTTTTAGACAGGCTCCTTCGCTTGCATTGAAATTTGAAGGTAAAAATCACGTTTAAGGACAAATTAACCATTTGCAGATTTAATATTATGAGCTAAAGCTGTTTTGTAAGTGATGGATGTCTTTCTGACAATCGTTTTAAACAAGCTGATTATGCTGCCTTCCTCCTTGTTCTCCTCCCTTTATAAACTAAGCTGCAAGTCAGACAGCTGTTCCAGAAAGTTTGTAGCACATCAGGGAAATAAGTGGGGGGGTTTATGCTTCTGTTTCCTGGGAGAAAATGCTGAAGTCAGTTTCAAATTGCATTGCTGTTTTGTTTGCCAGCTTTATGCTCCTAATGTATTTTTTTTCCACACAGTTGCTTCTCTTTCATTCTAAAAGAGTAGGACTGTCAGTGTGCTATAATCTGTCAGAATCAAGTAAAAAGGGTATTCCTAAAATAGCATTAGCAGGTTAGGGCATACTTAAAATATATATGTATCATTTTCACTGTTTCTTTCTAGTATTCTGCTGTGCAACACAATGAAAGGTTGGTTAAAAACTTTGTTTTCACAGTGTAGCAAAATAAATTTCAGGAGTGAAAGTGTCAATTTTATCTGTCTGGTGTGAGCATAGGCCTGGGAATCTGCAACTGATAAATCCAGTCTCCTCATCTGAGAGAGAATTGTTTAAAGAAACTTCTCCAGCTCAGTTTATCCATCTACAGACTGGACACAACTAGTAATTATCTGTCTTAGAGCAATAGCTGGGAATCATTTCACATTCATAAACCTCTTTGAAACTGTAACTTTTCCTACCTTATGTTTGGGATCTAGGAAGAACTATGTAACAATTACTTTATATTTTGTAAAGAACAAGTGAAAATAAGCCTAACACTTCCATATCCCTGGTGTTGTAGTGTCATGTGTGGGTGGTGTATGTTAATATTTCAAGCTTATCTTCAGAGTCTTGCTGTGAAGAGATCTATTTTGTCATAACTTTGGTTGAACTTAAACAGTTTACATACTTGAGGATGAGGCTCAGGACTTTGTGAAATGAGATTTGATACCCAAATAACTTCATCTGTAGCATTTGTTCAAGATAAATAAGTCTTTTTCAGGACAGAATTGTGCTAAGGGGTGCTTTGTTTTTGAATTGAACAGGGTAATTCACAGGGAGCTTGTGATTTGATCCTGCAGGACTTTCTCATAAAAGTCCTGGTTTTGGGGAGATGTTGCCTGAATTAATTTTCTGGGTTCAGGTGCTGGATCTGTCCATTTTTCTATGTATTCTTTATCCTTCAGAACAAAATTCAGACAATTTCAGGGTCTGATTCTGTTGCCTTTGAAGCTGATGACAGATTTCTCACAGACTGCAAAATAAGTAGGATTAAGTTTTTGTAGTAATGAAAAATTCAATATTAAGAAACTGGGTCTTTGTAGACTTTAGGAATGAAAAGGCTGAGGCTCAGTAGCACAATATGGGACAGTTTGCTTCTCTGGCTTTATTCTTTGAAGGATGCCACTGAGTTCTCCTTAAACTGCGGAGGGAAAAAAAGGATTAATTGGTGTCTTTTTGGAAAGACAGCATTAACGGTTTTGTCCTCAGCATTCCCCAGCATTGTGTTTGCATTAGTAACAGGCAGTTCTCATGAGCAAGGTGTGTAGGGAGAGCTTTCTGAAGTGGCTCTGGGTGTTGGCAGAGGCTTCTCCCTTGGGTGAGAGTTTCACTTCTCAAATCTGCAAGCTATTTGCTTGGCATTTTGGAGAGGAGGGAAAGGGCTGCGCTCCAGAAAGCATGGTAAAGAGCAGAGCTGCCAAGGAGGCTGAGAAGAGGAAAAAGGGTTTAGAAACCTCCTTGTCTTGGCTGGAGAAGGGAGTGTCTGGCTTCACTGGCCCAGCAGATTATTTTAAAATTATCCCTGTGAGCTCCGAGGTGATAACTGCTCCTCTCTTGCATGGATGCAGTGGGCTGGGAGTGGTAGCAGGGTCCATGTGAGTGTCAAGAATGTGTATTTTTACATGGGTTGTGACATTTCTGTTTAATCAGCTCTTGCATTGTGGTCTGTGCAGGTGAAACCCGCATGAGATTCTACGAACTGCTGGTTAATGGTCTTTACACTCCTCAGACCCTCCCTGTAGGCACCGAACAGGACGTGTCCCCAACTGGGAATGAAGCTCTCCAGGTAGGTGTGCTTGGCTTTTTTTTAAAGAAAAACTTCCTAGAAAATCCCAAACGTTAACATTAGCATTTTAACATTTTTAATTTAGCTTTTTTTGTGTCTTGCCATAGTTCCAGTGGATGTTACTAATTCACATTTAAATAGGACTTGCTCATAATTGCCACAGCAAATGTACCCCTGAATGTGCATCACATGGCTGATGTGTTCTTGCTTGGCATGGGAAGCGCTTTTTGTCTTTCTGAGTGAAAAATGCCTACAGAACCGACAGAACGTGCCCTATTAACATTAGAAATTCCTGCAGTTAGGACTGGATCAGATCTGTCCCTGAGATGAGATTATTCCCTTGAAGTCAGGGGAATGATTTACAGTGGTACATTTGGCCTGGCGTCTGCGGTGTGTAATCCTCAGCGCGCACGGACTTCAGCCTTGCTTAAAGGCTAAGAGGTGGAAGGTGTCTGAGCTTCAATAGTGCCATCAATTTTCCAGCATCTTAATTAGTTGCTGGAATCAGCTTTTAATAAAAGCAGTGGACAGGATTCCTGTGGGCTTCCCAGGGTCCCTTGATACTTAGGGCATAATTCTCTACGTGGCTTTGCACGATTACCTGCTTCCCTGTGAACCCCACTGGGATGAGAGGGCCAGAGGGAAGGGAGGCCTGTTTGTGTGAAGTCATCAGCCTCTTTGGCTTGTCTAAATGTACTTTGGCTCCTCATTGTGACTTAAGAACTGATTTTAAGACATCAAATTTGAAAGAGATTTGGCAAAGTTTTTTTTTTCCTTCTTTCTACTTCTCTGTATTCATACAACTTCTTAAAATGCCATGATTTCGTTAATTCTCTGATCAAGTGTTCTCAGGACAGGTAAAAGCTATACAGTAAACATGAAAATCCCATTGATCTGAAAAAGAGAAATGTCTCCTCCCACCAAAGCACCCCAACAGCACCCAGGCAAAACCCTGGTATCCTTTTAACAAAATCATAAAAGAGATTGGTTCTTCCTTACTTCCCACCAAGGTGCTTTTAAAGGCAGGAGAGAGGCAAGTAATGATTTTGCTGACTGCTCATTTCTGCTGCTTCTACATCTCAAATAAAAAGGGGTAGATTTGTTCTTAATCTTTTTTTTTTCAGGGTTAACAGCAAAACACTTAATTGATGGTATCACCCAAAGCAGTCCCTGCTGTAATTATCCTTAAGATTCTTTCTCTAGGTATTGTGTTCATGTCTTGTATTATTGTTCTTAATTGATTTTTTTCCCAGTTATCCCCAGAATTATTGCTTTGTGAGTAACTTTTAACTGTTTGCATCATGGTTTTAACACTAGAATCTGCCAACAAACTTGTTTGCTGTTGTAGTTTAGTAAATTACTCTTGACATTTGCTCCTCCTCTCATGCAGAGCAGCAGAGATCTGACAGTTCTGCAATCCCTGCCTGCAGGCCATACACAAACCCCACTGAAAAACACTCTACAGCACATCTACACTAAGGGTGCAGCAGTGTAGATGTTGTTAAGAACCAGCCAAGTGCTTCCTGCTCCTTTCTGTGGGTTTTAGGACAGTTGAGGAAGAAACTTTCCTGATGTCTCTCTGGTCATGGTGTCCAGGGGGTCAAACTGAGAGCAAGTCCACACTGCTGAGTGGGTGAGATGTGTGAGCATAGCAGGCAGGTGAGAGTTCAGCTTGAGTTTGATGGTGCTGGCATGTTCCAAGCAGGTCATTTTACACGTCTCTGCCTACCTGTGCTTAAGAGGTCTCACCAGTTGGCTATCCTGGTGTGCTTTTGGGCAGCTGGAGCTCCATCCATCCTCTCTTGCCACCAGGAGGGTTCTCACTGAGCTCTTGCTTTGCATGATGGAAAATTGATTCTGGAGCTGATGATAAGTGTGGCACTGTTTATGACTCAGCAGAGTCTGAGCTGGAGCAGGGCTGCTCCTAGAAACCCCCTGAACGTGCCTGTGGAGTGAGTTGCAGAGTGATTACTCGGCTGCTCTGTAGGTTTGTGGGGTTTCAGTTTCAAACGCCCTAATCAGTAGCACTCTGAGCATTTGTCATTGTGAAAAGCTTTGATATGGTGTTTTTCTGGCAGTTGAGAAGTTTTTGTACTTTTTGTATGTGTATCCTTCTCTCTTGTTGCAGATGAGTGGTAGGGAGGATGGTGGGCCAGCTGTGCTGCATAGGTTTGGCTGCAGGCTGGCAGTTCACTCATTTGTGTGTTTGGAATTGTTCACAAAAAAAGAGATAAATTGACAATTTCACATCTCACTTTCCTTACTTTCTTCCCTGTTTGCAGTTTAGACAAGCATTACATAGTTGCTAGAAACTGGAACTCTTCCAGGTAAAAGTGGTGTGCAAATCTCCTGTTCACCTGATGCTCCTGGGGGTAGCTTACAAGGGAAACTTGTATCTGCTTTCTTCTTCCTCTCCTTGCAGACGAGTTACTCTTTGCCTGCCTGAAATCAAAGGGAACTGTTAGTAATGGATAATGGTTTGTGTTTTCAGGGATGCTGTAACCTATTTATTTTTTGCCTTGGAAATCAGCACGAACTCTTGGGTACTCCTCCGAAAACCAAACAGATTAGACAAATATCTTTATAAAGTGTGTGTTTAGGTGCTTTTCTCCCTTCTGTTGTTACAGTTGACGGACTCCCTGAAGCGTCTGAAGGACAGCTCCCTTTCTTCCGTGGGATCCTCCGTTACCCCAAACAGCAGCACGCCCTTTTCCCATGACACAGCCTATTCCAGCTGTCGGCAAGACACCCCAAACTCCTACAGCCAATTCACCCCCCAGTCCCAAGGAACACCCCACACCCCGCGCTTGGGGACACCGTTCTCGCAGGATTCCACCTACTCCAGCCGCCAGACAACGCCTGTGTACCACTTTGGGCAGGACAGTGGCTACAAACCCAAGAGGCACGAGGCGAAGTTCACGGATGCGTACAACCGTCGCCCCGGACACCACTACATGCACAACTCTGCGGGGGTGTTCCGAGGCACAGAGCATCAGTTTGGTACATTCAAATCCCATCAGCAGGAGCCAGTTCAGTTCTCTCACACTCCTCCCCTGAGCCACTCGAGTTCTTCAAGCTATAAATCTGCCTTCTCCCTGTACCAACCACCAGCTGTTTTTCCCCAGTCTGAGGAGCAGCCGTTTCCCCAAACATCCAGGGAGGCAGAGTACCGGAGACCTGCACCGCCTCCCACCGAGATGGTTGTGGAAAGCAGCGCTGCCCCGAGTGTCGATTTTGTCCCAGTGAAGGAGAAACCAGAGGAGCCTCCACCCTTGCCCGACTCGAACTCTGTTCCTGAACCGAGCACAGCGTCCTTCTCTCAGACTCCAGAGAGGAGCGAGACCCCTGGCACCCCCACCATGGAGGCTGAGATGCAGCACAACAGTTTAGACTCAAGGATTGAGATGCTCTTAAAAGAGCAGAGAACAAAATTACCCTTTCTTAATGAACATGACTCAGATAATGAGATCCGAATGGAAGGTAGCCCTATTTCCTCCTCTTCTTCCCAGCTCTCCCCCATCCCAACATACGGTTCAAACTCTCAGCCTGGTTTCAGGGGTCAGACGCCTTCCTCGCGTCCTTCCAGCACAGGCTTGGAGGACATCAGCCCCACACCCTTACCTGACTCTGATGATGATGAGCCCATCCCTGGGACAGCTGCTCTGAGTCAGAATTCCCGGGGGACATCAGAGGCCAGCATGACTCCCATTGATCAGCTGAGCAGGACCTCCAAAATTGAGACCCTGGAGGCTAAAGAAATGGTGCCTGGTGACCAGACTCCAACGTCAGAAAGAATGGATGAGGTAAGGGAGCTGGAACTGAGTTCTGAAGCTTTGCATGTGTCCCCAGAGCTGGACAGGGTGGGGAATTGCACTTGTCTTTGTGTCGTCAGAGTGTGGAGTTTCTGGTGGCTTTTCCTTTTACTCGAGCCAGCTGGGAATGAGTTAGATGTGACACAAAGTAATGGTCTTAATCAATTTGCAGTCTCCAGCTTTCCTTATTTATAATACCAGCCTGCTGCAATTTATAGCTTCAGGAGAGCTCAAGGACTGCACAAGCCCCCAAAGTTTGGCCAGTGCTCAGGCTGTGTGAATATCCTGAGTGTTGACAGACACTTAAGCCACTAGAGGAGTTAATGGAGCACTTTCTGCCCTTGCTGTGGTCCCTGAGCAGGGGTGTGTATGCAGGCACACACTTGCTTAACAGGGCTTTCATGTTGCACTGAAGTATTGAGTGTACAGGGTGTTTGAAAGCTCTCCAGCTATTCCTGCCATCTGGTTCCAACAGGAGACAGTTGCTGGGTTTTAATACTCACTTTGCTTGGGAGAGAGTGAGTATTTGAAAGGGGGAGGTAGATGACTTGTGGGGGATGTGCTCCACTGAGTCTTCCAATAATAGAGTGGAGCTTGTTGCCTCTGCTGGGGCATTTGTGACTGAAGGGGGAGAGAGAGCTGAACAGCGTGGAGTGGTGCCAGCAGACAGGAATTATGTTGCATGGTGTGTCTGTTTCGGAGGTCTGTTGCAACAAATGTGAGTATCACTGCAGTGGATGTGTTGGTCCTGTTGTGCTGTGTCAAGGAACAGTCAAAATACAAATCTCTGCAAGTGCCAGACCTTTCTCCTCAGTGTTTATAGCGGTCAAGCAAGCAGATGAAACTGCTGTCCCTGGTGTGTCAGAATGCTGCAGTCAAGAGGGCTGGTCTTGTGTAAACGTCCCGAGTGTGATAGATCAATTTAATTTACTCATGAAAGTTTATTGGGGTTAAGCTGGCAGAATGGATTTCCCTCCAGTGGTTTGCAGTTGTGAGGTTTGTACCAGAGAAGTGGCTGTGTTTTGGGAGAGGAGGAGCTGCTCCTGTAGCCGCGGACTTTGCAGGGTGCTTCACCAGAGGGAAAGCTCTGCAGCCAGTAACACAGTGCAGGTCTGGGTGCTAAATAGTGAAAACAATGTAACTGTGCTGGATATTTTGTTTTTTCTGCATGCCTTTCCAAACCTGCTTGTCCTTGCAGTTGCCAGTTCAGCCCTTGAAACAGTTCAGCTGCTTGAGTTCTCATTCATCATCCAGGCTGGCCCAGGCTCCCCTCTTGGGAAGCAAGTCCCTGGCTGGTGGGACCTGATGATGTGTTAATTAGTAACGGAGTTTTGATTCCTTAAGCTCCAGTCTGCCAGGCTTGAGAGGGGACACTCTTAGTTTGACTAAAAACCAGTGAGAAAGACATCCCTCATCTCCTTGCCTTTCTGCTTTGTACCTGCCGTCCTTGCACTCATGCAAGTGGTTGCAGCCAATTCTGAGTGTGTATAGGAAGATGGGTAGGTGCCAGCATGGTGTGTGGGGTCAGGCACTTCCATAGCTGACACTGGGTTTGGGGGACTCGCTGGGATGTGATATTGTAGGTTGTGATATCAGCATGCTGATGTTGAAGCCCATGTTAAGTCTTTGTTTCCCCTTAATGAGATGCTGGTGTCAGGAGTTCACGTCGATGGTTCTGTAATACAAAATTATGTAAGTGCCTCAAACCTCTTGCAGAAGTCAGAAGGGTGGTAGCAGGGTGTCCATGCAGGTCATTGCTGCCTTATTTGTCTCCTTCCACAAAAAAAAAGTTGGTGTTTGTTGTTGGAGCTGTTTATTCAGACTTCCTCTTGGTTACAAATCACTCTAAGCTATTCTGACATGTTTGAAAAGTTGCCTGCGCCTTTCATTGCTCCTTGTGATGCAGAAAAAACGATCTCCATGTGTTTTTGCTTCCTTTCCCCACCCTTCTCCCCACACAGTTTTTTGCTTTAGAAAAAGGCTCTTCTGGCTTCCCTCTCTTTTGCTGAAGGAGCAGAGCTGAACAGTGACTTAACATAGGCTGAAATTTGAGCTGCAGCTTTCCAACTGAGTTAGAGAGGGGCATTGAGTCTGTGTAGGGGCTGGAAAGCTGAACCTCCAGCTTCAGCCTATTGTGATACCACTATTCAACTCCAGTCCTTCAGAGACTCCTCCAGCAAAACAGAGGGAAGGCAGACATGAATATTTCTAGTGCCTGTATGGCTTGGGGAGCAGAGCAGGAGTGATATCTTAGTGTAGGGAAGGCACATTAAGTATCATAAGGAAGCAATAAAGGGCAGAGAGTCTGAACTTATTACTTAATATTTGGCTCTTCAAGGGTCAGAGCAGCCCCAAGCCAGCTTTCTTTGGGTGGGTGCTCTAGCTGAGAAAATCAGAGGATTCATGAGGATGCCAGCAAAGTCACAGGGAAGTTTTTCCTAAGGTGAACAGTGTTTTTAGAGAATCTCCTCCTGTTTCCCATCAAAACCAGTGCAATTTTTTTGTCAATGATTGCTGATATAGTAACATCTGTTCTATAGGTGAAGTGCTGTCAAATCGTCAGGCAAATTAAACCCCCCAGACTTGCTGTGAGTAAAGGAGGTACAGCCAAGCCCAGCAAATCCTCAGATTTATCATGCAAGACCCTGGAGTTTGATTTCAAGATCCGGTATGATACTCCTAAGCCAGAGTTTGGCAGGGATTTCGGGTGTGGGAGAGGAAGGGCTCTGCATCTGTCTGCAACACCTAACCCAGCTAATCTCGGAGCAGTGATTAAGGTCTGCAGAGAAAGTCCAGCTAAGCTTAGCCAAGGGACCAGGCTGCGAGGTGGAAGAGTGAGATGTGGGCAGTACTAGGTAAGGGGAGGAAAAAGATCCTTTCCAAACAACCTGCCAAACAGGAAGGCAGGGCAGAGAGGGCTTTTTTCAAGAAGCTAGAAGATGGCAAAGAAAAAATTAAAAAAAAAATCTGAGCTGCATTGTTATATGAGGGGAAAATTTTGAGGGAGCAATGTGCAAACTTTCCTTCCTATGTGCTTGAGAAGATAAAAAGGAAAGAATTGTAATAATTTCTTTTCGCAGGATCTTTGGTGTTTCGGAAGTGCAAAGGTTAAGTACGTACAGTTTGACGTTTTGACATCCCATCTGAGCCAGGTCTTGTTTTGGCTTGGCTTGTGACAGGAAGGGGCCCTGCCTTTGTGCTGGGGAGGGTGACAGGATTGCAGCAAGTCACTTTATTGTATATTGATGATGCCTTTCGTGTTTCAGCTTATGAATGTATCAGTTTGTGTGCATAGCCAGTGTGCAATAGGAAGGCTGTGTGCTTGGCAATGGTATTTTTCAAGATTTATAAGTACAAAAGCACGTTTTAATTGAGGGATCAGCAGTCTCCTGTCCTCCTGGTAGTTTGGGTAAGCACTGAGTTACTGAGGTGGGAGGGGCGCCTTAAAAACGCCAAAGATCATCATAAAACAAAGATCCTGAAGCGTGAATGAGGCGAGAGCAGTTCTCCTGCTGTTTGCTGGGAATTTTAGCGAATGGGTTGGGGAGTGAACTGGAAGTTACACAGTGCTCAACAGCCCTAGAGAGCCTGAAAGCCACTGCTGTCACCAGCTGTCTCACCCGGCTGTTTAGTATGTTTTAATGCTGTGCTGGGTGCTGAGGAGCCTCTTGCAGGACAGCATCAGCATCCCTGGGACAAACTGTGTGGATGCACACAAGCTGTGGGTCCTCTCACAGCTACCCAGGGGGATTTTCCCAGCTGTGCTTATGCTCAGACAAGGTGGGTCAGGCTCAGCCCTACAACAAGCTCTGCTGAAGTCCCTGAGGTTACATCTGGGCTGAATTTGCCCTTTGTATTGAAGCATCTTTGGGTTCTTGTGTGGTCATGGCCAGAACTGGAAGAAATTTTTGTTGAAGTGTCATATTGTCCCTCTGGAGCCTTAGCAGGATGTGATGACATTCCCCTCAAGACACTGCCTCGTGTCTTGTGTGGCTCCATGCTGCTGCATCCCCATCCAGACTGGGCATTGTTTCAGTAGCTGGTAAATGATTGCCCATTCCTGCAGAGCCAAATTCAGCCTTTAATTGTTCAGACTCTGGTGAGACATAGCAGAGCCCAGGTGTTGTCCAGGCAGTGAGAGGAGCTGTTGAAGGTTTTGGTGCTAGCAGTACCTGCAGTGGTTGCCCCAGGGGCAGCTGATGTCCCTTGGAGCTGAGCTGAGCAGGAGCATGTCCATCTGTGCCTGCAGGAGGATGTTCTCCTCCTGTACCCTGCTCCCACCCATGGATTGTGTGGGTTGGAGGCAGCCCCTGGGACATTGGTGATGAGTTACATGGAGCCCCCTAAGGGTGAACCCAATCTTACTCTACTGAGGGATGTTTCTGGGCTGAAGAGCTCAGAAGTGATTTATTCAAGGTAAATGCGCATTAAGGTTGAGAAGGTAGATCCTTAAGAGCCAGGAAATTTGATACCTTCGTTTCCACAGTAACTGTGCAAGAGCCCTTATGCCCATAAGTAGCTGTTAGTATATATAATATATATGGGTACACCTGGGATCCAGTTTACAGCTGGAGTGGGATTCATCATTTCTGAAGGGAGATGGGGAGAGTAGATGGGGGAAATGGTTGCTCTGAGTGTAGTCTTTTAATTGAGGAAGAGAGAAAAACCTGAGAGCTGTGATTTATACCCAGTCTCATAAACACTTTTTCAAATTTCCCTGCCTCCTGAGCTCTTGCAAATGCGATCATGCCTGACAGAACCGGTTCCTAATGGAAACTCAAAAAATAGGTATCATGTTATGACCATGAATTTCCAGAAATGCAGCCAGCCAATGCCCAGGCAGAAGAGATTTGGATGACTGCTGTGGTTTTACATGTGAATTACACCAGCCATGCTAAACCTGTGAAATTAAAATGAGAGTGAACTGCTTAAGCTGTGGGTTCAGTTCTGCCCTCCCTGACCCATGCACAGCAGCAGCGAGAAGCCACAGGGACTTCAGGGGATCTTGTGGAGTTTAAGCTTGTTCAGAAGAGAAAGGCAGCACACAAATCTCTCAAAAGGTGATTTAAATGTGGCACTACACTGGCCCCTTTGAGAGCTGAGTGATCTGTTCAGCCACTGAGTCCTGAGCAAGGAGCAGGCTGGGGTAGGGTGGCAGCCCTGCATCCTCTGGAGATGCTGAGGGTCAATTCCTAAATAACCTGACCAAGGCAAGGATGTCCAGGCTCCTGGAACAGTGGAAGTGCAGGTTGTTATTTTACCTTTTTTTTTAGAATTGGTGGTGGAAGACCACAGGCAGGGACTGCTTCCTGGTACACTGATTCATTTACCACATGACAACCTGCTGCTCCTGCAAGAGTTATATGAAGCAAAAGAGTCTGTTCGTTTTTGCTAAGTTGTATTTCACTTTTGACTTTTTATATTTGCTTCTGATTTTATTCTTAGAGTGCTTGCAGAGTGGTTAGCAGAGCAGAGGGCTTGACCAGACAAATGTTCAATAGAGGAAGCAGCAAGAGGTAACAAGCCCAGTGTCAGTTTTTCAGAGCAGTATTGCATAGGATTCACTTGGCATTCCTGATGATACACCCCTGCTGCATGTGTGCTTGTGGGGGGAAGGAAACCTGAATGGAAAAATATTTGACTGTTTGTGGTTTGGTTTTTTTGGATACCAAACAACTCCAGTAGAGTGAGAGAATGTGTCTCTGGTTGATAACAGAGCTGGAAATGGTGAAATGCTCTGGAGTGTAACTGAAAAATAGAAAGCAGGCTGTGGTTGGGAGGCTGAGTGGTTCTTTTGCTCTCACACCAGGCCAAGGCTTTGAGGCTTTTTCATTTTGCATACCTGATAGAATTGACATTGCCATTCCTTTTTACAAACCACTGTTGCTGACAATACTCTCGCCACCAGCTCAGTTTGTTCTGTTTCTCCACCAGTGACTTTCTGTAAATTTTCATTTCCTGGTGGACTGGCTTTGTATATTTGAACTGCTTGTTAATAGGTAGAGCATTACTTATTTTGTGTTTGTAATCTGTAGATGCCCCTGCACTGCAAAGTCAGATGCAAATTACGATTTTTAACCATAGCACATAACTTATGTTGGAATAATATCTGCAAATCTGAGCTCTGCAGACCATCCACAGTTAGAGAGCCATTGGCCATCTTCCTTTTGCTACTTGCAGAGTTCTTCCTAATTTTTACAACACTCAGGGTTTAGCAGTGACGATATTGAATGTTCAGATGTCATAAATGCAGGCTGTGAAGCCTCACATTGAAGTGACACATTTTCCTCACAGTTTCTCCAACCCATTATCATTCCAGTTGCATTTCGCATCTGATGGCTGTGAAAAGTGACCAAGGGAATGCAGACAAGTTACTGGATGGCGGCGTGTGTTGCAACATGCAGTGACACTGAGAAAACGTGCCAGTGTGTTAGGTAATCAGTAGAAATATTGAGAAAATAATTGCTGTTAACATATTGTGCTGGCAGCCGCCAGAACAGCACTAATTTCTGGGTCTGGTTGTGAAGATGCTGGAGCAGCCACTGTGTTCTATATGTGTCTGAGTCTGACACAGAGCACTGAGCAGACGAGCTCTTATTCAAATTTCTGCTGGCTGGTGCCTTTCCTGGAGTCCTCTAAATAGATACAGTTCATCAGTTGAATGTTTTTTCCATGCCGCATCAATTTTGAGGCCCATGACTTTGCCACCTCCCTTCTGTTAATTTTAATTTTCAGTTTGGGGTACTTGTTTGTACCCAGTGAAGACGGGGCAGAACTCAAAATGAAACTTTTGAGATTGTTAACTCTGTGCATCATGTACCTGCCCACGGGGGCTCCTTTGACCCAGACATGGTATTGCTGTCTCAGGATTTATTATGAAAGTGCAGTGCTTGCTTTTGGAAATGCCCATTCAACATGACAAAAAGCACAAATTACATTTTGTGCTCCTAAAAAACAAAATATTTAAAAACACAAAGAAGAAAAAAAATAGCTAAAAAAAAGTAAATTTTTTTTTTAAAATTTGCATAGTGCTAAAATAAGGTCAGCATCTACTTTCACACATTTCCAGCAGTGCAGACAGGCCTCACAAAGTGGAAACAACCAGGCACCAAATTGAAGTTTCTTATTTCTCTCCAGGCTGGGATAGGTGGAACAGGTTTGCTCCTCTGGCTGCTGCAAGGGTGTTGCTGTAGGAGCAGTTTGAGCAGAGGAAGCTGTTGGTGGCTTGGGCTCCAGCAGTGGCTCTGAGCACGGGGGGCACCGCCTGTGCCGGAACCGAAACCGCCCGGACACGGGGCTGGCAGCAGTGCCTGGGAGCCTTGCCTGCAGCAGGGTCAGACAGCTGCTCTCACCTCCCAGTGTTCTCTCAACTTCAGCACTTTGCAGCAGCGTTTGGAGCTGCTGGCTGCTCTGAGCACTGTGTTTGGACTGTGTATTTCTCTGGAGTTGATAACAGTGTGCTAAGTGCAATTACCACACACCTTTGACCCGGCTCACCTGCGTTTTGCCCAATCTCTCTCTCTCTGTATCAGGCAGTAAGTCAGGGAGATAAGTTAGGAAAAAGGCTTTGAGAATGGTGAGGAGGGGAGGAAAAGGAGAAACAAAGATGGTCTTGCCTTCCTGTCTCACCTCCTTGCCTGCACCTTCAAGCATTCAAGGTGGGATGTCCTCAGGTTCTCCACTGCCCAGATTCCCTGTGCCACTCAGTGCAATGGCACAGAGCCTTAGGAAGAAGGGGGCTGAGGATGGTGCAGGGTGGGTGACAGCAAGGATGGGATGGGGTTTTGTTTCTCCTGGGCCTTTTTGCTGTCCTGATCAAGGAATCTGATGTCTGCTGCTTTGTGGGTGGGGTGGGAGTTGCTCTCTTATATCCAGATTTTTTCCACAAGAACTATGCTTGGCAGTGAGCAGATACAGTTTTATTCTTATGTCCAAGTGGCCTGTCCTCCTCCTGTGGTGCAGGATCAACATGTGTTGCACACACCAGGGAGCCATTCCCTGTGGAGCCTGCGGAGGGATTGCTGAAGCAGGCGGCTTTTTTCCAGATTTCCCTTTTCCCAAAGGAGCTTGTTATTTCTGGTGCTTTGTGTATCCCAGGCAGAACAAAATACACTTATTTGAGGTGATAGCAGTGTTGTTTGGTGGAAGCAGGAGCTGGTGTGATGTTGGCACGTGGCTCTGGGGACTGTTTCCCAATCCAGTCCTTGTTGCTAAGCAGTTGCCAAATGTGGCATTTTGGTTGGCAGATGTGGCTGAGAGTTTCCAGTGCAGATAATTGAAATATTGTCTTTGAAGGATGCAGATAAATGTGAGCAACTGTTATCGTGGTGCTACAAGCATTTCACTATTGTCAGGGAAAAGAAATACTTGGAAAATATGAAAATCCTTCATACTGCATGAAATTATTCAAATTGCAGTAATACATGAAGGGCAATCTACCAGTGGAATGTAAACCATGGAGACATGTGTGAAAGGATGAATTTTGACAAGGGAATCTCAACAAATTTATTTGCTTGTTAATATAGTGTCAGGTGGGATGTATCTCCCAAATTACCTCAGAAAAGTGGTAACAGCAGATGGGTTTGCAAAGCTGAGGTGTGTTCCAGGTCACTGAGAGGCAGGTGGTGAAGGTTTGGTGGCAAGGGGCAGCCTGGAGGATGGTCTCCTGATGCTGGAGGTGCTTTTAAATTCCCTAGGAGCTGGCTTTGTGCTGGGGACACCAGCAGTGAACCCTGCTGGGCTGGATGTTCAGGCTTCAGCTTGAGGAAGTCTTGTTGCATGACTTTGTCTTGGGTTGCTGCTGGGCCACACGTGCTGCAGTTAGAGAAGGGTCAGGTTTTGCAGTGTTTTTACTATTTTAACTGAGCTCTGGTATCAAGAGCATTGCACAGTGCAGTTGTGTCAGTGAGGCACAACTTCAGTGTCACATCCAGGGAAATGTATTGATGATGGTCGGTGATTCAGCTGCCACTGTGCAGCTCTGGTGCTTCAAAAGGTGCTGAGGCCAAACGGTGCTAAGTAACAAACAATGAGCTGCAAACCACCACACCAGCTGTTCCTGCAGAACTGCTTAAAAAATAAAAAGATGCCCTTGCCTTCCTGCTGGCCACCTGGATCAGTGAACAGGGCATGGAATGCATGAGCACAGAGCTGTGTTTGCCTGATTTTGTGCCTTTCTCACAACTGTTTCTCATAACTCTAAATAAATAACCTGCCTTTTTAAGACTTCATATATAAGTTCAAACTAATGAACCAGTCTAATAGGAATGCTGCTTTAAAAATACAAATAAAGAGCTGTGTGATGGAGAGGGGTTTAGCTGTGTCTGCTCAAGAATTGGCTGCAGTGGTGCTGTGCTGCTCTGAACTTCTGCAGGGCTTCACTCATCTTGAGCATTTTAGCAAAGCTCTTTAAAGCAGGTGGTAAAGAAGTGAGTAAAGTAAGTGTCACCAGCATGGAGGGGCCTAAAAGAGCCTGAGAGCTGGAGTGGTGGGTCTGAGGAGTAGAATATGGTGTATCTGTGGCTGGCTGCTGCTGAAGGGCTCTGCCCTGGACACACTGCCCTTCCACTTGAGCAGTCACCTGTGGGAGAGCTTCATTACAGCTCTGCTGCAGGAGAGATCAGGAGAGACTTCAGACTAACTCATGAGTAAGCAAGGAAAAGGCACATCTTTACCTTTCCTTGGCTGGCTGTGTTGTTGGGGGTTATTTCCTTTGTGTCTGCAGTGGGTGCCATGCAGCAGCCTCTCAGCAGCTCCCCTGGGGTCCCTCCTGACCAGCAGATGAGCAGTGCTCAGCTCAGTAGCTGCTGCTGGACTTGTCTTCCACAAACATCAGATCCATTATTCAACCCATCTGCACTCCTGAGCCTGTGCAGTATCCTGTGACAGGGCAGTGCACAGCTGAATTTTGTTCTAGGTGAAAAGTGTTTTCATGTGTTTGTTTAAACCTCCTGCTTGCTAATTAGGGGACAGGTGAGGAAATCAGCACACTTTACCTCTCCTCTCTTTTTTTGCATATTTTATGCCTGCACAAATGGCAGTGGGAATGCAGCCCAGCTGGGGGGTATTTCCACTCTGGTGCTTTAGAATACTTGTGGTCTTACAATTTATTTTGCATACAGTGGGGATCGTTTGATAGCAAAAGATTGGTGTCTTCTTGAAGGCCATGAGGAATGTTATGTCCTGGATAGGGATTATTTTTGTTAAGGGGTCAGTCAGCACTTGGCAGCCACAAGGATTATGTTTTTATCACCCAAAGGGTGAGGTAGGGAGAAAAGGTTGCATTTCTCTCACTGAGCGGATTTTGAAAAAGGACAACTTGGAGGTATTTCTTGCTCTTTATCTTAGGATTTTTTTTAAATTGATATGTTACATTCTTCAATTGATGAGCCTGACTCTGTCCTCTCTAACTGCATGCACTTAGTTAAATCTGAGTAGAGCAAGAGAAGAAAAATCTAAGCAGGAAAAAAAAACCAGTGAAAAATTCAAGCTGCCTCCAGAGAGAAGAGAAATGTTACCAAAGGGGAACTGTTTCTTGCTGGCCTCACCCTTACTTTTGAGGAAGAACATCTACTCAGCTGCTGGAAATAGGCTCCTCAGAGTGAAGCATCTCTTCACTCTGCGGTCTAGCTGGGTTTTAATGCATCTCCTGCTTTGCTGGGAAGGACTTGTTAGGTTTGTGTTGTAATGCTCAGAAAATGAGGAGCTGCTAAGCTCATTAGGGTGCCACTCATCGCTTGTGGTCACTGCTGTGAAGGACTCACAGCCTGGCCACAGCCAGGGAGGGTTTGTGTCTCCTGAGCCTCCCATTCCCTGGGGCCACTCCATGGCTGTGTCCCAGCAGAGCATTTGTGCCACCTCCAGTGGGGGCTTTGTCAAACTGGGTAAATGCTTTTTGTTAGTAAAGATCTTGTGGACTGGCTGAACCATCTTCTCTGCAGCAGTTTTTCTGCGAATTCAGAAAAGCAGCAGATGTCCTATTGTCCTGTCTGGGGTATGGTGGTGGCTGTCTCCAGAACTTAAAGCCACAGGTTTCCTTGCTTGAAACCATACCATGCAGCCACCATGACTGCAGTTAGGATGATAACAAGGTCCTAAAGACTTTATTAACAGTGTGTTCCCTCTTTCATGCGTATTTCTTTTCAAATATCTGGTGCTGGGCTAGGACAGAGCTGCTGGAAGGAGAGTGGTGTGGAGGGCAGATGGGAATGAGCAGGAGAGCCTTAAAGGATGAGACTGATGAATGACCTAACAAAAACTCTTCTTTTGCCCATTCTCCTTCAAGACCCCAAATTCCTTCATTTCTGCCCTCCCTTCTGAGGAGACTCAACATTGCACAGGTTGCATTGGGGACATGCAGGTCTTGCAAATGAAACCACTGTTGGTACCAACACTGAAATGCAGAGAGCACTGAACAGGTCACTGAAAATGCTGCCATAGCCATGAGAGCCACGTGATTTCAGACACTCAAGGGTACAGTCAGTAGTGCTGTGTAAAAGGGGAACAGTATCAAACTGGCCTAGTTGTGCTGATTAGAACTGTGTAAATACAGCATGTGTACAGCCTATTCTTCAACAGGCTGCTATCAGCTGGGGAGCTAGACTGTTTTCCATGCTTATCTCCTTTCTTATCACTCTCTTGGTAGCAAGATCTGAGTTCATGGCTCCATTTGACCTAAGGTTGAAGTATGGGGGTGAGGTCAGGGGCTGGCATGTGAGCTCCTGCCTGGCACTGAACTGTGAGGGATTTGTATACTCTGCACATGCAGTTATTGCAGGGTGGTTCTTTTTTTTACTTATAGGTGGACTCTGATCTAATGTTGCCAATTCTCTTTATCTTTGCTTGCAAAGTACCTTCTTTAGAAATGTGGGTGCATTTCTGCACACCAGTGTGAAGAGCAAGACGGCGTAACAGAATCATTTGGGAAATGAGTTCTCTGTGTACAGTGTGATTTCTTCTGAATTCCTTGCTTTTCTTTGCATCTTTAGAGAAGGGGGTGCCACCTCAAGCTCTGCATCTTTTGTGTGTGGACAGACCTTAGAATAAAATAATAGCTGAGGTGGCAGAAAATGACAGAGGAGCCCATTGCATGTTTCCAGTGCCTTTCTGTTTTTCAGAGGGACTGTTCAGTTCCTCTGTTGGATTTGGCTGGTTAGTTCCCAGAACTCTGCATCACTGAACCTGGTGTCTGAAAAGGGCTTTACCTGGGTAAAGCCAGTCTGGCTCTATGAAAGTCTTTGGGAGAAGCAGAGAACATTCCCTGACTAATTTATCTGTAGGGGGTATTTTCTTGCCACTCTACCATCCTTTTATGCATGACTTAGCTTCCCAGCCGACTAAAGCCTTTGAAGTTAGATTGCAAATAGCTCTTCAGCTGTCCCTTCCCCCATCTAAAATAGGGAAACCAGAACAGCCATTGCTGTGGAAAGAGCCTGCCTTGTTACATGGCTTCCCAATGTTAACACCCCTCTCTTTTCCTCCTTCCTTTTCCCTACCTCCTCCTCACCCCCCATAAAGAAACCCTTTTTTTCCCCCTTAATAAGATCTACTTAAGACTTGAGGGAAAAGGCCATGATTCCATGAGATAGTAAATCCAATTTTAGGGTGTTTCATATGTGATGAAAAACACTGTGGCCACATGACGCTGCCCCTGAATTGGCACACATTCACCCTGCCAGTTCGGATTTGTCCACATAATGCAGGAGAGGGGCCACTGTCCAGACCAGCCTTGCGTGGAGGAGGACATGGGACAGCCCCCAGCTTGGGCTGGGGGCCAGGGACTCCCCATCTCAAACTCTGACTGTATTTGTGACCTGCCCAGTTGGATGTTCACGTCAGTCTCTGCTCAGATCTGTGCAACTGGGGTGTCTGGAAGTTTCCAATCTCAGTCTTGCTGAATGTGGACCCCAAGGATGTTATGTTGGCCTTTCCCTGCAGACACCAGAGAGTCTCTTGTGCCTGAGATGCCCAGAGGTAATGTCTGGCTGCTTCAAATATCCCTTCTTCAATGATCTTGCTGACAGGAACAGTGTAACCACATCATATACCATGAGGTTTGCAGTTCTGAGCCTCCTCCTCTTGGGAGGGAGAAAGACCTGAATTAAGCCATCCTCTTTGTGGATGGCTTACTAACTTACAAACAAACAGAGCAACCCCCTCGACCTAGCTCTCTTTGCCAGTTCATCTCTTCAGGATTTCTGCTGAGGCAGATCTCGCAGTTGTTTTCTCACTGGCTTAACTCCTGGCTCTGGGGATTTCTGTCCTAGGAAGCTCTTGCAGTGAACTCTTGAAATCCACATTGAAAACTGGACTGTGGTGCTGTCTTGCCAAGAGAATGGATTTTTGAAAGTACTGAATGATGATTGAGTGTTCTCCCCTTGGGATCACATTCCTCAAGGTGTCTTTTTTCTGGATCAGTAAAGATCTGTTTACCTCAGACTGCACCACATGGGCTTCCCATCTCTGTCTTCTTGCTTCACTCAGAATTGTCTGTCCCTCCCTGCACCAGTTGCTGAATGAATGAAGTTCTTGGCCTTGTGGAAATGCCTAGCAGCTGCCTAGGTGGGTGTTTATTACTCCAGGATCTATTTTGACTTCTGGAAGAATCTGTGGATCATTTCCTACAGCCACTGGGGATCCTATGTACAGTCAAGTAAAACCAGCCTGAACCCACCCTGTTCAATCATTGCATTAATTTTCTCCTATCTTTTGTGGGGGTTTTGTGTGGACCATTTCATGCCCTGTGTCACATCAGGGGCTTTGCTTTGGGAAATACTGGTTTAAGCTACTGCTCGGTTCCTTTCTGTGGAGATGTTGATGTTATTCCACTGTCCTGCAGGGAGACAGGATAATCCCCTCTGGAGTCTGAAACAGACCCTGAAAGTGTTGAGACCCATTTCAGCTGCTCAGTGCATGTGAGGGCCTGCAGGAAGTGTGGTGTGGATTTGCATGAGGCTGGATTGCTCTTTGGCACTGCTGTCCATCCTACAGGAGTCATTTTAGCTTGTTTTGTCATCTTGATTCACTAGATTTTCTGATGGGGGCATGGACTGTTGGGCAGCTGTCCAGCTCTCCTGCTGTCCTTAAAACATAAGTCAATTTACTTCTGTTCTGGGTGTCAGGAAATACTGGAAGGGAATGAGGAGACCTTTTCCCTTTGTAAGCTTTAGCCCCATGTGCCTTCCCCTCTCAGAAGCCCTTCCTGCCCTACACTGACAGTCCAGTTGAGCTGCTTCCTTGCATCCTTCCAAATCCCTACTTATGGCATCTCCCCATGTGCAGGATGGTCTAATTAGGGACCAGCACTTGATGGAGCACATTGTGAGACACAAGCAAGACATGTGGCATTTCCTCACCCCTGTCCCCTTCTTCTGTGACCAACAGGGTCTTCCAGGGAATTCCAAACCCTTCTGTGGTTTGAGATATCAACTCAAAGTTCCCTCTTGGCCTTAGGAAGGAAAGTAAGTGGCGTAAATTGGGCTGGTGTTTGCAGTGCTGTTTGTTTACAATGAGCACTTGGATATTATTGTCACTTGTTTGACTTGTTGGACAGCCCTGTAGGTGTGGGGAGCATTGCCTGAGCCAAAAAAGTGCTGCAAGTAAGTACCAGACCAAAACACAACCTGAGCCAACACTGTGTGTGTTAGGTGGGATATTGTTATCACTGAGAGCTTGAATTCTCTTTTTCAGGTAGTGAGAGGTACTTTGGCAATTGGTACTAGAGCAACCAAAACATCCAAGGAATGTCTCTCCTTCTGTGAGAAATCCCTGTTTCATTAGAGCCTTTTTGGTGCTCCTCAGCATTGAGTCCATCACTCTGATCTGTGTGTTTGCTTGAGTTCATTTATAAAGTGCTGTATAAATATATAACTGCATAAAACCCTTGCAGTCTTCTTTTCTAGAGATAGAATCACATGTTGCTGGAGATATTTTATAATCACTGATTTGTAATATGTAAATCTTTCCATTTGCCAATTACTGAGCTGGGCATTTTATTACAGTGCAAACACCATAAAGTTGTTCCAATTAAAAGCTGCTCTGGTTGTTCTTGTGGGCTGTGACTGCAGCAGGAGGATGGGAGCTCTCTCAGCTGCCCAGAGGAGGTTGAAAGACCTGACTAACCCACGGGGAGGAGGCAGCAACCTGATTCCAGCTGCAATCCAGGCTGTGGTGGTGGTGGGCTGGCCACCACAGGCACTGGGGACAGCACAGTGACCTGACCAGGCTGGAAAGCTCCCCCAGGAAGGTGCAGGCAGCAGTTTGCTCTGTGTTTTTGCTGCTGGAACTGCTGGCAAACCACCTGGAGTGGCTCTGCCCTCCTGTGCTCTGCATCTGCACCGCCAGTGAAGCACCACCCTTGTGCGTGTTCTTCCCGAGGCAGGGCTGTAATTATGGTTAGCAAAGTAAAAATACTTGTGTGCATTGTAAATAAGGGGCAGAGTCTGCCTTGTTCACGCCTGAGACAGCGAGGTGTGAATGCTCAGCACAGTCCCTCTGGTGTCATCGTGTGTGAACATTGCTCTCCTGGCAAGACAAGAGGGCAGTTCAGAGCCACGACTCCTCCTCATGTGCTTTGCCTGGAAACAGGGAACCTGCAAGCCAAAAGCAGATTGAAAATGAACAAAGCAATACTCTCTGAAGCCCTCGTTGGGTTTGCAAATTTTTGGGCTACAAGAGGTGTTGGGTATTTATTCTGTTAGCAGAGTGAATGGTGGTATTCTCTGGGCCAAACTTGAAAGGAGTTTTTTAGTGAAGTTGTCTTGAAGGAAGAGTTGTAGGTGGCTGGTTGGTGACCCCAGGCTTAATTTTTGTTCTGAGTGGTGGCATAAGAAGTGTGGCAGGTTTGAAATGTCTCATTCTCTTAATTGTGCTCTGCTGAAGGAGTCTGGGAAGAGAATTGTGTGTTAGAGAATTTGAGCTGGTTTCACGCAGGGATCAGGGTGGCTGTTTCCCTTGTCAAACACAGAGCACAGACAGTGGAGCCTGATGTAAGCCCAACATGGAGAGGCAGCTGGAGTTGGGTATAGGAGGTCAGAGGGCCCTGGAACCTGTTCTTGACCCTGTAAGTGACTTGGTGTATGACCCTCTTCAGTCAATTGTCCTCTCTTCTTCACCTCTGAAGGCATTTCTTTCCCTGCTTTCTTGTAAGGATAAAGTGTGAGATAATCACTTGTGAATATTTTTTCAACCCTTGCTTGGACTTAACCCAAAACCAAGTGATGACTGTTTAACCAGGTTAGGAAAACTTTTTTGTCCAAGCAAAAAATCTTTAAAATTCTAGTTTTATTGGAAAACTCGAAGGCTAATGCCCTTGTACTGTGCTGAATGCCATCAATCCTGCATTTCATTATTTTGATGCACCAGAGTTCAGCCAGGTAATGCCAGAGTAGTTGCAATGTTCAGTGGTACAGTTCCCTACCTCAAACATAAGTAACTTGGTACCCAGCAGAATGTTTAAGTGAAATGAGCTACAAGCTGATGGTGTTCAAGGTGTTTTCTGAAATTCTGAATAAATTCTTTTATCAGATGGCCTTTTAGAAGGAAATGGAAATTTCTCTACCTGTAAGAAAGGTACTGAACAATGTGTACAGTGAAGATCCCAATCACTGCCATGGTGTCAGTGCTCCTCTGGGTCAGGGATGGAAATCCTCACATCTGGAAGCTGCTAGGTCTGTATGCAGATATTAGAATGTAGTTTCTTTTCTCTGGAGATATTAACATTTGCTTGCAAAGTGCTGGATATGGCTCTGAGGTGGGATCCATACCCTGTAGCCAGTGGCTCTACCCTGTCCCTATTCCAGCTGATGAAGGAATGGCATCCCAGGATATCCCTTCATTTAGCTTAAGAGTCTCTGCACACTCTGCTGGTGTTCAAGGTGGCAATTAACATTTTGGGTGAACAGTGAATGAGGCCATTTATAACCAGTTACGCTGACATGAATCTCTCCCAACAAATTTGCATCATTAAAGAACCTTTGGAAAAATGTGTCATGCGTATAATTAAATACCTGTTTTGCTAACTCTTAATTTAATTAATTCAAAGTAAAGATGGCAGCAGAAATTAATTTAGCTGGAAATGGCTTTTCTCTCAGTGGGCTGAAGGGAGGTTTTCTGGTGGCATTGTACCAGATGACCTCAGGAAGAGGCAGGTGAACTCTGGGACTGATTGACACAGGGTTTTTTTGACAGTGATGGCCGTGACATTCTCATAGCAGTATGTATGTCATCTATCAGCTCACTTTTTTCTGCTTGTGAGAGCAAAGAGGAAGGCCAGCTAGAAGGCAGTTTCTTTGAGAGGATAGCACAGGTGCTTTTCAGCTCTGCCCTGGGAGGTATTTGGTAGCAGCCATAGTAAATCCAGGTTCAGACAGGTGAATGAAAAGAAATTGAAATAACAGAAGATCTTTCTATGTCTCCCCTTGGTTTTTCTATCTGTACCTTGATCTCTTTCACTTGGTACCTGCATTTTTCCCCCTTAGATATGAGCAGTTACAGGAAAGTCATTTGCTTTAAATATTCGTTACTCTTAACTTTCTTTAAAGACTTCCTTGTAGATGATCTTCTTTTGGTTTGACCTCTTTCCTAACCTTGTGATTCTTTCACCCTACCCCCTGTGCCTTTTCTGATCCTTTTCTCCCTGCCATTTAATCTCCTCTCTCCCTATCCATCTTGCTTGGGATAAAACTGGAGCACAGACTGTGTGCACTGTGCAAGTGGAGGTGAGTTGTCAGCCCAACGCTGTAGGAAGCAGGGAATCTGTTATTGCTTCCTGTAGACCCATCTGAGCACCAAAAGTGGAAAAAAAAAAAAAAAAGGAAAAATCAATCTTTCAAACACTGGTTATTGCTTTAGCAATTCTCATTTCAGCTTAAGTAAAAATTAATGCATGTATGGATGAAGGAAGCTCTGTGCCCTAAAGCATGGAATCCTGCTAGTCCTGCCACCTCTCTGCAATTTCAGGACTGGCTCTTCTGTGTGATGTTTCCTTCAAGAGGGAAAACCAGCCTCATTTATCAGGCAGGACTCATTAGTCCTGAGGCTGATGAGAGGCTGCTGTGCATGGCAGTGGGCTCTGGGTGATGGGCAGGAGCACACAAATCTCGTGTGGCAGGACAGGCTGGGACAGGCTGGGGGCTGCTGGGGCTCCAGGATGAGAGGTTGGGAGGCTCTGGGAGGGTGCAATGTCCTGCAGGAGGGACTGAGGAGAATCTGTGGCTTGACACTGCTCAGTGCTGGTCTCCCCTGAGGCCTCATGAGGTGATTTTTCTCCATATCCCATCAGATGAGATTAATGTGAACTGGAAGCTGATTTTTTCTGTCTTTGGTAGCCTGAACACTCCTGGCTTTCTATCCAGTGCCGACCTTTAGCATCATCCAGCATTTGCAATTGGAGCCAGTGCTTTTAACAGGGCCTTTTGTGTTCACTTAGTGAAAACCAGGGTCTGTTTCACAGGAATCTTGTTTACACCTGCCACAGTCATCCTTTTTGCTCTTCCTCTGCTCCTTTCACTGGAGCTGCAGTAGTTGAAACTGCAGAATGTCCTTTTATTCCCCGGCATCCTCAGCGTGGGACGTGACCGCAATAGAGCAGCTGGGGAGAGGATGCAGGGTGTGAGACCCACTGAGGAGTGTGAGCCAGATGTGGGCAGCTCTAGGGCATGATACAACTGGGCTTTGCAAAGACTCGGATGAGTTGAGTTCTCACCACTACTTCTCTTTTAGCTGCTCATTTCAGGGTTTACGAAACAGCCCTCGGAGTTCTCCCTGCATGCAGAGATGCACTAGAGGGACTCTGTAATTACAGGGGAGTCCCCTCTCCATCACCATTACCAGGGGTCGGTAGCTCTTGCTCAGGGTTTGCCAGGTGAATGGTGCCTCCTTGTTGGGTATTTTGGGCACTAAAACTACGAATGGCTTTTTGGGGGTGACCCAGGCGCTGCGGGAGGCGGTGAGTTCGTGCTGCAGCAGAGGAATGTGAGGAAGCCAGGGCGAGGGGAGGTGCCAGGACTGGAGGATTTGCACAGCTGCTGTTGCAAGCTTCGTGCTCAGCCTGCTCTCTGGTGGTAGCTGCTGTAGCAGAGATGACCTTTGATAAAACGGGAAACATTTGGAGTGATTTGGATAGTTGTGATTGCTCAGTTTCACACAGCGACAGTTTGTAGCAGAGTCAACTCAGCTGCTCCTGCTTTTGTTTGCATACCCCAGCAAGAAATTCACAGGTTAAGAACCAAATCACAGCGGCTTCAATGTGAAAACTACCAACAAAGTCTGCTCCTCAGCAGCTCTTCCCAGAACTTCCAGGTTCCCCAGTGTCTGATACTGCTCTTTCCTTTCACACTTGGGAGACTGGTAGGAGAGCAGACAGAAAAAGCACCTGCTGGCACGAAATATGGAGCAAATAATAAATATCTTTGAGATCTACATTGAAATTTGGCTGATAACAGCCAGCAGGTTCCAAAACTCTTGCCAGGATTGTGATAGAGAGAGGCACTTGATGGTGATCTCTTCTGGCTCCCAGGGCAGCAGGAGGGCTCTGGCCAGGAGGAGCATCCCTGCTGTCCCTGGACTGTGCTGGGGAACACGGGAGGGCTCTTCACTGACATCAGCAATGTGAGACATGTTTGGAGGATACAGGGATCCTGTCCTGTCAGCTGTCATCACTCTAGTCAGAGATCAGCCCCATTCATGTTTCCTAGATAAATTGTCACCATGTGGATATGTCTTCCAGCAGTATTTGGTTACTGTACTTTATATCAGGGTTTCAATACCTGAGGGATGTGACAGTCATGCATGTGGGTTCTTGGTGCTGGAGACACCTTGAGTGTCTGCAGGACACTGTGTGCAGGTGTGACCATGTGCTGTTGAGGATGGAGGTAGTTCCTGAGACTTTTCTTTTGTACAAGACCTAGTCAGGCAGCTTTGAGACTTCAGAGCAAGCTGGCACCCTGTGTTTTAATCCAGTTTCCATCCCTTTGGCAGCAGAGGTAAGACAGAGTTTTAGCATTTTCTACAAATCTGTATTTCTTGTGGTTAGGAAAGGATTCATTTTGTCCCAAAACACAATGTGGGCTATGTTTGAATCCCAGCATTTATGACTTTGATGTTTAAAAGCAATTTAAGCAGATTTGGGGTTATTTTTTTCCTGTATGAATCGCTGTGGTCTAGTCAAGACAACTTTTTGTAGCAGCAGCCATGTGGAGGTATTGTCTTTCCACAATTAGAGGTTAGGAGTTGACAGCAAATGTGTGAGGGATTGTAATTAAAAAACAGGGTAATTATTTGGAAAAACTAAGGAATAAAAACTCATGGTGTAATGTGTCTAGGAGTACTAGATCCAAATCAGAGATAATGTGTCTTGCAGTGAAGGACGTTTGGATTGTGTGTATTTCACCAAGCATGGGAGCAATTCCTCCTGCTGCATAGAAGCTGAGAGTTTTGTTCAGTTGGTGCTGATGCTCTTTTAGAAAGCTTTTACCTCTCTAATTCCTGAGGTCTGACATGGAAGAGAAAAGCTTCAATAGGCACCAGCTGCTCAGTGGGCCCTGTCTTTTCAGAGCATCGCTCGCTTTTCTCCGTTCCCAATTAAAATGTGTGTTAAACTTATCTTTTGTTTGAAGCAGCCCAGCGCTGTGGTATTTAATGTAAAGAGAATGTGCTCATCACCTTTTCTCTCTCTTTTGTGGCAGGGTCAGCATTCTTCAGGGGAGGACATGGAAATCTCTGACGACGAGACCAACCCCGCGCCCATCACCAGCGCAGAATGTGCCAAAACCATTGTGGTGAACTCCTCCGTCAGCAACACGGCCGTGATGGCCCCGTCCATCCCCCCACTGCCACCACCGGGATTCCCTCCTCTTCCTCCTCCTCCTCCTCCTCAGCCAGGCTTCCCCATGCCTCCACCGCTGCCTCCTCCACCGCCACCCACCCACCCGGCCGTCACCGTGCCCCCGCCGCCGCTGCCCGCCCCACCCGGGGTCCCTCCGCCCCACATCCTGCCCCCGCTCCCCCCGTTCCACCCCGGCATGTTCCCCGTCATGCAGGTGGATATGATCAGCGTCCTGGGCAACCAGTGGGGTGGCATGCCCATGTCCTTCCAGATGCAAACCCAGATGCTGAGCCGAATGATGCAGGCACAGAACATGTACCAGTATCCACCTGTCATGACGGGCAGGGTGCAGTTTGTGAATCTCCCTCCCTACCGCCCGTTCTCCATGGGAACTGCTCTCGCCCGCGGGCAGCAGTGGCCACCACTGCCCAAGTTTGACCCCTCAGTTCCACCCCCGGGTTATGAGCCCAAGAAGGAAGATCCCCACAAAGCCACTGTGGATGGAGTCCTCCTGGTCATAGTGAAGGAACTCAAGGCCATCATGAAAAGGGACCTGAACCGCAAGATGGTCGAAGTGGTGGCGTTCCGGGCGTTCGATGACTGGTGGGACAAGAAGGAACGTCTGGCAAAAGTGGGTTTTCACATGCTCTGTCCTGGGGCCTGGGGAGAGCTGTTCTTAGTGCTTGTGGCCAGTGTGTGGGGTCAGCAGGGCTCTGGAGCTGACTTTAGAAAACCCCAAACCCCTAAATTGTTATGTACAAGAGGAAACTGAAGTTTAGCTCAGAAAAACTAAGGTCAGATGCAAGAGGAGTGTTTGAAACCACCAAGCCTCTGTTTTGTGTTCCCCACTTTGTGCAATGAGATTTGTGGGTATTTCCAGTTTTGCCCCCTCCCCAGTGCATGTGCAAAGCAGCAATTAACTCAAAAGCTGAACGTTGGCCAAATGCACAAAGAGTTCCAGGGATTAGTTGAGAAAACAGCTTTGCATGAATCCTCTGATCCTTTTCTCACCCAATTTGAAGTGTACCTCACCCAGCAAACAGCTCTGTGAACTAATGTGTGGTGAATTTGTCACTACCCAAAAAAACCTAACACTACAGCAAGGTTAAAGCAAGCCTCAAAATTACCATTGCAGTGAATTACTGTAAAAATAACAGAACAAACCACAGCCTGCAGGTAGATCTGTTTCAGATGTCAGTTTTCAGAGCAGTATCCTCACCACCTGTTTTTGTAAACCACTTGCGTGTTTACTCTGGTGCCTGGGAGAGCTCCTTGGCTTTCTGGAGGGGTTGGTAATGCTGCTGTTTAACAGCTGTTTTATGACAGTGTAATTTGCTGTGGCTTAGAGCTGGCTGGCGTGACGTGCAGCAGAAACCCCGTCCCTCTCCTCCTGACTAATGCTCAGAGCTTTTCTCCTGCCAGAAAGCGTGTGCTGACAGTCTTGGAGGAGGCCCCTGAGTTTCCAGGGCAATAAAGGAAACAGATCCAGCAAATAGTTGCAGAAACAGCAACTGAATAAATTGTTTTAAACCAGACATCTGCAGTGAAGAAGCAGAAGCGAGTTGAGGCAGATCTTCAGGCTCTTTTGCATCCTAGGTCATGACTGGATTTGGGGTGTTCTTCCCTCACCTGGGATTTATAAGCAATTTTGGGAAGGGAAGCTGACTGTATCGTAGGAGCTTGCCACAGTCCTTGCCACAGGTTATGTTGGATGTCAGCAGTGTAATTGAAAATATGAAATTGCTGCATGGAAAACCACATGTGCTTTCTGTCCAGGAACAGAGATGCCAGAACCATTTCTGCCCCAGGGCGTATGTTGCTGTTGAGTGGAGAAAAACCTCACAGATTTCAGAGCCTCCTTTCTGCTAGGACTGGGCACTCCTGGCATTGGACTGGGACAGGATTCCTTCTCAGGGACAAGTTGCCTGCTTTAGCAGAAAACAAAATATGAATATTCAGCTTAAAGTGTACCTTCCCACTGCTGGTGTCTGTGTGTGCGTGAGGATGAGGTCACTGGGCTCCTTGGTGGCAGCTGGAGGTCAGTTCCCCATGTGCTCTGCCATCACACTCATTCTGGCTGCTATATTCCATCAAAGGCAGCTGATTATTTGATTGATTGATTCCAACTCTGGCAGCTGATTAACTTTCAAGAGGCATCATGCCCTAGGTAGAGGATGGGAAGGCTCAAGGATAAAGTTGGTGTCCTGGGTCAGGCAGGGTGGAAAATGTATGGGGTGAAAGCTGTGAAAGGAGCACATTGCTAGGGGAGGCAGCACATTCCATAGACTTTCTCTGCCTGAGCTAGGGCAAAGCTTTTCCTTGTTCCCAAATCTAGGGGTGGGTTTAGGTTTGAAAACCTGAGTAAGATGTATTAAGCAGAGTGGCAGGAATAACCAGGCATCCTGGCCATGGAGTGCTGCTGCTTGGATTCTCTGCTTGATATTCCCATTAATCTTGTCCCTCATTAGTGGCAGAGCTGAGCTTGTGCTGCCTCTTTGGTGATTACAGCCCACTTCAGCATGTGAGCTCTGTTAGGGTGTGCAAGAGAAGCTGTTTGAGGTGTTATTCCGTGGGCTGATGCAGGTGAGTGTCACCTGCAGTGCCCCTGGCTCAGGCAGTGTGACATGCCACTATGTGTGACATTCTCCTGGCTTGTCCACCTCTCCACAACTGCAGAGGTCTGAATTCCTGCTCTTCCTTTTGCATCTCAGCTCTGGTGAAAAAGGATTTGTTGAGGCTGTGTGTCTATTTTGTAGACCCTTTGGTGTTTTGCCCAAATATTTTTATGTTCCTGTTCCCAGGACTGGAGCCTTCTGACAGGTTTTGTGGACTTGGGCTGTGGTTGCTAAGGAAACACAGGGATGTGTGTGATTTTTGGTGCACTATATTTGGCCTTACACTCAACAGAAGGAAGGTGTTCCCAACTGGAAGGTCTGGAGCTGCTTTCAGTTATGTGGGTTAGCAAAGGAAGATAACACATTGTTGGGCTGACTTGCCTAAAGCACACTCAAGTTAATTGTATTATTCTGTACAGCTCTATTTCCTTTCAGGTGTGGGGCACCTTCAGATGCCCTCAAAGAAATTGATGCCTGGACAGGGCAGTGATATTTCCCAAACTTCAACTGTCTAAATGGTTCCCAGACTTTGTGTCCTTCCCAGGAAACTTCCCCTCTCAAATGTGCCTTCTCTGTTGCAGGCGTCTCTCACTCCCGTGAAGTCTGGAGGGGAACTGGAGGAAAAACCAAAGCCGAAGGATCGAATTGCCTCTTGTCTCCTGGAGAACTGGAACAAAGGAGAAGGGCTGGGCTATGAGGCAATCGGTTTGGGCATTGGGTTACGAGGGGCCATCCGGCTGCCATCCTTCAAGGTGAAAACAAAAACCTCTCTTCCTTATGCTGACATCCCTCAGAGAGGAGCCTTAGGAGGACAGACCTCGCTAGGTTTGTGCCCCAGAGCCCTCAGGCTGTTCACCCCACTCTGTGTTCACTCAGGGGGTTGCTTCTGACCCCCCAGGACCTGAGCAAGGACCCTCTGTTCCCTTAGCTTTTCATCCTCCACTTGTGTGAGTTGTCTGTAGAGGATCTCCCTGCTCTGCAAGGGAAAGGGGACGTTTGCCTGTGTTTAGGACACAGCATTTCAGCATGATCTTGTTTTGGTTCTGATGGAACCAAATGGATGGAATCTGATTGTTTGGTAACTGAGTCTCACCTGAAGTTTTCTTCAGGTGTCCTTCAGAAGGACAGGGTATCCGTTTTGAAAAGCATTTGCATAAAAAAATTAAAAGTATCTTAAAAGAAGTGTGGGGTAAGGAAGTGTAGAGAGCTTCCCTGAAATTAGGATTTTCAAATGCACAGAAAGTGCAAGTAAAGGTTTGGGATGAGAGATTCTCCCATCTTTATTTAGAGTAAAACTTGCTTTGAGGTTCCTTAAGATGCACTTAGGCTCTCTCTCTGTTCTGCTACAATCTCAGACACATGGATTAGTCAAGAGTTTTCTCTGTCATCCTCAAAGTACCTGGTGATGACATGCCCCATGCTGGTAACCCGGGATGTTTTCATGGAAATTGAAGGGGTAGGGTTTCATTCAGAGTGAAATTCTGTTTGCAAGCTAATAAAGAGATCAAGAGCTGGGAAGTGGCCTTTGGTTTCTGCTGTAAGTGACCACGGCAAAGTAAAGAAGTGGCAATTTGCTTAAGAAGTTGATTTCTGCTGTTTCTAAACTTTCAGAAATGCTAATTGTGTCTTTTGTTCAGGTGAAAAGAAAGGAGCCACCTGAAGCTGCCTCAGCGGGAGATCAGAAGAGAATCCGGCCTTCTACTTCTGTGGATGATGAAGATGAAGGTTTGCAAAGTGCATTTGTTTGAAACCTTGGGAGCAGATGCAAACCCCACTCAAGCTGAATCCCTTTAAACTTCACAGCGGTGTGCTGGCTTAGAGTTAAACAGAGTCAAGGATCTGAGCCAAACCCTGCTTCTCACAGAGCTCTGATCAGCTGGGACAGGGCCCCTCTGGGTTCAATTATCTGAAATTCACTGGTGGGAAGTTTTAAGACCCACATTTTAAAAATAACTCACAACCTTTTTTAGCTGTGCTAGGCCCCAGCAGAAGGGGCTCAGATGGGGCTGTTTGGGGTGTGCTCACAGCTCGCTGGGATGTGGTGAGAGGAAGCACGTAACAGTTTGCTCTGCATTTGATTTGGGGAAGAAAACAAAGTTATTTGCCAGAAAAATCTGTTTGAAAATATCTTTACATTATCTCCTATAACCAGGGAAGAGTAAAGAGGAGACAAAGCTTTGAATACCCTTTGTTTTGCACATGAGTTCATGTTGAAGTCGAATCAGATTAACAAGTGGTTTTGAAGCCAGAAAATGGAACAAAAAAGCATTAAATTCAGGTTACCTGTCCTGACCTCAGTCATGCCATGTCTCCTGTCTGCTCTGCCTAGGAAGTGTCAGCTTTGGCCACCCACATTTTGCCATCAGCACTGTTCACAGTGACATCAGCAAGTCCCTGTAAGCCTGGGGACCCTCACACCACATGGGCACGTTGCTCCTAACTTTGATCTTCCCAAAGAAAACATTTCCCTTATGTAGTCAACTTTTTCTGTCTTTTCCAAGGTATTTGATGGTAATTTCTGTTGCTTTTGCTCCTCAGAGTCAGAGAGGGACAGGGATGCTTCTGATACAACATCTGAGCTGTCAAAGAAGGATGCAGAGGCAGTGGGGCTGCGCCGGCGACCAGCAAGGCCATTGGAGCTCGACAGCGAGGGAGAAGAGGGAGATGAGACATCAGGGAAAGAGGAAGAGTCCTCCTCAGAGAAGGAAGAGGAGCAGGAAGAAGAGGGAAGCTTGGTGAAAGCAGCACCTGGCAAGGTGTGTTGGTGTGTGGCTGCAGTGTCAATGCTGTCTGTCATTAAAAGGGGGCCTGGTAATGCCAAAGTTGCCTTTTCTAGGAGATGAGTGCTCCTGGTGGTGTCTGTCCTTACAGAGCCTCTGTCAGGTCACTCCCTCTTCAGATTCTCTGACAGCCTCCCTGAGAGTCCCTGGTGCTTACTGCACTGACAGCCAGGTCACAGGCTCAGACACTGTTCATTTTTGGCAATGCTTTCTTGCAAAGGAGGAAGAGGAGGATGAGGAGGAAGAAGATGATGAAGATGAAGATGATGATGAGGACGAGGATGAAGATGATGAGGAGGAGACAGGCATAGACACAAGTGACAAAGAGGAGGAGCAGGACTCCGAGGAGGGTAAGCAGCTCCAGTGGAAGCAACAAACATCACCTTTGGATCAGCTGTGGTCTCCCTTCTGCCTTTGTGAGCTGATTTTGTTGCTTGTACACTTCCCTTCACTGAAGGGCAGTTTTACACAACATAATGCAGAGAGATATTTTTAATTGTTACCTGTGAGGTTCCCATGACCTCTCAGTCAGTGGGTCCCTTTACAGCTCTCCAGCCCCTCAGCCTAACCTGGCACAGGGGCACAGGTCTCAAGCCCAGCTAAATGTGTGCTTGTTTTGTGAAACAGGAGTGGCTGAGGGGAGAAGAGAGCAGATTTCAGACAAGGGTAATTTGGCTGCTAATAACTCTGTCCTATCTATCAGCGTCTGCTCTAGAAGGTGCTAGTTTCCACTTTTTAGGGTTGTGTTGTAAAGGCAGCAGAAAATCTCAGTAAAAGTTCAATACACCAAGAGACCCACGTGGGAAGGTGCCAGGCAGCACTGCTCCTCACCTGTTTTGTGGTGATTGTTGGAGCACCCAGAGACAGGATTTATAAATCTCTTCAAAATTAAATAAACTGAGATAAATAAATTTGCACACATTTACAGTAGAAGAGATATTTGCCTTGATTGTTTAATAAAGCCAGAAAGCAAAACTAATGGCAGTTTGTTCTTGTAGATGTAGCAAGTCCCTCGTCTTCCAAGGCTGAAGTTGAATCATCTGATGAAAGTGAGGACTCCTCTGAATTCGAGTCAAGTTCAGACTCGGATGATGAAGATGAGGAGGAGGATGAAGATGATGAAGAGGAGGAGGAGGAAGAGGAGGAAGAGGTGGCTGAAGATCAAGGCAGAGAAGCCATGGTTGCTGAGCCAGAGCATGAACCTGCTGGTCTTGAGCTTCCTGATGATGAGAGGGAGACTATTTTGGACCTGTATCCTGTGGATGACTACATGGATGCAGCAGGCTTGGGACTTGCTGAGCCAGCTTTGGCAGTGAAGGATGAAGGCAGTGAAGAAATCAAGGCAGGGGAAAGTGAGTGCACCCAAGTCCCAGGGGCTTCTATTGCTGCTGAAACTCTGAAACACTTGGTTATGGAGAGAGACCAGGAGACAAAACTTGCACTCTCTCCCATCTGTAGGCCAGGTATGCCCTCCCATGTGCTTTGGAGTTTTGTTACACTTTTTCAAGTAAATTTTCTCTCAGTATCCAATATGTATGGGTTTGTATTTCCCTTGTTCTCTTTCTTCTTCCAGTCTTGACTCTAGGCTAGGGATTATCTGTACAGGGAAAGAGGTCTGTGCTGAACTTTCCTTCTTAGTAAGGAGCTTTACATGAGCCATCTGCTACTAAAAATACTGTGGTTATTGTGTCCAGAATCTTATCCTGGGCCAGTTTAGTTGGAGTCCTACAGGAGCTGAACAGTTGTCATCGTCCGAGGGTGACTGATCGGGTGGTGTTGTGGCTGAAGCTCAAGATAGAAAAGCCATGGCTGCTAAAACAGAACAGGAGTGTCACTACTGGCTCTTTTTAATTTTCATATCAAAGCAATATGTGACAGGGAAGCTGTATGGGGCAGGTGAGTGGAGTCTGAGAGTTATGGATAGTTCCTAATATTATTTGTGGGGGTTTTTTTCACCTACTCCTTTTAAATGAGTGATGTTTTTTAGTTTTCTGGAAGAAGGAAATTGTCTTCAATCAATACAGAGTTGTAGTTAACCCAAGGAAATTGGAAACCTTTTACTAGAACAGGAGTGAGATGCATAAAGCTTGAGTAATTTGGCAACTGGGGGAAACCTAAAAGTTAAAATTGGAGCCAACAGGGACAGCACATCTAGCAGGGCCTGCTGTGGAGCCTTGGGCAGCACTGGTGTCTGAGGAGTGGGCAGTGTTTTGCCACTTGGAGAGCTGGAAATCCAATCCCTGCACAGGGCATCTTTCCTTGGCTGCTGCAAAATCTGAAAGTCACAAACGGGTAAAATGTGAAACTGTGCAGGGCAAAGAAGACCTGGTTTTGCACAAATCCTTTCTAGAACAGGTTAGTGTGCTGAGAGAACATAAATTTGGAGACACCTGCATTTGAGTAACTTGACATGTGTAAGGAGCTTTCCAGGTAAGCTGTGGGAACAAACTCAAACTGCAGCATTGTTCTTGAGCAGCCCAGCTCTGTCATACAGGAGTTGCAGGGCTCAGCCCCTTCTCCAGCAGCCCTGGTTTGTTCAGCACTAACGGGAAATGCTTCCCTTCCAACTCTCCAGGCATTTTCACCTCCTTTCATTCTCCCACTTGAAAATGTTATTTTGAGCTGCCTAACAAGGTTCACTGTTGATTCCTTTTGGATCTGGCCCTAAGTGGGTAAATAAACTCCAGATAAATGAGGCTGCTGAAGGGAGAGCAGCATATAAATTGCTTCATTGATACCATCTGAATGTCTCCTCATCCATTACAAGGGCTTCCCGTTTCCTTCGTGTGTTGTTCAGGAGTGTTCTGTTCTCTTCACTGCTCCCACCTTGGAGAGCTGAGGGTGCTCCTTGGCCTGCAATTAGTTTAGTTCTCACATTAGAAAAGGTGACAGCTCTGGGCTCTGACAGCTCTCCTCCAAAGAGAACTCTCTCCTCCTCACCCCACAATCTGCTCATTCCTTTGATGTCTGTACAAAAGGTTGTCAGGGCTTTTGAAAGCAGAGAAACCTTCGTTCTGGTCTGTGTCATAGCTAATCCTCAAATTAATAGTGCGGGTTTTTTATGGTCCATTAGGAAAGTGTGTGGTAGTGTCTAATTACTCTACACTCTGTGCCTCCAAAATGTAAAGCACTGGAGTTTTAAAGCCTCCCAGTGGAATTGAGCTGTTCTTTAATTGTGGCATCTCAAACATGTCTTTACTAGCAAGTGGCAAGGAACCAAGTGGAGGCAAAGCTCCTGATTCTCCTCTCTGTTCCCCTTTCAGAGGAAGAAGCCGAACCCACTTCTGTGCTGGAGCCAGAGGTACAGGAAGGTCCAAAGCCTGAATCTCAAGATGAGGAGGCAGCTCTCTGTATCTCTACTCCAGTGGGAGTCTTTGGAGAACCTCTGCCCAACAAAAGCAGCTTCTTTGTCAAGTCAGAGGAGAGCAGCTTGGAAGCCCGAGTTAAAGCAAAGCCGCCGTTGGCGGCGGAGGAGGACGAGCGGCTGCCGCGCACGCCGGGACGGGAGGTGATGATCCACTCGGAGACCGAGACCCTGCTGCTGCCAGCCCACAAGGTGCCATCCTCCATGCTGCCCTTGCCATCGACTCCCGGCAAGGAAGAACCTTTAGTCCCTCCAGAAAAGTTCCCTGAACAATTAATGGTGACCAAAACGTCCGTGGAAGACGAGATTCCTCGGACTCCCGGGCGGGACATTTTGGCCAAGTCTTCACACCCCCTCTCAAAGTCGCAGAGCACGGACACTGTTCCAGCCACGCCAGGAAGTGATGCTCCCCTTACAGGCAGCAGCTTGACCCTCAGTTCCCCTCAAGTCCCAGGAAGCCCCTTTTCCTACCCATCCCAATCTCCTGGCATTAACAGTGGCATTCCTCGGACTCCTGGGAGAGATTTCAATTTCACGCCTACTTTCCCAGAGGCTGGTGCTACCATTCCTTGCCTTCTGCCTGGCAAGAAACAGTCAGAGGATGAGCTAGAAGAGAAAACCTTTAAAGAGCCTCTTGGTGCTTCCCTTACAATCAGCATGAACAGTGTTCCTTCCCCTATCCCCTTTGCCAGCCCCCCGCAAGCAGATTTCCACATGGACATGGTTTTGCCACCTGATGAGCCAATACCTGTAGCAGCCCTGCCTTGCATGCATGGAGATGGAAGAATGCCCATCGAGGAATGCAAGGCAGAAGTAAAACCCAGTTTGCTCTCCCCAGAAGTACCCCCTGGGGCTTCTATTCTTCCTCCCCCTCCACCACCTTCTGTTCTTCCCAAAAGGAGGCCGGGTCGGCCGAGGCGGTCCCCACCTTCTGTCCTCTCGCTGGATGTGTACCCGGGCAAAACCATAGAACCTCCTCCCATGCCAGTGGCCTTGGTGGAAGGTGCTGTGGGCAAAGAGCTGTTGAGTGGACATCCTGATGCCTACTATGGACTGAAAGACCCTGAAGCCGTCACCCTGGACTTCAGGAATGACGGTTTCCATGAGAAAATACCAGCTGAGACAGTTGCGGAGAAACTGCCCTTCAAGGAACTGGAGAACCAGTGGAATGAGGACTTCAAGGAAGAAGAAGCTCATGCAAAACCTAAGAGACAGTGGAGGAGGCAGAAGAAAACATCTGAGGATCTGCCAGTGATCCCTTCCCCCGAGTATTCCCCGCCCCAGCCACAGTTCAGGCCGCGCTCCGAGTTTGAGGAGATGACAATTCTGTATGACATCTGGAATGGAGGGATAGATGAGGAGGATATCAAATTCATGTGTATCACATACGACCGCTTGTTACAGCAGGACAATGGTATGGACTGGCTCAATGACACCCTGTGGGTTTTCCATCCTTATATCCTTTCTCACTGTGTTGGCAGCACGTGTGAGATGCACGAGAAGGTGGTGGGAGAAGCAGGAACAGCAGGGAATTTTAGGCTGTTTTATTCTTTGAAGCTGCAATACAAAAATACTGCAGAAGTGGCTGTTCTTGCTGCACGTTCAGTCTGGAAGTGCAGGGGCAGTCTGTAGGCACCTCTTCTGGGGAGGTTTCCTTCCTAGTTTGAGAAGCTTCTGTCTGCCTGTAACCAGACTTTTTCTCCAGCTTGCCTGTGGAATTTCTAGTCTGCACATACAGAGCTTTCACTTGGAGCTGAAACTTGCTGTAAAAATAATCTCACCATCTGTGTCCAAAACAAGGAGTTAGTGATTCTAGCAGCTTGAACTTGCTTTGAGTTTGAAATACTGATAAAATCAGTGGTTTCTAAGTGGCACATCAGGGCTCTGTGTGTGTGCAGCCACCAGGAGTGATCTCCAAAGCAGAGCCTAAAAGACTGTTCCAAAAAAACCTCAGAACTCTCCAGTACTGTTTTCAGGAGAGATGTACAGATTTATGTGTTGAAGAAGACAAACACACCACCTTGTGTGTTGCTAGAGATTGTGTGAAGTTCAGGTATCTTCATCCCTTGCTTCCTGCAAGACAGGAAAGCAAAACCAAAAAAGCCCAAACCACCTAAAACAGTCAGTGATAACTCACAAAACCCATAGTAAAAATAAAAGTTTCCCTCTTGATAAGGATTATACTGTAACAGCAAAATTACGCTCACTTTTTAAGCCACTTCAAACTCACCTTGAGTTCATTGTGTGCCACACTGCATGACAAGTGTGAAAGTACCTGCAGGCTCACCTGCTTTGCAGCAAACCCTCAGCACTCCAATTCTGAGGCCATCACCTCTTGGTTTTTATGATCCCTCTGCTTCAGTTTTCTGGTGTCAAGGATATGTTTTGCCTCACAGGGAGCATTTTTGGGTCAGTCTCAATGGTTGTAGCCTTCATGGCTGTGTTTGTGGGGTGAGCTGGCAGCAGTACAGCTCCACTGTCCTTCCAGGGGCCAAAGCCCTCAAGGTGCCTTCAAACCTGCAGGTTTGTGATGTGTCTGAAGGAGCTGATCTCCCAAGGCTGGTGAGAGCAGCACTCTCCAAGGCCTTTGGGCTGAGCAGCATCTCAGTAGTAATGTTATTGTTTGCAACCCCACAAAACCTTGCTAATTTTCCAGGCTCCTGGTGTTAGCTCCATGCAACTGTAGCAAGTTTAGTCTGATATCCACCTCTGGCTGTGTTTCTCCTTAACTTCTTGCCACCTACCAGCTTTTCCACCCCCAAGAAGAAGAAGCGGGATGACGGCATGCGGGAGCACGTGACAGGCTGCGCACGAAGCGAAGGCTATTACAAAATTGATAAGAAGGATAAACTCAAATACCTCAACAATAGCCGAGCTTTTGCAGAGGAGCCTCCAGCTGACACCCAGGTGAGGAGCCCACGAGTGCCAGGTGTCAATGGGATTTGGTTTGACACTGTCACACACAGGAGGTGCTTCCTGTCTTTTGGCAAAGAGGGAGAGGAAGCTGTTGTGTCTCACCGATTGTCCTGGGAAGTGTTAATGTTTGATGTCAGGTGTTCTGTTGTGTTGTAGCACAAGGGGCTGCTCACAGGGAGCCTGCAGGGTGTTGGGTCAGCTTTGATCACCCATTTGTCCTCTCTCAGGGTATGAGCATCCCTGCCCAACCTCACGCTTCCACCCGGGCTGGTTCCGAGAGGCGATCAGAGCAACGCAGGCTCCTCTCCTCCTTCACTGGTAGCTGTGACAGTGACCTGCTCAAGTTCAACCAGCTCAAGGTAGATCATCCCCTGCTGCAGATTCTGGACCCAGAGACATCCTTTCCCATTCTGTGCTGTGGCTAATTCAAGGTTGGGGTTTTGGGGTGTTTTCTTCATGTAGTTCCGGAAGAAAAAACTAAAATTCTGCAAGAGCCACATTCACGACTGGGGCCTTTTTGCTATGGAGCCCATTGCAGCTGATGAGATGGTGATCGAGTACGTGGGTCAGAACATCAGGCAGGTAAGCTGTGGGAGAAATCTGAGCAAAAACCAGCACTGGAAGAAGTCCTTGAGTATGACAGTGAGGGTTGGAGACATCAGCTCTGTGGGCTGGGTAGAGGTGGGTATGGTTTGGAGGTACAAGAGTGTGAATTTCAACAATGGAAACTGAGAACTCAGGAGAATGCTCCTTAAGAAGCCCATCCTGAACTTCTGTGTTTCCAGTTAGGTGTGTGCTCTCTTGGGGTGATGGGGATCATATAAACCCCCATTGCCTGGCACAAGCAGAGCTCAGGGGAGCCTTGTGTAGGTGGCTGCTCCCAGGTCAGTTGTGCAGAGTGGCCTGAGCCTGCCTGGGGTTTCTGCAGGTCATTGCTGACATGCGTGAGAAGCGATACGAGGATGAGGGCATTGGCAGCAGCTACATGTTCAGAGTCGACCACGACACCATCATCGATGCCACCAAATGTGGGAACTTTGCCAGGTTTATCAATCACAGCTGCAATGTGAGTATCCTGTTCTCACCTGTCCTTGTTCCCTTGCATGCTGACAAGCCCTGCCAGCCCGGATTGGGGTGCTCAGAAGTGGCAGGGGGCCGCAGGGTTGTGATGAAACGTTAATGAGCCACAGCACATCAGAGAAGTTTCTAAAGTAGTGTAAAGAGGTGGGAGAGACCTGAGAAATGAAACATGCAGGGAGACTGAGTGTGCTCAAGAGCCCTCCTGACTGTCTTGAGGGACTCTGATGGACACTGAGCAAGCAAATCTAACAAATAATTCCTTAAAACACACTGAATTTCAGCTGTGGGAACAGTCTCCTTCTAGTGTCCGTATGGGAAAATATTCCCTGCTGTTTCCCCCTCCGCTCTGTGCTGCAGTCTGCACTCAGACCTGCCTGCCTGGCCAAATTGTTAAGCACTGAGCTTCTCTTAACCTGTAACAAATTTGATGGAGGATCATCCAGGCTCTTTTGCTCCACAAATGACCAAAATGTGGATATTTTGGAGCAGCACAAGGAGGGCTGCTCTGTTTTCTGGCTTCATACCTCCCTCCCTAGGCTTGCCCTGGGTCCAGGCTCTGGAAGCATGGCCGGGGTTGTCGGGAAAGGACTGCCCTGTTTTATTTTATCTTGAAATTATTATGTGAAGGCTGGGAAACCATAGCCCTCGGGAACCTGCCTCATCACCTGTTCTGTCACCCTTGCAGCCCAATTGTTATGCTAAAGTGATCACGGTGGAGTCTCAAAAGAAGATCGTTATCTACTCCAAGCAGCACATCAATGTGAACGAGGAAATTACCTACGACTACAAGTTTCCCATTGAGGATGTAAAAATCCCGTGTCTCTGTGGCTCTGAGAACTGCAGGGGAACCCTGAACTGAACTCAAGGTTTCTCGTCACACTTGCACCTTCGGCCATGTCAAAACTGTGGTAACCAGGTGTGGTTGCACTTTGCCAAAAAAAGAGGGAAGAAAAAAAAAAAAGCAGAAAAAAGGAAGAAAAAAAAATTTAAAAGCAAAAAAATACTTACCAAAAAAAAAAAAAAAAAAAAATTAAAAAAAAAAAAAAAATTTACAAAAAAAAAAAAAAAAAAGAGTTAAAAGAGAAGAAAACCAAGCAAGTTTCGCACTTCTGCCAGGATCATGAGTGAAAGCAAAAAGCGCACACGCTTACGAGGACTGTTCAGGTTTCAGGTGCTTTTTCCTTTTCAGATCCAACACGCACACAAAAAGGTGGCTACCTTTTGTGGCATGGTCTATCCAAACACTAGCTTCTCTGTTCAGTCCCTGCAGTAATGCTCCGAAATGGGATAATGGTACCTTTTTTTTTTTAAATTTGTTCTTGTAAACCTTCATCTTTTCATAAATGCTGCTACCTTTTTCTCATCACTTTTTGTTGGTTGAAAAAGACATTCAACGTTTAAATGTGAAGCAGAGACTGAAAATGCCATATAGGGTTTGTTGGGAGCTTGATTGGCTGAAATTGCACAGATTTCTCAGAGTAAGCTGTAAATAAATGTAAGGTTGATGTTACAGAGCAAGCCAGAGGCTTGAGGGCGTGTGAATGAGTGTGTGTGTGTGCTTGGAGGTGTGTGTGTGTGGAGATGTGTCCAGAGTGAGACTAGAGCTGAACTATCCTGCCTTTTCCTTAGGGATGAGCCTGAACAAGGCCCCTCAGCCAGACCCCAGGGCAGAGTCAGCTCAGCCAGACCTCAGCTCCCCTCCTTGGGCTCTCCTCTCATTTTCTATGCCATGCTGGTCCATGGGGGATCAAAACCTCTGCAGCTGCACGTGAGAAATCCTTGGATACTTCAGTCACTAGGAAGAAGTGGAGTCAGCTGTGCAGCTGTAGCATTGTGTGGCCTTTGGGGATGCCCATTCCTTAGGCATGGGCTTGTCTTGCTTGCAGGAGAGGCTGAGATTAAGTGGACAGCTCAGCCAGCCCCTGTTTGTGCTGTAGAAATCTTGCCCTGCTTGCAAGCAAAGACTGTGGCCCATGTTTGTAGCAGGATTTTCTTCCTGTGGATGGGAAACAGGCTGATGTGTGACTTGTATTCATTTTTTTCTCACTTTCATCTGCATTTCCCTGCTCTTCCAGTGTTTTACATGGAGTATTTGCTCTGTCCTTGGATGTGGGAGATGCCTCCTGTGATAGGAGCAAGCTGTGCCCTGCCACTCTCCTCCCTCTGTTACTCAGTAACTTGGCCTGGGGTGGTCTCATCCCTCCAGAAAATCATGGTAAAAGTGTCCCTGAGAGCAATCCTGTCCCCCCCATCTATAGCATCTAAATTTGGTAGGCATGTTTTAAAATTATTTCTCCATACATTCTGTCCTTGTAGATGTGCTGAGGTGAAGGTTGCAGTTCTTCAAGAGGTTCCATTTAAAAATGGGACCAAACACCAAAAAAAACCCTTCTTTGGATGAGATCTGGAAATGTTACACCACCATTCAGGTATAGACAGGATCAGTTTTTCAATTTGCATTGAATTTCTCCTGCTTTAAAAGTAGAGATTAGTCATACTAAACCCTTTTTAATTGGCTTCTAAGGGGAAGTTGCAATGTCATTATGAAATGGGAAGATTTTCTGCATAACTAAACACCTTCTCCCCACAGAACAAATTGCACAGCTGTATTCTTGTATTCTTTCCAAACCTCCACGAGCAGAGGTGACAACCTTGCAAAAGACATTCCTGGAAGTTTTTTCAGCTGTTCCATGGAATTGCCAGGCCTGCACTGCAGTGTGGAGCTTGTAATGTAGGTTAGACCTCTGCCTCCGAATTTCTTCTCCAGACAAAAGGCCTAAGAGAGCAGGAACACACAGACTGCTACAAGCTGCCTTAATACCAGCTGTGTTTCTGTCTGAGGGTGAGCAAATTGGCCCTGAGATTGGACAATCCATGGTCCATCTCTGCTTTTGTTTCAGTTCAATTTTGTTATTTCCCTCCCTTCTTCATAAATCTCTCTGGCAACTGGGTGTTGGTGACCCAGAACCTAAAATTTTGAGAAGCACAAGTTTCTGTCACTGAATGTTGCTTGGAACTGCAGTGATGGCATTTGGGAGTTAAACCAGCTGCTCAGTTTAGTTGTTTATTTTTCTGAATGAGGTTCAATGTGTTGGCATCTCCACAGCCTGGCCTTTGACTTTCAAGGCTTTGGAAATGCACAGAAGTTTTTCCTGTGTGTCAGAATTGAAGCCCCTGTCCTTGGCTTTCCCTCTCTGTGCTCCCTCAAACCATTGAGGGTGGATTTGTGGAGGTGAGGACACCCCAAATGGCCCAGCCCTGCATTTCCCAGCATATCTGTGTGCTCTGGATGGGATCAGCCCCTGCAGTTTGCCTTAATCCTTGGGGAGGAAGGTGGGGAGGAAGGTCACTGTCACCTTCAGCTCCTTCACCATGTGTTTTTAGGAGCACCAAAGGGATTTGGGTGCCAAAGACCACAAGCACCTAAATCACTTGGGTACTTCTGAAACTGCCTGTAATTCATCCCAGACAAATAATGTGAGTTTTTAGAAGAGCTGATCTCTCAGAAGTTCCCCAGGAAAGCTGAAGCCACAACGCTTCTAAAAATCATGTTAGTCTGGTCTCAAAGCTGAACCTGAGGCTTCTCTTTTTTTCCCCATAAATCTTGGCTGGCAGAGTCCTACCTGGGAGATATTTTTGTTTTGGACTGGGAAGCTGCCTGACCTCCAAACAAATCATTTTATGGTGAGGACTCCCAAGTCTGGTGCAGTGATTTCCATGGGTGCCCTGTCCCTGCCAGCCCACGGGGTCTCCTTGGGCCAGGGGAGCTCTGCTGTGGTTTGGAGAGGCCTCAAATCCTTTGCCTTGGACTTGGCAAGGGATGGGATGGGAAGAGAGGAGGGCAGGAGCTGTGTGGGTCACATTCAGCACAGGCTCCCCATGGAAACAGTGACAGGGATAAAGAGGAACCTCACCAGCACGTGCTGCTCCCAGGGGATGCAGTGCTTTTATCCACTGAAAAGCCCATCCCCAAATTTATTGTCACTTCAATTTGAGCCTAAGAGAAAAAAAAAAAAGAGAGAGAGGCATTTACAGTGCTCCTTGCAAAATTCCATCAGGCTGGGAGGAATGACCTAAGAGAAGAGAGCAAAATTATAGAAATAGAATTGAAACCTTTAGTTTGTGGGGGGTCAGGGTGCAGGTGCCTCTGTGCTGGTATCCACAGGATCTGTGTGGTTCACACCTCTCTGCAGTCCCAGAGTGGTCTGGGACTCTGGGGGTTCCAGGAGGGGATGGGGCTCATCCTGCAGTTATTTATTATGTATAGAGCAGCTTATTTCTACAAGGAAAGAAAAAAAAAAAAAACCAACCATCATCTAAAACTCCAACAAATTACACAGTAGAGTTTCAGTTCTGGTTTTTGTGACCTTTTTCAGGGATCATTTCAGTGCATTTCTGTACAAAATAAAAAAAAAAAATTAAGGAAAAAAAGGATTTTGAAGTATAAAAAAAAATGCATCTTCTGTACATAGGCGAACTCAAGAATCTTCTCTTCAAACACCGTTTCTTGTAGAAACATGTTGAAATTTTTTTGCTGATTTCTTTGTACTTCAAGAGCATGTAAATAGTTTATTAAAAGTGACTATTGTAATTTGGAGTTCTTTTTAAACAGATTCCAGCTCTAAATCATGTCAAGATGGGGAGGAAGAAGGACTGAATTATAGCAAAGGAGCTGGTGGCATTTACAGCTTGTGTCAAGCTTTGTATAATGTAAATTCTGTATAAATACGGGGGTTTTTTGTCAAATAAATAGATGAAATTAGAAGCATTAAGAAACTGAAGACAAAAAATTGCCAAGTCAAGGCTTTTTCTTTTCCCCCCTCCCTCAGTCTGAAATCTAATGTGCAAAATCTATTTATTTCAAGCGAGGAAATGTGTACAGTCTAATAGACACCCTAAAGTGTATTTAAGCGAATTTGCAACTGGATTAATTCAGTTTAATATTTGTTTTGGGTTTTTTTTATGAGTTTCCTCCTTAATTGCCACTGTAGGATTTGTCCAAATGAAAAGAAACACATCAAGAAGGACACTCTAAAACAATGGGGCAGTTTTGAAGCAAAGTGGAAGAACACCCAGCTCCCAATTCTTGCAGTTTTCTGGTTTTAATTCTCAGTGTGGAAATCAAGGGCCTCCTTTAAAAGTAGGCAGGTCAAATGTTTTGCAATAAATTTAAAAAAAATTTTTTTTCTTAAGTTCCTTTAAAAAAAACAACAATGCTTTGAAGATTTAAGATTTCTGCTTTTCCTTTTGTTAAGCAAATTTATAAATTTAGGGATGTTTTGTGCATATAGAATCTGTCACCAGTATGTATCTTGTTTTGAAGAAAGTGTTTTTGTTGTGGATGTGTCATGCTGTATATATTTGTTCATATTTTTGTGAATTGAATACTATGTACCATTGTATTATAGTAACTTTTATAAAGCAAACCATAAATATACTGACTTTTCTTACAGAAAAATTATGTTGTGCTTAATATATTACCAGGACAGCTTTTTGCTCTTAGACCTGTGCTGGGAGCTGTGAGAGCTCAAGGAGGCAGATGCAGAACAAGAACAGTGGGAAGAACTGATTTTCAGCAAAGTTTACTGAAAATATTAACTCTGATGAGCAGGAAATGAATTTAAGCAATGTTATATTGCATGAAAGAAATATGTGAGTGATTCTAGTCTATAAACTTCAAGAAATGTGTCAGTATTAACAATCCTGACAACCCTGGAGAGCTGAAGCAGAGCTTTCCTGACAGTGACCCTCTGCAGGTGAGGGGTCCCTGCTGCTCCAGCTTCTGCCTTGGATTGCTCTGAGTTCATATCCTTTTTTATTTAGTTAGTTTTAACTTTATGGAGGCAAAAGCCCTTAACCACCAGATGAGGTGTCAGTGATGTGTGAAGCTGTTGTGGCCAGAGGCTCTTTGCTTGCTTTATTTTTAAATCAGTTTATTCAAACTGTCAGGAACTGGACTTGGATGATCCTTGTGGGTCCCTTCCAGGACATTCTGTGATTTTATGAAATCTGGGTTAGTTCTGCTCCCTGGGATCCAGAGAAGGAGGAGCTGTTTAGGTTTGGCCCACATACACCCCCACAATGGGGGGCTGTGGGGAGGGGGATCAGGGTGGCCTCTCTGAGCTTTTATTTAAAAAGAAATACCTGGAGCAGGGACAAGTGGAATGGCTGATGGAGGAGGAGGTGGAAGAGACAGGACAGAGGCTGTAGGTGACTTCCCAGCTGAGCTCCTGCATTCCTCAGGTGAGCACAGGACAGGGCTGCAGGACAGCCACACCTCGGGGGCTCAGGAGGGGCTGGGGACAGGACTGGTGTCCAAGGAGCCCATCCTGAGCTTGGGCTGCTCGGGGCCTGAGAGCTCCCATGCTGGGAAAGTGGGAACAGTGGGGCTGGGGAGGGTGGCTGTGCAGCAGTGGGGAGACCCCAGGGTGCCCTCCAGCAGCTAGGCTGAGGGTGGTGACAGGGAGTGCTGGATCTGCAGCCCCCAGGAGCACAGGGACTCCCCAGGCACTCAGGCCCTGTCAGAAAAGGGATTGATTGTGTTGGGGAGGAATTCCCTGTGCAAAGGACAGCAACAACACCAGAGCAACACCCAGAGGGGACTTTGCACACGCAGCCAGGATCTGAGCCAAGGAATCGCTGCCAAGGCCAGCAATTACTGCTTGAAACATGGGAGAAACTCCAACTCATCATTAATGCAGGAATGTATAGGTATTAGAGCAAGACTGTGTTGCCTTGGGAAGGCTGAAATATGTAAATACAATTCTCATGCCAGAGTGTTGGAGCTACCCTAAAACCATGTTTATTCTCAGCAAATTCAAATTGAATCTAAAAGCAATTAAACCAAAATCTTACAAAAGGAGATCCACAGAGAGGCAAACGGCTCCGTGCTTTTGCAGCTTCCCATGTAGCTAAAATTAAAACTTTGGACAGACCAAACTTGAACACTCCCAGTTGTTTCTTCTGTCTTCCTCTGTAGCTGCGTGTCTTTGGCACATGCCTGAAATCTGCCCTTTGTTAAGAATTCCGTGGTTTGGATCAGATTAAGCTGCTTTTTGAGAGTGTGTTTGTTATTTTCCACACCCCATTCTCCCAGGATGTCACTGAAGGGCAGTGCCAGGGCTGGCTTGGGAGAGGTGTTGGGCCCTTCTACTTTGTCCAGCTTGGCAGTGGCTTCCCTGGGTTTATGGCACTCAAATCTGGGCTATTTACCAAAACATCGGGTGTTTCCCAGTTCATTTGGGGTTCAGCTCCTTAGGGGTGAGGGCAGCACTTCCTGCCATGCTCTAGATCCTCCTGGTCTCCCCATTGGGCTCCAGGACTGTCAGGTTTCCTCTGGCATCCTGATCCATTTCTATGGCTTCGAACAGAGACTTGAAGTTCCCAGCACCGAAGCCCTGTGGAGATGGCAACGTTACAGACCAGGCCTTGGGGGCTCATGGCCAGGATCAGTGGGAGATCCTCAAACCAACCTGGTGGTTGTGCCTCTGGATCACCTCCAGAAAGACCGTGGGTCTGTCTTGAACTGGTTTGGTGAAGATCTGGAGCAAGTAGCCTTTTTCATCAAAATCCACCAGGATTTTCAGTTCCTGGAGAAAAGAAATGAGGCGATGGCTCCAAGACCCACAGAGGAGCAAGTGGGGCTCTCAGTGTCACTCACATCCCTGCAAAGCATTTGGGGAGCTGGTCCAGCCCTGGGCAGGCCTTTTCCCTCTCTGACTCACCGCCAGCTTGTCAATGTTCTCCTTCACTTTGATTTTGGCAGTTTTGAGCCTCTCCCGCAGCATCTGGTAGTAGCTGGAGGGCACATCCATGAACTGCACACCCCGCTGCTTCAGGTTGGTGATCTGCAAGGCAGGGGAGACCCAGCAGGGCTCAGTTGGGGAGGGGTTTGTGCCAGGAGCATTTCCTGGGATGGGCAGTGTCAGGACACAGATGCTTTCCCATCTCTTTGGCCAACCTCAAACGTGAGAACCTGCCTCATCATTTCACTTTGGCACCAGGAATGGGCAGGCCCAAAACGCCCTCCCCAGGCACTGCAGAGATTTGTGCAAGGACCATTTGTCCTGCTCTCACCTAACTGATACCTCTGAAGGCCCTTTGGTCTGGAGAGGAGCCCAAACCTGCCCCTGCCCCAGCTGAAGGTTGGTGATGGGCTGTGGGGCTCAGCTTGGGCTGCATGAGTCCCACCAGGCACCCTGCAAGGACGAAGGTGCCACCAAGGGCCCTGCAGACCCCAATTGCTTTAAGCTGGAGGGACAGGCAGCTCACAGGGGCAGGCAGGTCCCTTTGCAGTGACTCCCTGGGCAGTTAATCCTGGTTGTACAACAACCAGAGCACAAAGCCCGTTGGCTCTGTGTCCTTGTACCCTGACAGGGTCATGGTCCACCCTGTGACGAGCACCATGCCCAGAGCTGGGGAAGGGGCTCCCAGGGCAGGGGGTCCCAGAGCTGCACTCACCGCTGAGATGATGTCGGGGGTGTTCAGGGCGATGTGCTGGACTCCAGCCCCTCCGTAGTAATCAATATATTCCTACAATGAAAAGATGTCACCATGGTAGTGACAGCACAGCTACAGCTGTGAAGGGATTGGGTGTGGGCTTAAAAATATGCAGGGAAGATCAGCCCAGGGGTACCATGGAGTGACAAAGACACTGCTGATGAGATGGGGTGAACTGGCTCTGCCCAGCAGCTCCCCCAGGGTTTGTCAGACCCAGGCAGAGCCAGGATTGCTTTCTAGCAGCCACTTCAGCACAGCAGCTCTGCTCTGGCTCCAAATCTCTGACCCTTGGTCCCTTTTTCTTCCCTGAGCCCCCTCTAGAAATGGAGGCAGACACATGGATAAACCACCAGTGTCCACTCACCTGGATCTGGGATTTCTTCTTGCCAGGTGCAGGCTCATTGATGGGCATTTTAATGGTCTCCTCATAGTTGGTGACCACGATGGAGCGCAGGGCACTGAACTCAGTGTGCAGCTGTTTGTCATCCACTGACCAGAAGCGGTGGAAGAGCAGGTTCTTCTGGTACCTGCCCAGGTCACAAGGGGCACCATCAAGCCCTCGCTCCATCCCCACAGTAATGAAGCTCTGCTCTGGCTTCATCAGCCCTAGCCACCCCTGTCAGAAGTGGTGAGACCAGCAGAGCTTTGCTGCTGCTCCATCCCACCTCTCACCAGCTCTCCCCATCTTACCAGTCTGCCACTGGGACCATCTGGAGGTCAGGCTGGTTCCCCACAACGTGATCAACAAAGCTGAGCTTGGTGCTTGGTCTGTTGGGGGAAGCCAAGGGTCTCAGCCAGGCTCAGGGGTACCCCACAGCTGGGGGGGCCCAGGGCAAGGCAGTGGGGACCTGTCCAGCTGCTTGGTGGGATATCCCACCAGAACATGATGGCAGAAAGCCAGGCAGGACCCTCTGGAAAGTACTCACAGCTTGGGCAGCAGGGGGTCCTTGAAGAGAGGTGGCTGATAACCAGGGAGGAACAGGCCCTTGTAGTTGAGCTTTTCTATCAGGGTGTGGGTGGTGTCACCGTACTGCCAGGGGGGAAATGGTTGTGTTGTGGCTTTGTTTATGTGGGGGTCTCACAGGTGCAGCCAGTTCCATGGCCCTGCCCTGCCCTGGCACTCACCGTCTGGATCACTGCAAACTTCACCTTCCCAAATTTGTCCTGCTCCACCCACGGCTCCTTCACCACCACAGCACCGCGCTCCTTGGCTTTCTGGGCAGAAGGAGAGAGATCCTGTCCTGCTACAGCTCCCCTGGGCCAGGGGGAAACATCCCCAGGCCCTCCCTGCCTCCTCTCACTGTTTTGGGGGGCTGTGTGGGAGGGGGTGGAGGGGCTGCCCACCTGCACGATGAAGTCACAGTCCTCCACCTCGAAGGCGATGTCCTTCACCCCATCACCATGCTTCACCAGGTGCTCCCCCATCTCTGCCCAGAGCAGGAACAGCCACAGGCATGAGCAGAACTGCTTTGCTCTGCCAGGACCATTTCCCACTCCACGCCCCCCAGGGACACCTACCCTCATTCCCTGGGTTCAGAGCTGATGAGAAAACAAACACGATCTGCCAAGGAAGAGGAGGAGAGGTGAGGATGGAGCTGCAGGTGATGGTTTCCATGGTGGGTTTGGCAGAATCCACGGGTCTGACACCACCTCACCCTTTCCTGCCCTGGCAGTGTCACCTCTGTCAGGGGCTCCCTTACCTTGTCCTGCTTGACCACATGTGACACCACCTCCCTGCTGCCGGTCTCCAGCCCCCGGTACGCCAGCTCCTCAAACCCCAGCTTGTTGCAGTAGTAGGATGCAGCCTGTGGGCAGGGAAGAGTCCCTCTGGTTGAAGCTGCAGTGCTGGTGGCCCACAGGCCATGGAGAACAGCCACCATGGCAGGTGCAAGTCACACTGTCCTCTGTGTGTGTGAGAACAGGCAGCAGCTTCTCTGCCTCCTCCAGCAGCCCAGGGGGAACAAACAGAGGCAAGAAAGGGCTGGGATTGAGGAAAAAGCTCAAATTCAGTGGGAAGTGCTGCCTCCAGAACTTTCTGCGAGGGCTTCCATGGAGCAGGAAACATTTCTGTGTGTCCCCTGTTCTGCAAGGCTGGGTGAGAAGCAGCTCGGCTGTGAAGCAGGGGAGTGTTTAAATGGCCCAGGGCAAGGCATAGAGAGCAGCTGCCCTGAGCCCGTGCTGCTCTGCAGGCTGGTGGCCACAGCCGAGCCCGGCCACGTGCGCTGGTTCAGGTCCCTGCACACGCCCCCGGCAGCCGCCCCTGGCCTTGCGCAAGGGCCACCAAGGCCATCGGGGCCAGGCCGGGGCCAGGCTTTGGGACAGCAGCACATCCCAGCCCAGGGGCTGCCGGGATGGACCAACACCCCCCCTGGCAGCCAATGCCTGGAGCACCCGGCCTGTCCTGGCATGGGAGGTGTCCCCCTGGCATGGATGTCCCCTGGCACGGATGTCCCCTTGCACAGCTGTCCCCTGGCACACGTGTCTGGCACCCGCAGCCTCTCACCTGCTTGGCATTGCCAACCCAGAAGGTGATGGAGTGGAAGTGGATGAAGCGGCCTCGTTGGGGCTAAAAGGAAGGGAAAACAGGGCTGAAAGCTGCTGCTGCTGCTGCTGTCTTTCCTGCAGCACTGCTCGGCTCCAGTGCAAGGGGAAGCGGCAGCTGTGACCCTGAAAATGCATCTCCTGCAAATGTATCTGAATTAACTGAGTGGAACAGCCCCCAAATGGTGACTTTCCAAAATGCTTTATGGTCAAGTCCCACAGGATCCTGCACTGCAGGTTGGAAGGTTCAAAGCCCCAGTTTGCCTGTGCCCACAGCCATGGTCCCGGTTCTCCCAGTGCTCCCCATAAGTGGCCATCCCAGTGAGCTGCCCACCTGCAAACCTTGCTGTGTTAAAGATTAATTCTTCCACAAAAGCTCTTACACAACCACCAGCACCAGGACAGATCTCCCTTCGCTCCGTTCCCCACCACTGCCCAGCCTGGCACAGGGCACCCAGCACTGGAAACACTTTAAAAGTGAAAAAGGTGGCAAAAAATTTGCAGCATTTGGAAATAAATGCTGCATGGAATGAAGATTCTACTCAAGGTTTGGTTTCCCTGGGAAATACCCATCATCTCCTGTTTGTCACTCTCTTTACAAACCAGAAATTTCAATGATTAATACTAATTTACAGTGAAGATGCTGTGTGGCCCAGCCAGAGCAGTTTTACTTCTGATTTCAACAGGTAATCAAGGAATTGATATAATTTGCACTAACATGACCGATGTTTCACACTCTTACCTTTTCTCCCTTGTCTGTGTAGGACGTCTGAAAGAGAATGAGAAAAGAGAGACATTAGCGGGACAGGCAGGTACAGCAGCCCCCAGGAACTGAATCCAAAGGTCAGGCTGTGAGGAGCAGCTCTGCTGTGCCACTTCCAGCACCGTCACTGGAAAATCCAAATTCAAGCAGAGCTTTAATCTCCCAAGGCGTCCCGTGCCGTGGAGCCCTGGACATTTAAATTAATTCCCATCTGCTGTCCCTCACCATTTCTGTGACCTGGCGATGTGACGGGAGCAAAGAGAGCGCAAGAACGGGAGGGCTTTCAATATAACAGCGGGACAGGGAGGCTCCTCCTCGGCCCCACCTTCTCCCCCCACCAACCCAGGGATGTGTTTGGTGTGGGCTGGAACTGCCCAAAGCTGTCACTGGGGCCGTGTCACGGGGCCTGGCAGCCCTGTGGCACTGCGGCGTGAACCCTGGAGGGTGGCGAGTGTGGGTGTGCAGCACACGAGGCTCTGCGAAGGGTTGGGACCCTGCTGATCCCACAGCCAAATCTCTGCCGGGGGGTGACGCAATTTGGGCAGCACATCCCCCGGTCCGCCCGCTGCCCCTGGGGACATTCACCCCTCCCTGGGGACTTGTCATCCTGGCCAGCGCTGAGCCAGGACAGCCTGCAGAGCCCAGCTGGGTGTGTGGAGGTATCTGGGCACGGGTGCCACCTTCATCCCCGGTGAACCCAGCACTGCAGGGACCCCGTAATGAGGGACAGCAGGAGGAGGGGGCAAGAGATGGCCGGGGAGACACCAGTGCACAAACTCCACCTGACTGGGAGGGGTGGGAAGCCGGAGCCACCAGCAGGGCCGGAGAGGATGAACACAGGGAGCTTGGGCGGATGCCAGTGGCACGGAGGACAGGGGTGAGGTGCTCGTGGTGGGGCTGTCCCCTGCTGCCACACTCCCTGGGACACTCCATGCAGCACCCAGCAAGCGCGCAAGGGCACGGACTGGAGAGGGGACAGCAGCAGCAACAGGGTCAAAACATCATACACCACGGCTGTGTCACCCAGTGATGGTGACACCGCTGTGCCACTGCATGCCACCATCAAAGCTGTTTAACTCACTGATGGTGACACCGCTGTGCCACTGCATGCCACCATCACAGCCACCCCATGGCACCAACACAACAGTGTGACCCAGTGACGGTGACACCGCTGTGCCAGCCCATGCCAGTGCCACAGCAGTGTGCCGCATTGGCACTGACATGGCTGTGCCACCCCGTTATTGCCGTCGCTGTGTCACCGCTGTGTCACCGCTGTGTCACCCTCGGCACGGTCCCCGCTGGCCCCGCCCCCGGCGTTGGCCCTGCCCCTTTCCCTGTCCCGGCCCCGCCCCGCGCCCGTCCCGGCTCCCGTCCGGCCGCGGCCATGGCGGAGCCCGGTGGGGGCCGTCCTGTCACCGTCAGCGATGTCCAGCAGCTGGTGCGGCGCAAGGACGAGATCGAGGCGCAGATCAAGGCCTGCTACTGGCTGCTGGAGGGGGTCAGTGCCGGGCAGGGCCGGGCCGGGCCGGGGGGGCCGTGCGGGCCCGGCTCCCTCCCAACCGCCGCCTCTTCCCTCACAGCAAAAAGGCGTCGGGATGCACGAACCGCTGGTGGACGCCGAGGGCTTCCCCCGCGCTGACATCGACCTGTACCAAGTGCGCACCGCCCGGCACAACATCATCTGTGAGCGGGGAACGGGAACTGGGCGGGGGGGCCCTTCCCGGGGCCGCGGGGCCGGGCCGCGCCCGCATCCCGCGGGATGAGCCAGCGAAACCGGGATGTGCCGGGGAAACGCGGCCTCTGCCCGGGGACAGACACCGCGGAACAGCGGTGTCACCGCTTAATTCACTGAAACCCCCATCTCGCTCGTTGTAATTCCTCAGAACCGGAGCGCAGGGCTGCGCTGAGCCTGTTTCCCAGTGCTTCTGCCCAGTGCTCGGAGCTGCCGCCTGGGCTGAGTCAGTGAAATGCTTTTGTCCACATGTTGCTGAAATTCTGCCGCCACTGCTGCGGAGCCATTTGGGATCTGTGCAATTTGTAGGATAAAATTTGGGTGGGAAACAGCTTGGCATTTATTTCATCCCTGACTTTCAGGATGTGTTTTTCTCTTCATATATAACAGCAAGTAACTTAATGGAAAGAAGACTTAAGCTGCTCACTGAATTCTGAGGGGTCATGGGCCTCCCAGCCCTTCTTCCTTTGCATGTTTACCAAAATTCATAGGGTGGTTTTCTCTGTGTCTGACTTTAACTGATAAACATCTGCTGGGCTGGCACCAGGCCCCAGCAGATAGAGCAGAGGTTCTTGCTGAGATCAGAGACAGCCAGGGCACTGCTGTGCTTTGGGGGGAGCCTCTCCAGCTCCCTGTGTGCTCATGGTGTCACCCACAGGTTTGCAGAACGATCACAAGGCCCTGATGAAGCAGGTGGAGGAAGCTCTGCACAAGCTGCACGCCCGGGAGAAGGAGAAGCACGCCAGGGATGAGGCAGAGGCCTTGGCCGAGGCCATGAGCCAGAACCAGAGCCTGCCCCAGGCCTTTGCCAAAGTGAACGCCGTGACCCCGGGCTCGCCCGCCAGCATCTCGGTGCGTTGGGCACAGCTCCTGGGGAGGGCTGTGTCTGGAGCCAGGCAGCTCATGGCTCCCTCTGCCCCTTGTTAATTAGTGGGGGGCTTGATTAGGGTGTCATTGGCTTTTTTATCACATTGGGATGTCCTGTGAAGGGGCTGGTCACTGTACAGGGATGGGATGGATGCTCTCTGAGCTGTATCCTAACGCCACACTGACCATTCCAGCCTCAGTATTTCTCTTGCCATGAAACAGAACAGAGGAATGAACACTCCCTGTGGCCATGGAGAGGCTGTGGTGATGTTCACTTGCCTGAGTGTGAGAAGTGTTGTAGCACATTCTCTCCCTGTGGCTGGGTGAAGGGTGATGCTCCTGTGTTATTGTCTGTGATATTACCTGTCTTTGGAGAATGCAGATGCTCATCTCTCTTCTATCTCTGTCCAGGGACTTCAAGTTGATGATGAGATTGTGGAGTTTGGATCTGTCAATGCAAACAACTTCCAGAACCTGCAGAATATTGCCACGGTGGTGCAGCACAGCGAGGGGGTGAGCTCATTCTTGCTGTGGCTGCATTCTCTTGCTATCTCTGTTAGCCACAGCTTTTTCTATGGAACTTGGATCTCTGGAATCATCATTTCCATGTCAGAAATAGTGTCAGATTCAGTCTGTGCTGTTGTAGCCTTGTTCTCTCACAGCACTGAGCTATTTGCTCATGAATGGAAGAGCTGAGAGCTGTGTGCTCTTTGCTGTGAGCATCCCCAGGGACTCCCTGCAGCAGCATTGCCGTGCCACCCTCATGGACTGGCCAGAGAAGCTGCCACAACCATTAAGTGCTTGCTGGTGGGAGTGAGGGATCTCCTGGAGATGACTTCACACAAAACACTCTCTTCTTCCAGTTACAGCCACAAGAGTGGGAATGGGGACTGGTGCAGAACAATTCCTTGGGCTTAATTTTCTTCTGGTGCTTCAGCAAAAGAAGGAAGAGAGTTGACTTTGTGTTGGAAAAGTGAAATATTTCGGTTAATTTTTTATTTTTTCCTCTCTTTCAGAGACCCCTGAGCGTGACTGTGATCCGTGGTGGCAGAAGGGTGCACGTGGGGCTGACTCCAAAGCGCTGGTCTGGGAAGGGCCTCCTGGGGTGAGCTTCTGTTTCACTTGCTGGAAGGGAAGAGGCTTTCACCAGCTCAGGGCACGTTTCCTGAGCAGGGCCAGCCCTGGCTGTGTCACTGCCCACTGTGACAAACCTCACCAGGGAGCTGGAGGCTGCTGGTTCTGCACAGGGGGGGTACAGGGAGTCGAGTTCCATCAAACATGAGCGCAGGGAAAAAGGTCTCAGTGGCTGGTGTGTCTGGTAGAGGAAACCAGTGGAGGAGAGTTTTGGTGGGTCTGATCCATCCCATGCCAGCTCTTCTGTGCCTGTTTGAGAAAGGAAATTTAATATTTCCTTCTGCCCTCTTCTTTTTCAGCTGCAATATCATTCCTTTACAAAGATGACCATGGCTTGAAGAACAATAAAGCTGAAGCTTGTGCCTGCTTTCTGGACTCTGATCTGGTTTGGAAACTTCCCTACGTGGTGTTGCTGTGACCTCTGGTGCCTGGAGGTTTCTGGCAGAGCAGGGCCTGCCTGCAGTTCACAATTGCACTGGTTGTCAGGAGGAACCTGCAGAGCTGCAAGATGTGGCTTCTCATCTCTTCCACCCTGTATTTAGACTAAGGCTCTGGAGAGACCCAAATCTCACAATACACGCTCCAAAGAGCTTGAAATGCTCTTGTTTGGTGGTAACAGAGCATTCCTATTTTTCCTCTCGTTTAAAACTCCTCACTGAATTTCATGTAATATATGCTAAAAAGTCCTAGAGCATTTTTTGATGCCTGTCACAATAGATGGCAGGCAAGAGATATGCAAGTTTGATACTTCTTCTTCCCCACGCTGCCACAACTTTTAAAGTCACTGAACATACTGGAAGGATTTTTGGAATGCCCAGTTATTTTAACACAATGAGGTAAGGAATAGGGATTATAATTCTGATTTTGGAATTTCTAGTAGTTTATGTAGTCATGATAAAAGCACTCCTAATCTGGCTTCTCTCCTTATTTTCTTTTAATTTTTAAAAAAATGTGTTTATTTGAAGGAGTTGATTTGGGGTGTTTTCCTGGTTCCAGCCAGGACAGGGTTTTATCTTTTTGTGCCTCCCATTCTCCTCTCCATCCTGCTGCAGGAGGAGTGGGGGGAATGGGTGAGTGGCATATGGTCTGGGGTGTTTTCAGTGGGAACAGTAAATTGGGGAATACCATTCCTAAACCACAACAGGTGCATAAACTGTTTGAAGGGATTCTGGGAGTGACTGGTTTGTTTGTAGCTTATTTCCAGTTGAATGTCAAAATAATCTCCCAAGACAATAAAACTGAGTGTTGCTTCTCTCTGTTCTCATGGAAGTCATTATTTGGGGCAGTCTTTCCAGGTCAGGGAGATAATGGAAACTGATAACAAATCTCCTTTCTGCTCCCAGCAGGGTGTGAGGCTCTTTCTGGGCAGAAGGAAAACCAAATTAAGTTTAGAAATTGTTATCATTTGAGTTTAACAGCGAGTCTGAGGTCAACAGCTGGGGGCGTTTCGAGGTAATTATCTGCAGGGGTGAAGTGAGAGCCTGGAGTGAGCCCTGGGAGTGGATTCTGTATGCAGATCCCGTCCTGGCAGAGAGCTGGGACCGTGGGGGACTGGCAGGGGTTGGGGATTGATTTTTGTTGCTTTCACTTCGCTTGTCCTGGTCAGGGAAGCCGCTGGAGCAGAGCTGCCAACAGCTCCTTGTGGGGGGCATCGGGTAACGATCCCTCATCCCATTCCTCGGGCAGGGCGAGGGTTCGGTCCCGAATGGCTCCGGTGGTGCCAAGAGGGGCTTTGTCCCAGCCATGAGCGGGATTTAGGTTTGGGCAGGGTGAAGGGCTGAATGTTCTCCGAATCCCTGCTTTGGGCGGGGAGGGCAGCGCTGCCTCTTCCTGGTGAGGGTGAGGAGGTTCCTCCTTCTCTCCCGGCGTTTCCCGGTGTAGTTGGTGAGGATCAGGAGATTCCCCGCTCTCTCCTGGCGTTTCCCGGTGTAGCTGGTGGGGATGAGGAGGTTCTCCCCTTTCTCCCGGCGTTTCCCGGTGCAGCCGGTGAGGATGAGGAGGTTCTCCCCTTTCTCCCGGCGTTTCCCGGTGCAGCCGGTGAGGATGAGGATGTTCCCGGCTCTCTCCCGGGGTTTCCTGGCCCGGCCGGAGGCGCAGCCGGTGCAGCCGTTGCCTGGGAACGGCGGTCGCAGCGGCAGAGACGCGGGGATCGCTGTGTCGGTGAGCGGGGGGGTTCTCGGGAGGGTCTCCGGGAGAATCCCTCGGGACAGCAGGAGGCACTGAAGCCTGGAGGGGTCTTGGGAAGGGCTCCGTGTGAGCGCGGTGAGACCCGGCGACCGCGGCCGCTCCCGAGCTCCCGTCCCGCCTGCCGGGGCCCGGGGAAGGCTTTTCCCAGGGCCTCTCTCCCCTCCCGTGAAAGTTTTCTGTGCCCAAGGTTTCGGTGTTGGCTCAAATCCAGACCCATGAAGCCGGAGATGAAGCAGCTGCCGCCCAGGAGCAGCTCTGTGCTCACAGACACTGTCACAAAAAACCATCCGAAAGGGAAATTTCCATGCCCGGCGCGGTGTGCGGGCAGATGAGGGAGGGAGCCTGCGCTCAGCTGGGATAACCGCTGTGCTGAGCCTGTTTGTGCTCAACATGAGATTGTTACTGGAATTCAGAAGGGGCTCTGGGCCCCATTTCCCAGCTTCACAGGTGCCCTTTCCTCCTGCTGTGCCCAATTCCAGGTTGTTGTGCAGCCAACTCTGGGAGAGTGTGTGGGGGAAGTTTTTCAGCGGATCTCCACACCCTGCTCTCTGGGAGGAGGGCGAAGGTGTGGATGGATGGTCCATGTGAAGTTACACTGGAGTAACCCACTGAGGGAAGAACAGCCCTGAGTAGTGAGCCCAGGGAGATGTCCCAGGACAGACAGATGGCTCAGAGATGGTCTGAGGAGGTGAGGACAGCACCATGGAAAGTCCTGTTTGAGACAGGGTCTGGGGTAGATCCTAGTGGAACCAGCCCCTGGGATGTGAGACATGCTGGGGTTCATTCCTGGCAGCCACAGGGCAGCCCCCACCCACACCAGCCCAGGAGGCAACATTCACCAAAACCTCTCTTCCTTTTCAAGGATACCCTTGCAGCTGCCAGGGAGAAGGAAAGAGCACCAAAGGAGACTGAAGCGTCACCATCGTGCCCCCGCTCATCTCCTTTAGGTATGGGGATCTCAGACACCCTGCCCAGCACCTGGGCTGGGAGCCAGGGCACCCTAGGGGAAGGCAGTGCTGGGACATCATGCCCAGAGGGTGCTGGACCCCCTGAACCACTCCCAGCCCCCTCTGAGTCCAAGGGAGCCATCTCCAGCCCTCTCTCAGGCTACAGGGAGAAGCACACACAGCATAAGGGCTCTTTCAGCTTGGTGTGGGCAGCCTCGCCAGGGATGCTGTTCAGGAAGAACAGGGACAGAAGCCTCCATGCCCTTGTGAGTACCAACGGGCACAGTGCCAACAGGATTGTCCACAGGACACCCAGCACTCCTGCCCTGCTCTCTTCCATCACCCCACAGACCTCGTGTGCCTTTTTTGTCCCGGCTGCTGAGAGCCAGGAGATGCCTCTTCCCTGCAGGATCTCTCCTGGGTGTTTGGCTACAACAGCAGCCTGGCTGTGCACAGCCTGATGGATGGGGAGGACTGGGTGCTCCTGTACGTCTCCTCCCACATAGTGGTCATCCACGATATCCTGAGGAACAAGCAGTTCCACCTGCAGGTCTGGCACACAGCCAAGCATCTCCCTCCTGCTCCCCTTCTCCTGAACCCCCTCCCTTCATCTCTGTTTCTGGTGCCCTGTGCTCAGGGGTCACCTATAACCAAACCCAGGAGCAGCCCATACAAAAGGTACAAATGAAACAGCTCCAGGTTTGCAGCCTCCAAGGCACTTTGCTTCCCTCCCCCAGGGCCACACGAATGTCATCTCCTGCCTGTGTGTGAGTGAAGACAAACGCTGGGTTGCCACTGCTGACCGAGGGCCAGATGCTCTGATCATAGTGTGGGACTCCTACTCTGGGTAAGCTCCCAGGAACCTCCTCTTTTGGAAACCCCCTGTGTCCAGTAAATCACTCAGGACCGACTCCAGTCTCAGCTGAGAGTAAAATGGGAAAACACGGGGACAGATTAAAAAGCAGCAAAAGAACCAAAACCAAACCAAGTCCTTCATCGTCCTTGTATCACCCCCACCCACGGGACACTGAGGTGGGGCTGAGCTCCCCCAGACTAAGTACATCACACCTCCATGCTGTAGGATCTTCAGAGATACCTGGTGAGTTGTTTTCCAGTGCCATTTACTTGGGAGGAAGGGATGGAGGGGACACTGAACACCAGCCTGTGGCAGCACCAGTGTTTGCAGCCTCCCTCCCTCCATCCCTTCTTCCACACAGAACAGGGTGGGTGGGTTGTGCCAGACTTTGCCAGGTGACTGCCTGGAACCCCCTGTGCTGCCAGGAGCACCCATGGGGTCTCTGCTCCGTAGGGTACCCGTGCGCACCATCTTCGAGAGCCATTCAGAGGACGGGGTCTGTGCCATTGCCATTTCCCAGGATGCCAAGTATTTGGTGACCATTAGTGCTGCTACTGTGCAGGTGAAGAGAAAATCTCCTCTTTCACAGCTTTGCAGGATAGAGATCTGGAAGTTTTTTGCAGTGCAGCGCAAGGGAGGTGGGAATTCAGATGTGGAGAGCAGGAGAGAAGGGGAGTGGGTTTGCAGAGTGATGCCTTGTTTTTGCTGAGCCATTGGAAGACAGACCTTTCATTAAAGTGAATGCTGCAGAGTTGAGAAAATGGATCTTAATTTGGGATAAAAGCTTCTGACTTCATCACTTTCATCTAAGCAATTTCCAGCATTATTTCCTGAAATTAAGCTTTCTGCTGCCAGGCTGTGCTGGGTTATACCCTGCTCCAGTCTTTTAGGCCACACCAGCCCCTGCAGTGGGTGGGGAATGGGATTTACCTGGCTCCCCCAACCTCCCAGAAAGCCACAAGTGTTCCTTGGATTTTTCTTCCCTTCTCTTCCAGAAAGTTTGTGTTTGGAGATGGACTTTGCCCACAGAGAAAGCCATATGCAGCATAGAGCTGAAGCCTGAGTTTGGGAATCAGGTAAGGGACCATGGCCAAGGAGGGCAGAAGTGCTGGACTGGGCAGCCCCATCCTCACCTGCTCCCCACTGTACCCCCATGCCCCCATCTTGCAGGGGAATGCTGGTAGGTGTCAGCTGGGGATGGGAGGCAGGATCACACCCCAGCTCTGGAGCCCCCTAAGGCAGCAGAGCATCCCAAGGGATCATGCCTGTTCTTCTGATGCCTGGCAGGCATGGGGTGTCCTCTGATTTCAGTTCAGTGCAGCTGGTGAGGTGGTTTTGGATAAAAGCAGTGGTTTTGGATGGAAGAATAAGCAGAAAGCATTGCTCAGCTTGGCACTAATGCAATTCTTTGAATTTCAGGATTATGTCGTTTTTAACCCTCAGAATCCCCATGAGTTTGTCAGCAACAGCAAAACTCAGATGATATTTTACCTGTGGGTAAGTAGGGATATGGGAAGTCATGTTTCTGGTGCCAGAAAGAAGGTGGCAAGAGGGGTTCAGGGGCCAGGTGTCTGTCCCCAACTGAGGTCACACTCTGCAGATCTGTCCCTTCCCTGCTCCCTGCCCTTGCCAGATCCCAAAGTTGTCTGGACAGAGCATCACCCTCCCTCCACTCCCACACTGGTCAGGCCCAACTGTGGCAGGGATGCTCTTCACCTCTCCCACTCCTGCTTTCCCATGGGCTTTGTGTCATTCAGCAGCTTTTGGAAAGCAGCAGGTGGAAGGAGAGGATGTTTTGTGCTCTCTGGAAGACCTTGGAGCCTTTCTGCCCCAGGAGCCCTGCTCGGGTCACCACAGTGTGGGGAAGGGACATGCTGACACTGCAGAGCTCGGTTCCAAAATCCCTGCCCTGGATGTTTTCTCTGCTTTCCCCAGGATGATTCTGGTTTGCAGTATGCGGCACCAGTCCTGAGCAACCAGGTGAGCACAGCAGGGAGGGACCACAGCATGTCACCCTCTTGGCTTTCCTGCTGGCAACACTGTCCCTCCCCATCCCCTAGAGCAAAAACAGTGGCCATGGCCCCAGCCTGTCCCCCTTGGACTGGGACAAGCAGGGCTCTCTCTCCAAGGTGCTTCACTGCATTTTCTCCTGGGGCTCTTGTCTCTTGCCCTGCCATGGGACAGGAAGGGAATGTCATGAGGACTAAGCAGAAACCTCTGTGTGGGATAAAAATACAGCCTGGCTGCTGTCTCCACAGACCTTCAAGTGCCTGGTGGGACAGTTCAGCCAGTCAGTTTTCCATTTTAACAACACCCAAGCTCTGACGGGCACCTCGGCTGGGAAGCTGGTGGTGTGGGACATGGACAATCCCCGCACTCTCCCCAAGGAGCTGCCTCCCAAACCCCACGGAATAACAGCCACCAAAGTGGTGTCAATGCAGAAGGAAGGTCTTACTGTGCTCAAAGTGTTGGAGAGGTAACGGGGCAGCCCTTTTCACTTGCTGCAGGTACAGTCCTGTGGTATCTCAGCTGTAGGTAATGTTGGAGTTTTAAGTCACTTAGCAGCATGGTCACTCGTGCAGGAAAGTGCTGCTGGTTTTTGAGTAATTTTCCAGCAATGGATTTGCCTGGGGGTGGAAATTAGGTTGAAAAATCGTGGTGATGCAATGCCAGAGCTCTGCTGGGTAGTGGCTCAGCCTCCCGGCCGCTACCGGCAGAGGGAGCAGACAGCCACCAAACGCCGCGACAGCCTTGGGGACACGGCAGGGTCACAACAGAACCGCTGGTTTCTGCACAACCCTGGCTTTCTCCTGCACATCTGTGCAGGGCTCTGCTCGTGTGCTTGTGCAGAGAAATGGGGAAGAGATTTGCTTCCACCCAAAGATGCTCCCCAAGAAATATTTGGCAGTTGTCAGTCAGTGTGTTGGTCAATAACTTTCCCTTCCCTGCAGCTGTATAGTCACAGGTGATGTGAAAGGGCAGGTTAAATTCTACGATGGGCAGCTGCAGCTCGTCGCCATCTACAGCCACGATAAAGTGGGTCCCATCCAGTCCATCTCCTTCTCCAAAATCCTTCGTGATCCTCCCAGTGCCCTCCCAGGCAGCAGCTGTCCCTTTCTCACCAGGTGAGTGTCTCTTTACAAACCCAGGTCTTCTCCTGTGTTTGCCTTGCAGCTGAAAGCTGGGGAGGTGCTCAGTGAGAGCTGCTCCATGAGCTTCTGCCTGGTCTGGAGCAGGATTCAGCCCTGTGCCCAGGCTCCTGGGCAGGAGAGGGAGGCAGGACATGGAGGGAGTGTGGGTGAGCTCCAGCACGTCCCAGACTGAGCTTGAGGTGATGCCTTGGTGCAGACACGGCGTTAGTGCAGGCATGGTGGTGACAGCTTCTCTGTCATGTACCTGGCACACCAGGCAGTGCTAATGCTGAGCCTCCAGCTCTCACTGGGGCCCTTAATCCCCCCTTAAGCCCCTCCCAGGGATGGCTATATCCAGTTGGATTTCATCATGGCTTGGCAAGCTAATAGGGGCTGTGGCACTGGTGCAGGGTTGTACCACACTGACTGGTCACCAGCCCCTCTCTGTCCCTCTGTGTGACATAGCTTTGCCTGAGGATTTATAGGGAGTCTGCAGGCCAGATGAAGCTGTTGTGTGGCTCCATCCAGCCTGCAAACCATGCCTGTCATTCCTGTTAAGGCTTTCCTGGCAATGCCTGGTCTTAGCCATGTGTCTTTTCCAAAGAGCCATGTGGGACAGATTCTTCTCCAGCAGCTGGCAAAGAGGCTGTGCTTCCCCACTTGTCTGTCTGTGCAGTTCCTAGACTCAGTCTGGAGAAGGATCCAAGGAGATCTTATAGCACCTTCCAGTGCCTCAAGGGCTCCAAAACAGCTGGAGAGAGACTTTGGATAAGAGTATGGAGTGACAGGACAAGGGGAGAATGGACTAAAATTGACAGAGGGCAGGGTTAGATGGGATATAGGAAGAAATTCCTCACTGTGAGGGTGGTGATGTCCTGGCACAAGTTGCTCAGAAAAGCTGTGGATGCCCCATGCCTGGAACTGTTCAAGGCCAGGTTGGATGGGGCTTGGAGTAACCTGGTCTAGTGGAAGGTGTTAAAACAAGATGATCTTTAAGGTCCCTTCCTACTCAAACCACTCTGGGATTTTTGTGTGATCCTCTCTTACCCCTTTTACTGGGTCCACTCTTAATCAGGCAGACTGAAACTGTACATGTTTGTGCTGTAATGTGAATAATTACCCAGCTGTCTGCTTCACACATCACCAGTCACACAGTGAAACCTCTCTGCTGTGCTGGTCAGCGTGGCCAAGTGAGCAGACAGGGACTGAAACTGCCCTTTGACCTTGGCCATGGCAGCATGGTCAATGTGGAGCCACTGATGGTGGTGTGGAGATAGGTGAAAAGCCCATTCAGAGTATCTTCAGTTGCTCATTTGTCCATCTCACATGCCAGTGACTTGCAAACGGCAGGAGCTCCCCAGATGTCATTCATCTTCTGGCTTGCCCAGCCAAGTAGAAAATGGAGCTGGCTCCAGTGTCTTCCCATGGCCATTTCCCAGGTCATGAATACAAAGTACCACTTGCCTTCCAGGTCAAGGAGTGTTTGCATATTGTGTATCATAAAATATAAGTGATTGTCCAACTAACTTGCTAAAAAGAGACTGATGTGTAATATGGCTTGGAGGGACATGAGCCAGTTGGTCTGATTCATCAAATTCTGTTTCTTTCACACTAAACAGGAACTTTATCCTTTCAACCTCTGATGCAACCATGTTCCATGTTGCAACAGACAGCACAAACTTTGAAAGAATCATGCAAGAGGCGAAGAAAGCTGTGAATGCCATTGCCTGCCACCCGCAGGAGCCTTTTGTGGCTGTGGGGAGTCACTGTGGGGTGCTGAAGGTGTGGGACTATAAGCAGACCCAGTATCTTGTTAGCAGGATATTCACTGAGGCTGGCATCCAGTGCTTATCCTATGATCCTGAAGGTATCCCAGCCCTGTGACTTCCCAATGTGCCAAGCACTGGCCTTCCTGGGAGGAGTGATGGTGTCGTGAGAGTTTTCTGGTCTGCTTTCCAGGTTATTTTCTGGCTGCTGGTTTTACTGATGGAAGCGTTTACATCCTTGATGCAATTTCCCTTCAGTCCATCTGCAATGAATTCCAGTTCTCGCAAGGTCCCGTGACTCACATCAGCTTCTCTCACGATTCCAAGTACCTCGCAACCGCTGTAAGCTTGTTTTTTCCGCTCGGTGATTTACATGCGCTGCTCGCGGGGCAGCGTTGGGAGGGACTGGGAATTGCCGGCCGTCCTGCGAGGCACAGAGCGAACGGGGCAGAGGGCCGTCCCTCCCCTGGGGCTTGGTGACTCTGAAATACAGAGCGAGCAGGGCAGAGGGCTGTTCCTCCCCTGGGGCTTCCCGACTCCGAAATGCTTTTCCTGGCTTGAAGAGTCACTCTGTAAAAACGTCACCAGTCACAGCGGCTCCGCACACCCGCTGCTAGCAGTGACCCGTCCCTAACTTTAGTGACAGGTCTTATCTCTGCATCCATCTGAAGAAGGGGCTGGAGCAGGGGATTTCCTGCTGGCTGGTGCTCTGGGAGGGGGCTGCTCCCTCAATCCCATGTCTCGGTGTAGAAGTATTGAGGCAGCGTTGAAGCAGTTTGGCTCAGAGGTTGTAGCACCTAGTGATGATCTGTACAAAGAAAAAGATTCCCTTCGTTGACCTTTGTGCTGTTGTTGCAGGATGCGAATTATTCAGTGATTGTTTACAAGAGAGTCCTGCAGAATGGGAGCAGATGCTGGGAACACCTGGCAGGGCTGGACTCCCACTACAAACCCATCCGGAGCATCCTCTTTGGGGTCCACTCAGGCAGCAACGAGCCCAGGCTCCTGAGCCTCGGGGAGGACCAGCAGCTGGTGGGTTGATGCAAAAGTTTAAAGGACAGTGAAGATTTGTGGTTAAAGGGGTGGGGCTGGACAAGGCCATCAAAGGAGACTCCATGTTTGGTTCCATGGCTCCCAGCCCTCTCCCCACCAGCTCCATTGCTGGGGGTTGTTTCTCAGCCTTGGTGCTGAGGCTCTCCTATTGTGGCTTCTCCTGGAGATGCAAATCCAGTGAATCCACAAGGTCAAGGGTGCAGGGCAGATTGCAGAGGAGTTGCTGTGTTTCCTTGTCTTCCCTCCAGGTTGAATATGACCTGAAGAGCAGCATCAAGGACCACTTGGTGGTGACACACAGGGACAGGCTGGAGCAGGTTGCAGTGCCCCTGTGCTTGACCTGGTACCCACAGCTCAGCACTGAGTCCTTTTTCCTCACTGCCAACAACTGCTACAAAATGAAGCTCTACAACACAACAACCAAAATGTGCAGGTAGAGGATTGATTCAGGCCTGTCATTGCCTGGGAGCCTGCTCCTGACCCTGTGTTCTCTTTGGTCTAATGACCACCATACTCTCATCCATGAGCATATGATTTTCCATCTGTGATGCAGATCTTGGGATGGCTCTAGAGCCCTCAGGTCACTCTGTTCTCATGCCTACTGTGCTGTTCACTAATGTGGCATTTAGCAAGGCTGTGGCTGCAGGTGGATCTTGGTCTGCTCAGCACGTTGGACTTGTAGTTAAGACATGATAGACTGGAGTCCACATGAGAAAAGCACAATAATCTCTGAGGATTAAATTAATTTCTGAGCCCCAGTGTAGTCCCTTCTAGCCAGGGACCCTGTCCTATCCTTTTCTCCCAACCAGTAGCACCAAGCCTGTGCACACCTCCCATATCTACCCATCCTTCCACGTAACAGCTGTTCAGAGGGGAAAAATGTTTTGGGTGGCCTAGGGTGGATAAATCCATTGTTTGCCTTTAGAAAGACCCTTCTGGGACCAACCTACGGCTCTCCCTTGGAGAAGATGCAAATCCTCCCTAGGACAAGCTGTGCAGACCCCCAGCAACACTACCTGGTGTACATTACAAAGGACAAGGTATGGAGCCCCACCTGCCCAGCTGTGCAAGGGCCCCCACTTGCAGAGCTGATAGTGAGTTTCATGGAAGATGAAACCACATGTAGGCTGGTCCTGCCTGACAGCTCAGCAAGCTCCTGGGGAAGAGGATGTGGCACTGCCCCAGTGGGACCCCCAGCCCTTCCAGACTCCCTCTTCCCTTACAGGTGGGCTTGCAGATGCTGCCTGTTGATGGCAACCCCCACAAGTCCTCAGCCTTCATTTGCCACCCGGATGGTGCCTCTGACTTTGCCATCTCCCACGATGGGCGTTATATCTTTACAGCTGGGGGAAAGGAGCGCACTTTTATGAGATGGAAGGTCAACCTGCAGTGAGTTATGGCAGGAAAGGGAAAGGAATCTTGTTACTGCTTTCCACAGCTGCTTGGCTGACCCACTGGGCCCCAAGCAACTGTGTGGGGTGGCAGCTGAAATGAGGGAAATGTATTTTTTGGGGTTTTGTTCCTTTCTCTGTGATATAGGAGGGATTAAGCCAGCAAACCTTACAGGGGTGGCCATAGTGCACAAATACTCCAGTCTGAGAAATGGTGCCTAAATGGTAAGAAGATGGGCAGAGGATTTTGTGATCCTTGTGAGGGCCTGGCCAATGTGATGGGAGATTGTCAGGGTCAGGCAGGGACCAGAAGAGCAGCACTGGCTGCAAAAGGAGCACACAGGGCAGCTGCTGATACAAAAGTCTCTGCTCTCCAAATGGCATGGGAATTTGCTGGGAAATCCCCCCTGTGTTTGAAGACTGGATTTAGGACAAGCCACCTTAATCCCATAAAGCTTTGCTTACATGAATAAATGGCCTGTAGTAAATGGGGTGGTTGAAGAGTGGAGGCTGCTTTAACAAAGGAGGATCTCCAGGCTCTGGCCCAGAGCATCAGCAATGAATCCTGCCAGGTTCCTTACGTCATCCTCTGCAGGTTTCCCTCTGCCAGATCCCTTGGGCAGTGGTGCCAGACGTGCTCCCACATGACAAGAGGGTAACACAGCAAAGGCAGGATAGATATTTTGGTTCTTGGCATGTCAAGGCCCAAAGCTGCTCAATGCAATACATGTTTGGAGCACAGGCTCTTCCCTCAGGGCTGCAGGTGCCCACCTTGGTACATAGAAACAGAGCAAGGCAGCTGTGAATGGCATGAAAACTGTCAGGCCACCATGAAACCACTTCACACCTCAGACAGTGGGAAGGGAGCTCAGACCATGGCAGAGTTAGGATAGTGTGGCATCATGTCCCTCAGTCTGTGCTGTTTTGGGTTTTTGTTTTTTTTTTTTTTAATCTTGCACAACACCTTCCTAGCACAGAGCACTGTGTCTCCTGGTTTCTGGGAAATAACTCCATGCGAGCTGGCTTTTAGCCCTTGCTCCTGTGTTTGCCATTGGATGAGCACCTGGGAAACACCACTGCCCCTCACCTTCCTAGGACCAAGGCTTTGTGGTTAAGACCCATGCTGGTCCTGCAAGGAACACATTTTGCAGGTACCATTTGCTCTGAGGAAAGCCCAAGGAGTGCCAAACCAGCTCACCTTCATGTGCCAGAACAAAGGAAACCTGGGTGGGAAAGCAATGGGTTTATTTATTTTGTTTTCCCCTTTGTGTGGCTTAAACAGTCGGGGGTCAGGATAAGCAACATTTTAAGGAAGGCAATAGAATATAAATGACCCTTCTTTATAATGGTTGGCCAGAGTCCAGGCAACATTGAATTTCTATGTAATTTGTTTTCGGAGTGAAGTTTTTGATGAGCTAATTATCATTTTATTGCTGCTTCTGGCATCTTGTGAATCTCCACTGTGTTTAATACCGAAATAACTTAATTATGAAAAAAGCATGAAGCTTGCAAAAAAAAACCCCAGTGGAGACAGCACTAGAGAGGTGTGTGTGAAAGCTGCAGCCTGGCTGCCAGGCGTGGGGTATTATGTGGCAGTGCTATGCCATGATTGCACTTCCAGGCTTGGTTTCTTTTTACATCTGCACAAGCCAAAGGGATTCTTTTGGCTCCAACTGCCTATGAAATTGAAACAAAGAGGTGGCTACTCAGGCACTTTCAGTTTAATGCAAACTGCACCTGCGACTCCGTCGCCCGCCACGGCAGAGGAAGTCGGGTAATGGATTGCACTGAGTTATTGGGGAAAAATGTGTTGGATCAAGGAACAGGGAGTTGTGTGGTTTATTGCAAACACCAAGCCCCAGCCTTCTCTGCATGTTCAAAATGCTGATCTAGCTAATTCATCTCCCTCAATGTCTCTATAAGGAAGCAGAAAAGCCAAATGCCAGACACCAAGTTCAAGTCCATGGAAAAGCTCCTGGCTCCCAGCCCTGTACTCATTCCACTAAACAAGAGGACCATTCAGTAATAATTAATTCCCACACTGTGCTATTGTATGTAAAACCTGGGTATGAAATATGCTGTAGAACTGCAGCTGATGATAAAATAGCACAAGGTTCAAGGCAGTGCTTTTCTTTCTTCAATTCTGAGGCCCAGGGATTTTATTTATTGAAAGTGTCTGTGAACGACGACTGGAAAGGGAGCTGTGAAAGCTCTCCTCACATGAACCCTTCCTGTACCTTCTTTCCTCTACTTCTGCAGTGCCTTGGATGCTGCTGCTTTCCTGGGTGGGGAGGACTTGATCCCATTCTACAGCCTCCTGGATGGTGGCAGAGAAGGCAAATTCTTCAGGGTAATTATGCTCACCGTGAACGCTGTCTGGCCACATCTGGCTGGAGTTTAATTTATACAGGCCTGACATTTCTTTATGTTTTGTCCAGCCCGCCTTTAACAGCAATCTCATTGATATGGCTGTTAGTTAACCCTAAAAGGAGCCTTATCTTCTGTGCCTGTCAGTAACTGAAATTTGCAGTGTTTGTTTGAATCCCTGGCAGGAACTGGAGGACTATTTTTACTACGTACAGCTGTGCAGACAAGGTATCGACACACTGGAGAAGAGACAGGTGTCAACACATATTCCCTTGGAGGAAATTCCTTCTGTAATGAGAGCAATAGGATTTTATCCATCAGAGGAAGAGGTTGGTCAGCTGTTTTTATTGTTGTTATTAAAAGAAGAAAGAGCAAGACTGATTTCCACTTCCCAAGTGTTCTAAGGGTCAGATTCTGACCATTTGCCATGCTGGATGGCTCTGGGATATATTTATTGGCTTTCAATGTATTTTTATCTGGTCTGCATCAATATAGTAGTGGTCAGAATCTGTCAGAAAATTCCTGAAAAAGTTTCCTTGCTAGCAAATTGGGCAACTGCAGAGGAAGGCTGAGCAAACCTGGAGCCTGACAGCTCAGAGTTGTTCAACAAGGCAACCTCAGGGTCAAAATTCTACAGCAGAGAGAAGTGATTTAATAAGGGTGCTGCTTCTTCCCCTTTGTGTGGCTGTTTCTCCAAGGCAGTTTGTACTGTATACAAACCTCATTTGTAATGTGTAACCTGGCATGACTGAATCTGAAGCAAAGAGATTTGAATAACGGGCTCTGAGCACCAGCTCCAGCCTGTCACCGCAGGAGAGGCTCTCCCAAGGGAAGAGGTGCATCACTGCTTCCTCAGCCTTTCTGTGGGGGAGATTGTGTTCATCTCTGCCATGGCACAAAAGCTCACAGGCTGCTGTGAGTCTGTGCCACCCCATGAGCCCAGGGATGCCCTGCCAGGAGAGCCACCAGATGGGAGGCAGGACCTTTGCCACAGCCCCCACCAAACTGACTCACTTTGGAGCCCCCACAACCAGCAAATGTTTGTCTGAGCTGGGGCTGCTTTGCCCTGGTGCCAAGTTGAGGTGTTATCTCTTCATGCTCTGCTACATCTTTTCCTTGGGTTATTACATTTTTGCCTCTTGGGGACACAGAAAACATATTCCCTTGGGAAATGTCTTTGGAATAATAACTGATAATGCCCACACTTCTCTAAATTAAAATATAAACAGTATTTCAGGCATGGAAACAGAGGTGCCAGGCTGTTGTGAAACCAGGCAACCTACAATCAGTAATAAATCCAGAGAGAAGGCTCATCTCTCTCTAGAGTGTTTTAATAAAAGAAAAGCAGGAGGAAGAAAAGGCAGCTTGGGCTGACTAGCAAAGCTTTTGGGAATTGGTGTTTTCCTTTTGTAGTTCAGTGGGGTTGATATAAAACCTAATCCCAGATCAGCCAGAGCTGAGTGAAAATGACTCTTCTTGCTTGGCATGACATTCACTACAGGAAAAATATAAGGCTGAGATTTCCCTCTGCCCTGGGCTTCATTCAGTGGAAAAACTTGTGACACAAGGACAAAGGCCCAAAGCTGAATGCAAAGTCCTCCCTGGGGAGATCTTGCATCAGTTCCCTTCCCGGGGAGCAGCAGGCCTGGTACGTGTTGGCACGGGGAATTCTCTCTGCTGCCCGTGTATCTCTGAAGGGGCTGCAAGTACAATGAAGGCATGGAGCAGATGCTGCCTTTTGGACACACATCTGCACAGCTGCCAACTGGGCTGACTCACAGCACCAAACTTCAGGAAAACCACTGGTATCCAGCACAGGCAGTGCTTGCCTGTTTGTCTGAGAGGAGAGTGAGGGATCCAGCAGTGCAGGGTGTCAGCCCCACGTAGCACATTTTGGATTTGGTTAGACATGGGGAAGAGCAGGGGAAGATAAGATTTCTTATCCAGTCAGGGCATGCAGCTTGGTTCTGTCAGGTTCTGTGTGCCTCCAGAGCAAGGGTGGTGTGTTTACTGGTTTGTGGTTTGCCTGCCCACTGTCCCAGAGTGGAGACACAGCTGTGCCCAAGGTGCCGGTAACAGCTGCAGGGTCACCGCGTGCCTGTCACAAGAGAGGAAATCCAAAATGACTGTGGATGGGTAACCCCCATCTTTACTTGTTATTGTCACGTCAGCAGGTGTGTAAGGGTTGGCCATTCCCACCCTCAGCTGCTGAGTGCAGCTTCCTCCTGGAATGTGATCATGGCACCAACACATGCACGGCTCAGAGAGGGTGGCATTCACGGGATCAGAAACTGGCCCAAAGCTCCTCAAAATAAATCATGTAACAATCTGCCTTGCCTTGATCTTCAGATTGAAGGAATGATAAATGAAGTCAAATTCAGCAAGTATGTGGATACTGGAGAAGAAGTGACAAAAATCAATTTAGGGGATTTTATCAAACTTTATATAAATCATCGACCTGCACTTGGCTTGTCAATGAAAACCATACAACGAGCATTTCAGGTCCTTGGTTATGATAATAAAAAGGGAGACAAAGTTATTGACAGAGGAGACTTCCTGTCACTGCTTCAGTGCAGAGGTGAGTTGTTTTGTTTCTAATTTCACTTTTCTGCTTGTGAGCTCTGCCTGCAATTTCAGAACTTTTTCCCTGCAGCAAGAAATTATTCTGGAATGAGAACCTGGTAACCAGGGCAGGCATGAGGAGTCACCTGCCTTAAGATTTTAAATTGAATAATCAGATGTCTTGTCCCAGCTGTGCTTCTTTTACTGCTCTGGAAATCTCTGCTGGCCTGAGGTATCTCAGCTGTTAAATAATAAGTATGGATCTTGGCAAAATGTATCCTTCTCCCTATGTGCCTTTATCTGAATTGCTGTTCTCCCAGTCACACAGGCTTTGGGAAAGTAGTATAAAACTGATAAAAGGAAGACAAGAAAGGAGGGATGAAATTAGTCCTGGGCTGAATCTGTGTGAAAGATTAAAAAAAGATAGGATAATTTAGTTGAGTCGAATCAGGGAGTACTCCATAAATGTTAATATGCTTGTGGCCAGTGCCACAGAGTGTTAAAAACAAACTTCTGTTGTCTTACTTCTGGTGTAAAAGTGCAGCTGAGCATTAGAACAGGTAAAGAGAAATGCTGGTTTACTCAGTACATCACTTGGCAAGACTCCTGGCCACAAAGATCCTTGGAAACCACTGATTCCACCAGTGTGAGAAAGGTTAGCTATTTATACAGATGGTGTGAACACCCATAAATAGGTACATCAGATAGAACAGTTTCATAACAGATCTATAACCTCATGCTCCAGGGCATGAGCCAACCACTAACCGGGAACAAGGGCTATGTCCATGCTATTTCAAGATACTAAATCAAGACTTTTCTCCACCTTCCTCTTCCTCTGCATGAAAATGGCTACACAGACTGTGGTCTGTGCCAGGAATTCTCCAGTGGGAATAGAAGCTCAAGCCCCTGCTACTGCAATGTTGCTTAAAGAGCAGTCTGCATCAGAATTTCTCCTTTTGATTGACTTTTTTTTCCCGGCGCGGCGGAAAGAGTAACTTTCCTTAGGATCAACATTTTCCTGTATTGGGATCATGTTTTTCAGTTGGCAGTGTATATATCTCTACCTCAGAGAAGCCAGATCCTCTTTTGATCTGTCCTATTTATTTTAATTTGAGCTGGTTTTGAGTTTTTGTGCTCTCAACCCCATAACCCGTGGGCTGGTGGTGCTCTGTTTTGTACAGGCGAGCAGATGACAGAGGATGAGCTGGCTGAGTGTCTGAGCACCCTGCTGTGCAGGAGACCCAGGAAAGAAGAACCTGAACTGGACACCTGTGAGCCCACAGGTACAGGATTAGCATTCCACACAGCACAGAAGCAGGATTGTTCCAACTCCCAAATGGAATAATTTAAATTTCAAACCCATTTACCCCGTTAGGCCAAGAGCTGTCAAAACTGCTCAGATGGGATTGCAAAAATAGTCACAGAACTACAGACTGTCCTTCATCCAGGCAGCAATTGCATGGGTGTATCTAAAAATAAATGGACAATGAACTATAACTGGGGCCTGACAAGATTACATTGCTGTTTATCTGCTGGCTGGAACTGAAATTAGAAACACACAGGGAAATCCCAGTGCTGGTTTCACCCAGGCCGCAGTGCCCATTGTAGCAGAGCTGCTGGTAACGACCGCATTTGTCTGCAATTTATGTCCCAGTCTACACCAGTCTGGAACAGCAAATTATAGCATTGATTTGAGCCAAGAGGCTGCATTTAATTGTCCATTGTAATTGGAACAGCATTTTTTGTACAATTCACATCCCAGTCCCCACCAGTTTGGAACAGCATCTATTTAGGGTCACTGGCAGTGGGCCCCATGCAGTAAAGGTGCTGCTCCTGAAGGGAACTTTGAAATCCCCGGATCCCTCAGGATCCTAAATCACATCAAATCGACCAAGTGAAAAGTTATCCCATGACTCCTCTGAGGCAGGGACCTGCTGCAAGGTGAGACACACAGATTTGACAGGTGTAATCCCTGATATAAACACATAAAGTATCAAGCCAGTAAACTATCACTTTGTCATGATCCCTTCACATATCCTTAAAAACATTTCATTCACTTATTGCTGCTTATAAATTTTACTGGAAAACCATTTTGACATTGCTTTTGTGTGTCTTGTGTTGTTATTACTGCTCTCTAGGTGCAGCAGCTTTGACTGAAGAAGAAATTCCAGCAGAAATCACAGCAGAGATATTTGTTGCAGACATTCTTGGCTTACCTATTGCTGAACCAGAAAAGAAAGAACAGAAGGAAAAAGAAGAATCTTTGATCTACAAAGGCTCAGAATCATAGTTAGCACTAGATTTTCTGTTTGTTCCTACTTTCCAGAATCCTCTCCTCAAATATCTGCAAAATTTATGGCTTGTGTTTACTGCAAAGTAAAGGTCACATAGTTGCATATCAGTCAAACTCTAGAATAAGTCCCCAGTTTGGCACACACCACAAACCTGTAATTTCACACCTATATAGGGAAACACTGGAATGGCTGGAAAGAATGAAGCAGGTGGCCACTCCATCCTTGGCTGGAACCTTCCCAGAAGTAATTTCAGGTGGGTTTATGGCAGACGCAGTCTATTTTCATTACGTTAAGACTATTCATTTGTGAAACCTGACAGCAGAAGAGCAGTGAAAGAGTATTGTAATGATTCAATACATTGATAAATGCTTTGACAGGATAGAATGGATTTCTAATTATAAATCCAATGGACCTTGGTAAAGAAATAAATGTTGTGGCATACATTAAAACCACGCTTCTCTTTTGGCCTTTAAACTGACTTTTTCCTTCTGAAAGTAGTAATTCAAATTAGCAGTGTAATACCAATGGGACGGCATCGTTCTGTGTGTGTATAAACAGCATAATGAGACTGATACAAGTTGCTGTAGAAAGATCAGTGAAGTGCTGTTGAACAGCTTCCTTCTTTACATCATCCTCGGCATCAATTAGAATAATAATGTAGGTCCTTAAGAAGCATTCCTTTCAGAAGGAATGTTTTTTAAACAGAGATGGCTGTTGTGTACTCAGAGCATCTGTGATTGTACAATTAGCAGGAGCAGCAAGGTGTGCATTAGGGAGAAGTTAATGAAGGAGTCCAGCAGTATCCCACCAGAGCTCACAGGTCTGTGACAAATTTCCTGCAGAGCATCACCTCCCATGTAACTCATTTACCCTTTATGGTCGTGTACTTCCATGGATCTCTGTCAGAACTGAGCCTCCACTGCTCAGAAGCAGCCCAGTTCCATGGATATTACTGGAATTATTTAAAGCAGATGAGAAACTTTATAAGCACTGGGGGGGAAAAAAAATCAGAATCTGCTAATTATGGGTTTATGGTTCCTGTTAAACAGGGGACTTCATCGCCCACCCCTGTGTTCAAGGTCTGTCACAGCAACTGGCACAAGGGTAGGACGGGTGTCTGTCACTGCCCTGTACAAAAATAGGTACTACCTCTATGTAAAGTGCTTTAGAGTTTTTACAAGTCCTGGATTTTAGGACTGACATTTGCTTTGTGGTAAAACATAACTGTGCTCTTGATGCTGCTAGACCGCATTGGTTCATCACAGAATCATGAGAATCAATTTGGTTGGAAAAGATCTCTGAGATTATCGAGTCCAACCCTTGACCAGTCACCACCTTGTCAACTAAACCATGGCACCAAGTGTCACATCCAGTCTTTCCCTAAAGGGAACGTGATTCCACCACTTCCCTGGGCAGCTCCTGATGACCCTTTAGAGCGGAGGCGAGCTGAAATCGAATGAACTTTTTAGTTCTGGGGTAACTTACTGCCTGAGCTTGGCGGAAGCGGGGAAAGAACGTTGTCTTACACTCGCTCCAGCGAGCACTCAAGGAAACCCAGCGACGGGAATTCTGGAATCCCCGCGCGCGCGGGGCCGGCGGCCGCCTCGGGATTCTCCCCGGCGCGGGCTCCTTCCCGCCCGGCACCTCCTCCGCAGGTCCCCGCCGGGGGCGGGTCGCTATCCCCGCTGTTCTGCGCTGTCCCCTCAGCCCCGAGAGTCGCACGGGGGTCCAATCCCGCTCCCCTCCCTCACAGCCCGGCCGCTCTTCCCG